>CM042221.1:12216865-12734365 GCA_023566465.1 Cottus gobio | reverse complement strand
CAAAAGATGTAAATCTGTGTCGCAGGTTGATTTAACAAAATTGATGATTTGATATCTAAAACTGTATCAGCCTTTGCATTTTTGTATTTCTTTGAAGATAAACTATTAAAACCAAAAGCCATTGTCAGACACAAATTCTGAATCATTGATGGGTTCATCTGTCTGTTAAGATTGCAGCGTTGCTTTCCAACATTCAGCACGTGTCCTTTTTGGAGCACAAAAATAGAAGAAACCCGATCTGAAGGCTTCACTTCACAAGACCTTTGTTTTTGTGGGGCTCACAAAATGTTTTGCAGGATTTAGCAGCCTCAAGTCTTCATCAGATTGCTGCGTGGCCGTCGTATTTATATAACTGACCCCACCCTCCATCACAGCTGCAGGTCCTCAGTCATTAGATGATTCAATTAGATGAACAAAAGATCTGCTGGAGTCTACAATATCAGAGTCAATATATATAATGTCAAGTCATCCTGAAAGTGGAGCGAGAAACAATCTGTGATACAGACCACCAAATTGCACGAGTACACCCAAATATATACTCAAAAGAATGCTGATAGTTATACATTGTCGCACTTATCAGAGTAGATACAGCGCTTTTCTCATGTCATCATTCATCCATTGACACCCATTCATACCTCGATGACGACAGAGGCCACCATCAGGACAAACTAACATTCATATCCATTCACACACCACAGGAACAGCCTGCGGGAGCAATTTGTCTTGCCCAAGGACACATTGACGTAGACTAGCGGAGGGATCAAACCGACGGTCCTTTGATTGAAGGAAAAGAAAACGCTCCACCACAAGTTGCAGTGTGTCCTGCTACTTTCTGTCCAAACTTGTCTGTGACAAAATTACATTCCCCTAAACTGCACACTCAATCCCAGATTACGGTCACCGTTTGAACAGTTTGAAACACAAACACAAAACTTGCATTCTCTATTTTGACCATCAGGGGGCGACTCCTCTGGTTGCAAAATAGAAAGTCTGGTTGTATAGAAGTCTATGAGAAAATACTCTTTTGATTTATTCCCTCAGTAAACATTGTCAACATGAGTTTAAGGTCTCAATCTCTAGTTTAGATTAGATTAAATATTCCTAATTTTGAAGGATTACAGCAGCAAACCGCTAAAGCCTCCACACAGGCAGTCAAAGAAAAAAACAAGTAATATAAATAAACAGTAATAAAAACAGTAAGAATGCACAATAACAATATTATATATACAAACAGAATTAAATGTTTTTAAATTGAACTGACCAAAGTGATTGAAGTGTTTTTGTAGTTACTGCAAGCTCAGCTGGTTGTGCAGCCTGACAGCAGCAGGAAGGAAGGACTTGCCGTACCTCTCCTTCACACACCGGGGGTGAATCAGCCGGTGGCTGAAGGAGCTGTGCAGAGCTGCCAGTGTCCTGCATGGGGTGGGAGGCGTGGTTCATCAGGGATGAGAGCTTGGCCATCATCCTCCTGTCTCCTACCCCCTCCACTGTATCCAGAGCAGAGGGTATGCTTTAGGGCGGGGCTAGCTTGTGATTGACAGGTTCTGCAGCTACGAGACATATACAGCGTCTCTACATCACTCCTCTGCATTCCAAATAGTAACTTCTGTTCATTGGCCCTCAAAATGTATTTCACAAAGCAGTTTTGTTGTATGGGAACCTACTTTTGAAGAGACAGGGCTGTTATTTTATGGTCCATTTTTTTCTCTCTAGCAACACAAATGAACAGAATGTTTTTTTTTCCCCCATTTTCCACAGAGGACACGTGAACCCAGAACCTTATCTCACATCAGTGCTTCGGCATTCAGCGTTCACCCCACAGCTGCAGCCATGCTGCCTGAATGCACATGGAGACAGACGGATGAGACGTATATGGTTTGTCCACCGTCTCATATACGACCTGAACGGTGACCTCGGCTGAACATCATCATTGTGTGTATTTGTGTTGTTAAAACAACCTCAAGAAGTGATCCGATCTCACCGATTGTGTTTCTGCTTCTGAAGTGTTGCAACATCACGACTGGCCACACGGAGCTCTGCTGCTCATGCATGTGTCCACACTGTCTGACAATATCACACTCTACATTTGCTTGATCCAACCCCGTAATGCCATTTTGAGAGAGAAATCTTGAAGATCCATGCATCTTTCCTTCACACACTCCCCCAAGATTCAAAATAAAAAACGTTGGGATCACCACAATAATTTAAGGTAAAGATCAGGCGGTCTGACGGATGCTGGGTGCACAATGTGAGTGAGCGAAGGAATCAGAGAGCGTGGGGTCGGGGGTAGATGCTCATTTATGCATTGTCACAGTCGGGGGAAAGGTATGATACCTGAGGATTTAACTTCTTTTCCCCAGAAATCAACCATTAATTAGCAATAAACAATTTCTCCTCACTTTCTAATTGGCATCACATTTGTCAAGATACAGTTAAAGAGACTGCTTAATTAATTAAACATGAAATAGCACCTTCCCTGAGTGTTTGAGAATACAGATGTAACCCTGGATTTCTTTTTTTTTAATCTCCACACACACCGACACCTCCACCCCACCCTGTAAAAAAAAAAAAAAAAAAACACCAGATTCGATAAGATTTGTTCTCTTTATCACTTTAATTAGCACCTCCCTCCTGTCCCCTTTGCAAATGAGGGCTAGGTGGGGGCGGGGGGTGGGATTTGATGACTTAAAATGCACACAGCTAACGAGTTATTCATACCCTGCACAGCTGTTAAAGCAATTTAACTGCTTCTTATCCGTTCTCCCTTTTTTTTCCTGATGCTTACTTGTCGAGGAGGGAAAGGTGGCAAGAGGCCTCACAACAGCTCCATTATCTTGCAAGAGAAGCTCTCTGATTCAAAAAATGGCCACAATTTCCGTCATTCACCTGTAACAGGAGAGATTTACTACCATTCATATCTCAAACTTGCGTCTTTCCTGGAACTTACGACCATCTTTATGCTGCTCTGCCCACGCTGTGTAGAAGAAGGCGTTGCGTAGGCAAGAAAGGTGTCAAAAAAAAATCCCCACACCTGACTGCTTTAAAGCTGTTCCTGTTCAGAGCTATGAGCACATTTCTATGCACGCTGTATACTTGCGTGCTCCACCATTGCCCATCTGTCGCCGTGCAATTATGATCAGAGGAAAGAAGTGCCTGAATGAAATATCCGCACCTCAGCTCCCGTGCAGATTGCCGACCAGGACGTGTCAACTTCTCCTGGATCAGCATCCCCATGATTGAAAGATCACAACTCACATCTACAAACACTGACACAGATGCGAGCACGCTTTACTTAAATCCGCTGAATTACGTTCAATACGGTTCAAATATTGCTAAGGTTCTACGTGGTTTAAGGGCATTTAGGAATATCAAAGACAAAGAGTGAATGGGATTCCTCTCCCGTCTTCTTGGGAAATTTTATTGGCGAGGCCTCTCAGGTGTGTAAACCTCCGAGGAGAGGTTTATGGGAAAAAGGGAAACTGCCATATTTTGTAATAAAATAAATAATAAAAAAACACACCTTAAATCCATCAGTTTAGCCGCTGAGATGCTTTCAGCTGCCCGTTTTTAAAAACAGCCCAAAAAAAATTAATATATTACACACAATTCAGACGATAAGTGGCGAGGCACTTTGACGCGCCAACGGCCTGAAAAGCTGTGATGCAACTTTCCGTGTCGAGTCTGTTTTGGTCAATGCATAAGTGGAACCATTGTGACAAGTGGCGTCTGCTGAGTGGTGTTGTTCATCGATGAGTTATTGCTTTAAAATGAAAGTGGTAAGACAGGTTTGGAAAAGGAAAATGGGTTCAATTAGTACTTCAGATAACAAGAGGGCACTTCAGCTAAATTCCTAGAAAATGCACAACAGGCCGCCGACTCAATAAACAGATGAGTTGATGTTCACTGTGATGTTTCTTCCCCTCCATCTCACTGCAGGCTGCACAGTCAGTTATGTATAACTCCTTATGATGAGAAAACCAACACATATTAATATTTTAGCTCATGCTGGACTGATTCTTCTTCTCTCCCCAAACTAAAATTGCTTTTGCAAAGACCTAGCTTTGCATCGATCGACTCCCGCGCTCTCCCCAAAAAGACTTAACATTCACGGGGAAATCTTTTATCTGTGGCTTTAAATACACAGCCGAGTGAATGGGCCGGAGGCCTTGGCACAGACTTTGAAGATAACGAAATTCTTTGGACGCTCAGCAGATCCATCTGTCCGTTTCACAACATTATGCTCCTGAGATGCTTGTATTGTGAAGAGGTGGAAGGTGTGAGCGCTGAGGAGGCCGTGATGTTGTGTCTGCCTACAAGAATCAAAATAAAGATATATCAACTTTATTTTGATTGTCTGAGACGGAGTACAAGACCTGGGATGTAAAACCGGGTCCTGACGTCGGCTCCTCTGAGGCGATGATCTCCTTTCTTCTGTCTGGCGAGATGAGGCCTGTATCTGCACTGGAGTTACAGGCCTGGAAACGCTGGGGCATCGTACTGAAAATTACAAGGTGTTAATAATCAGGATGAAACAAGGGCATGTGCCACTTTTTTATTTTTTTTCAGAAATCAGCATCCATAATCACGCGAGTGTGATGATGCAAAATGAATGTGATCAGAAGGACGGTTTCAATCCCCCCTGAGTTGGTTCGTGTTTAATCTTCCCCTCAAAACCAGAAGGAGCACGAGAGGAGGTAAAGCAACTCAGTGATTAATGTTATTAATTTCCACACCTCTAACCTTCTGTTTCCGCTTCTTCACATGCGGAGGTGGAGAAACCATGTTTTTTTTAAGACTGTTTGGCTTTCACCACGCAGCTCAGCAGAGGAGAAGTTTCCGATTTGCATCGGGGGTGATTCCGCGGAGATTGCTATCATTAGAATAACTTTATTAGGCTTTCTGCTGCATTTCCTGTTTGATTTACTGCGCAGTCCCAAGGGCTCATGGGTAGGCACTTAGGACTCCGCTTCCACGAGCCAGACCTGCCGATGTTGTTCCGCAACAACCTGAGTGTAACGTACCTATTAATCTGGAGCTAAACGTAGCAGAAACATCACCAAGGTGCTGCCCAATAAATCTCTTTCAGGGACTTTACATGCGGCATGTGCACTCATTGGTGTGTCAGTGTTGGTGTTGACACAGAGATAACAACCATTGGTGGCCATGCATAGGATTATGGGTATGTTTAGGGTTGTACTCTCTCTCTTTGTGCCTTGCAATGACGTGTTGGATATGTTGTCTAGTGGCTTCCTAAGCCAATGCATTTAGTCGCCCAGAGGTTTAATCAGTTCATGACATGAGTGACCGTTTACGTTGAATAGCAGGACAGACTTCTTACTTAACGTTGATGTGTGTCAAATTTGTATGTGCTTCAGATTATCTCGACAATTTAAGCAAACAAATACACAACGACTTGCTATCTCGCGTGCCCCAAGCTTGAGAACAAGACGTTTGCAAACATTATCACCTTGTGACTTTCTCCAACACTTTACATGAAATAATTAGTTAGTACATTTTAGTAATAATTAGTAAGCGGCACTTAGTTCTTATCTCATCTTGTTATCGACGTCACAAAGCACACCTGGTTCAGACTAAACTTCTACTGCTTCACTTGTCTGTGTTTTACAGGCGGAACTTCTGCCGAGTGAAGCCAATGCAAGTGTCTTAAAACTGCATTATCTGTATTGACCACCAGGGGGCGACTCCTCTGGTCGTATAGAAGTCTATGCTTCAGGTGTTAAAGCTGCATTCTCTCTCCTGACCACCAGGGGGCGATTCCTCTGGTTGTATAGAAGTCTGTGACGACCCTCCCATCCTGCAGGAGGAGTTGGGACGTTCTGCCTCCGAGAGGGCATAAAAGGCGGCACCAATGGGAGTGTCTTGCTCTCTCTGACATGCTCTCTCTTGTATTGTGATCATTGTGGTCTTTACTGTGTTTACAGCCGTTTTCCCACTGGACAAAACAAACTTCAACACCCACCAACATCTAGCTTCTATTTTTCAGTGGGAAAGGTTACAATTGGATTTCTACCGGGATTTGGATATTTGCCGACTGGCAGTGGGAAATGCGTTTATTGCCTACAGCATTTATGCACTAACTTTGGTAGAAAAAGTGGAAAAGCTTTGAGCTCAATCGATCTTGAGCCCCAGGTCTGAACTGTTGCACTCTGGATTCGAGCCAAAGTTCATTTCAAATTTCGTACACTTTCAAATTGCAGTTCTGAAAAATGAGCATGGTGGCCATGAACATTGAGCATTCGTGGATTAAAGGCCCACCGCGCTTTATTTTCATTTTTAAATGATTTGATAGGATCGGGTCGTTTTCTTTTTTTACACAAATTTGTATTTCCCAAAGCCTCACAAAGCTGTTGTGATTCCTGCTGCAAGAGGACATGGTCTCCACCAGGAACAAGATCCCCTTCTACACGGAACGCTCACAAAAGGACGAGTCAAAAATAATTCAGACAATAAGAATGAACCACTACGTACACAGCCAGATGAGAAAAAAAGGAAAATGAACATCTGTACGACTGTGAAACTATTCTGCGCCTCGTGTTTCATGGCGTGTTAAGTTATGTCACAGATTTTCTGTTGACATCTTACAAATCAAACAATATTTTTCTCGTCCTCATGATTCTTTGAAATTCTTTTAACAAACTGTTGAATGCTGTATATTAGGCCGACGGGCGCTAACGCCGCTTCATGAACGCGGCTGTGGCTCAGTGGTTAGCAACTCGGTCTTTCAATCAGAGGGTCGGTGGTTCGATACCCGGCTCCGGCAGTCTGTGTCGTTGTGTCCTTGAGCAAGACACTTAACCCTCATTGCTCACCGTTGCTGTGTCTACGGTCTACTGTATATCATGTAAGTCGCTTTGGATAAAAGCGTCAGCTAAATGAAATGTAATGTAATGAACCACATGTGACACATTATAAACTGTGAGGGGCGGAGCCAAGTTGTGAGCCGTTCCTGTTGCGGTTTACTCAACAGAGAGACACTTGACAGCCTGACAGAGCCACGAGTTTCACTCCACCTTTTTTGTTGTTGTTAAGTGATGTACAACGCAGGCTGGGAATAAAAAAGAAAAAAACACACACACACACACAAACAATATGATGCTCACTTGAAATCTGGTTTCGTGAAGCCCAAACTCCTGTTTCTCCAGTATTCCCTCAAGTCATCTGTGAAGTGTTAATGTGCACCGTTGATTGACGTCTTCATCACTGCTCTGGGGGTTTGTGTGGAGCGGAGCGTGAAGTATACGTTCTTTAAGTGCGTCCATCCTGCAGATGTGCATCCAGGCAACGGGAAGAAGAAAGAGAAGAAAAAAAACACCCATGTAAATTATCGGAATAACTCAAGCCTATTATAAGTGATAAAAGTTTTAATCACGTATTTCATGAGTGGTTTTGTTTTAAGTTGTCACTTTAGTTCTGTGTCTGTTGAGCATTTCACCTGTACGAGAAATAGTACATCAACAGAGGTACTGCGCTTTTTGAGGTACTTTCCTTGAGTATTTCCATTTTTATGCTATTTTATACTTCTGCACTACAATTAAAATGTATAGTACTAGTATAGTTCTCTTTACTTTCCTGCATTTATTTGACAACTTTGGATACTAGCTGCTTTACAGAACAATGTTTTACAAACACAACATATGTTGAGTTTACAAAATAATAAAGATAGATTAAACTACCCAAAATTATATAAAATAGTCAAAATTATGATATAATATTGTCATTAATATGTGACAATGCAATACGATAATACAATAATAGTGTAACACTCATTTGTCTGTTGACTTTTCTTACTTTAAGTACTATTTTGTTCATAAAATGTACATGATTTAACTTTAGCGAATGCAGATTCTTTAAATAAATATTTGTATATTAATATCATTTTATTTTAGTATTGATTTTAGAAAAATGAGGCAATCATATGTCTTATTATTTCACTTCAAATGTATTCACTTCTTAATGGATTATAAAAAATGCATATTTGTTTGTGTTGTTGCTCACAGCTGAGTTCCTCTTCAACAATGTGAATCTCCTCATCGGGTTAAAGTGAAGCTTCATGAGTCTTTGCATCAACTGGAACTTTTACGTGAGAAACAGCTTATTTGCTGCGACATTAAGAGTTTCTACAAATATCATAAGAAAATGTTATATCTGTTTTTTCCTTTTTCTTCTTCTTTCTCCAAAAGTGGCGTGATGTGGCATCCTCTATGAATGCTTTCTGGGAAGCTTGTCTTGTGTAGCCTGCTAATTAAAAGAGAAAAAAAAGCAACAGCATGAGAAGCCCGCGGTAACAAGAGTCAGTGATTCATCAGTCACCATTCTTTGTCGTAATTATGATTTCTATTTTGACATCTGGGGAAAGTCTTTGAAGTGTGTTTGATGCTGTGGAGAGCCAGCGAGCAGCCTAATGGAGACGGAGTTTAGAAACTGTTGCCAGTCGTCTGAGCAATCACCCGTGATACCCACCCGCGGAGAGAGCGCCCGGATCGGAAACAGCAGCTCGTCATCCGCCGCCATGGAGCCACATGTGCTGAAAACTCTTTTTTGCAGCTGGATGTGGACGCCGCTTCTCGCTTTATTTATTTATTTTTTTTAGGATATTTCACTCACTTATTGAGTTTTCTTTTATTTGATATTTTTCACGCTAGGAAAACATCAACATCAAAAATGATGCGGTTGTAGGAGAGTACAGGTGTGGGGAATATGAGGTGAATGAAACAGTGATGAGGAGAATCACGATGGAGAGGTCCAGAGTCAGAACTAAACATTGAGAGGCAGATTTCAGCTTTTCTGCTCCGCACATCTGGAACAAGGTCCTGAAAGCTGCTGAGACCCCCAGCTCCTTTAAATCCAGACTGAAGACCTTTCTGTTTGCTGTTGCCTTTAATTAAACCACATTCTGCATCTCACTACTGCATTTTCTTTCTTAACTGCACTGCAACTTTTATTCAATTCTGTATTTGTTGCTTTTTAACTGTTTTTTAATGTTTTAATGAATGTTCTTAATACTTTTTAAATTGTGTGTTCTTCTGCATTGTTTTGATGCTTTTAATGCTTTTATGTGAAGCACTTTGAATCTCGTGTTGTTGAAATGTGCTATACAAATAAACTTGCCTTGCCTTGGAGTTCCCTTTGTTGGTCAGTCTTTTGTCACGTGTGCGTTTTGTGTGATGCACTTTCTCCTAACAAACCCCCTGAGAGCATCCTCACACTTTCTGTACAAGAATAATTTGATTTGCTTTGCTCACACACAATGTTACACTCTGGCTTTTTTTTTTATTCATGGAAAAAAAAGAAAAGAAGAAAAAAAAAAAAGAGCAGAACATCAAGGGATTCGCTGGCCCAGACTGGCTGGCACATATCGCAGGTTGTTCACAGGTGAGGGGTAATTTCCTAAAGGTGCAGACACCTGGCCTCACCTGGGGTTCACGCCGAGGTCAGGACACCTGTTCCGTTTCTCTATCTTAACTCCCCGCAGACGGGCTTTCGCTATCACAGGTGTTCACACCTCACATTTTTCTTTATTTCAGATTTTCACAGGTGCGTCAGATACACTCAGCAGTAGAAGTGGAGATGCAGTGGAGGAGCCCAGGTACAGTCGAGTCTGAGAGGAAGAGGCACGACAGAGCGTTGGTGTGTACGGCGCGCTCTTGCACAGACTTCAAATATATTTACAATAATAAACAATCAATGATTCATAAGATGTGATATTTACAGTTATTACAAATAAGGTGTTCAGTGACTGCGGCTGAAGGAGTCAGTCAGCGACCGGAGTTGATTTCTCTTAGCAGTGGATTTAAAAACAATTCACATTGTTTCATCTTTCGTCCGCAGAGGAGGAGGAGAAAAAAAAAAAAAAAGATCCCACTCTGGTGCCAAAAGAGTCTGGTCAAGTTAATGCCAAGAAATCTGTGGTACAATACAAACAGTTTAATTGTGTAATTAACAATCAATAACCACTTCTAGTTAGAACATTTCTGCAGAAAGGAACCGAGAAACACTTATAAAACAGTCAGTCGTAACAAAATAACTGGTGTTCTCATTGAAATAAACTGATAAAAAAGAAACACTTTTATACAGAATATTTATACAGGAATAGCTTTTTGAATTGGATTGTTAACCAAAGGAAGACACATCGCAGACATCGATTTTCACACAGATTGCATATGTTTTTCTCTCTAAGGTGTTCTATAGGTTAGTCATTTTACCTAAGCTTATTTGCATGATAGTAAAAATTGCATACAACATTAAATTGTGAAGCTTGTAGCATGAGTTGCTCAACATACAGCACTTTTTTATAGGCAACCTTTAAAGCACATTTCTCCATTTAAAACGTTTAAGACACTTTTTGTTTTTACTGCCCATCGAAATCACATTTATAAATAGAAAAAGAAAAAAAAAGGTCTCTGGAATTAAAAAAAGAAAAGAAAAATGAAGCTCTACGTAACATAAACTTTAAAAAAAAGTAATTACATCAGAAACACTGCATGAACTGCAAATAAATAATGTCGGACAACATAAACATGGTGTAATTCACATTTCTAACTGTGTGGCAATTCAGAGTTACAGTGACAAAGGTTTTGCAAAATAATCTAACATCGGCAGTGCCGTATAGTACAAGGCATTTGTTGGCATAGTTTCTTTAAGACTGTATCTTTTTTTTTTTTTTTACAGTTACAATATAATGTCTATATATATATATATTTATATTTCCTCCCTAACAAAGAATATGTAAAGACTGAGCTATTCTCGGAGAGTCACCTGGGCCGGGTGATCCGTCGTCACATGATGCGCTTTTTAAAAAGAATAACTAATGTGCCAGCAGGCTCCAGACGTGACGCCTCATGATTAAGGCCTTGTCAACCACTTGGTCCTTGATTTCATTTGCAATCCTTATTATTATCATTATTTTTTTTAATCCAGTTAAACATCACATACGTAAACACCTATCAAAGTCCTAGCAAACTCCAGGGGGGGACTTTTTTTCTTCTTTTCTTTTTTTTTTTCCTTTTTAAATATAGTCAGTAGCTCAAAAAGATAAAGTAAGTCAGTGTAAAACAACAGACATAGAGTGCAGTCAGCAAATATCCACGGCAACATACTTAGAATAATTTTTTGTGCAGATTAGTTAAACGATGCATCAGTCTTTACAGTGAATAATACAAGTTTTACAAAATCCAAAAAGTAGTACTTGAGTCTGAAATGGGCTTTCCAGTGTGTGAACGCTTCACATAGTCAGTCTGCAACGGATTTATATATAGAAGCGCTCCTCGTATCGTCCAGACGCTGCACCGATTAAAAACACTACTTTTCTGTATTTGCAGTGCGGCGGTTCTGTGTCGGCCGGAGCGTTTACATTTAGCACAGCCGTCCGTCTGTGTGCGCGCACAAGAGGAGCTCTCAGTACGTGTTCAGGCGGGGAGGAGCGTCCTACTCCTTGGCCTCGTGCTCCGACTCCGACTGGGCCTCGGCGCCGCGGGCCAGCTGCTCCTCGATCTTGATGGAGAAGATGGTGCTGTTGGTCTGCGTGCTGTCGTCCAGCTCCGCCAGCAGCTCTCCGCTCTCCCTGAAGTCCGTCAGCTCCTCCTCGAAGGCCGGGCTGCTGCTGCTGCTGCTGCTGGTGTTGGTGGTGGTGCTGTTGTTGTTGTTGTTGCTGTTGTTGCTGCCGGGCTCCTTGGGCGCCTTGGCTGGGTGGTTGATGTAGAAGCGCTGGTTCTGGAAGAACTTGATGATGGTGAGCTTGGGCAGGTCCAGCTGGGCCGACAGGGTGTGGATGGCCTCCTCGTCCGGGTACAGGCCCACGTCCTGGATGAAGCTCTGCAGGATGCCCAGAGCCTCCAGGGAGATCTTCCCTCCGCAGGTGCGGGACTTGATGCTCCCTGAGCGGCCGCCCTCGTCCTCCGTCTCCGCCGGGGAGGCGGTGGAGGGCTGCCGAGGCGGCAGACGGGGGCCGGTGCAGGGCTGCAGTTGCTGCAAGGGCTGCTGGGACAAAAGGGGCTGGGACGGGTGCTGAAGGGACAGGGAGGGCTGCTGATGCTGATGCTGATGCTGCTGCTGATGCTGCTGCTGCAGCGACTGAGCCTGCAGAGAGAAGAGAAAGGAGACAGGGATGTTATCAGTGAACACTTATCGGCGCCTTAATAAGGCCTTTCATTAAAATCAATTGAGTTGTGAGGAAAAATGGGCCCCGCTGAGTATAGAACAGGCACTTGGTTGAAGGAATTTTCCATGTAATATCTCATTGAATGCAATCAGTTCTGCAGATATGATTTTATTTTTTCCCCCTTTTTTCTTTTGGTGGTGGGAGATTGTGTCTCTCATTGTTGGGGTTGAGGCAACACACACACACACACACACACACACACTGGAGACACACTCAGTGGGAAACTGGCCTCTCTATTATAGCCTCTGCTGCTTATCAGGCTCTATTGCCAGGCGGTGATAAACAAGATCCCTGTGCACAATTCATGCCGCGATGGTCTGGCTGATTTGCCGCAGTGTGAGAATGCTATTGATGGCTTTCACTCCGCCGTCAGACCCCCGTTAGTGAAAACACATGACACACTGCTCGTAAAATGTCTCATTGTGTGGTTGGAGAGGGAGCGAGTGGGCAACTCGTGGTCCCCGTTGACCCTGCGAAACGGGTGCTCTTTTATTTTCCTTTCTGAGTCAGACCCTGTAGAAAAGGTGTTTCGTAATGGAAGTTTGCAAAACAGCACTTTTGCAGCGACTCTGTTCGCCAGCTGCTTAAATGCACCCAAAGATGTGATTCTGCTGTCCCAATAAACGGAGCTATGATAGTTCTTGTTGAGCGGAATGGGAGCTAATTTGGCTAATGCGCCGCGTTAGTGAAGGAGAGGCGGGAAATATTTAAACACGAGTCTCTCATGGACGGTGTAAAACCGCACCATTAAATCAGAAATAATCCTATTTGATCAATCTTCTGTTTGCATGCAAAGTATGCAAAAAAATTCCCTCATTCCATATCTGCTGCTGAAACTGATTTGTAAAATAAATCCTATTACCTTATTTATATGCAGTAAATGGCCGCCTTTGTGAAACACTGGCCAAGTCTCCAAGTAACCAAATAACGCTGTGGCTCAGACTTTTAATAAAACACTTTTATTGTAGTTTATTATTACGGCCGTGAACCGAGCACATTTTTTATTTTCTACTCATGGAGAAGATGTCTTTTTATAAAGCAGCTGCTAAACAAAGTTCAGGCTAATTATGTCTTTGGAAATGTCTTTCACTGAAAAGCAGGAGATTCTAATTGTTGCTGTGTTTCAAATGAAAAAGTAAAGATTAGTAAAAAAAACGAAATGATAAAAAGTAAGAAAATTACGCTCAACTACAGTTTCACACAGATTATTTTCTCTACGGATCGATTCATCAGTTGGTCGACAAAATGTCTGAAAATTGCTGATCACGATATCTTAAATCCCAACACTGCGTCCTCAAACTGGTGGATTAAACATGTATATTTCTAATACATATTCATATTTTGTTTGTATTTGTACATGCATACATACCTAGATTGTGATGTTTCATAAAAACTTTAACTTTTTAAACCAGAGGTCGGCAACCTTTGTGACATCATTTTTTTTTACATTTTCTTGTGTGCCATATCAACATTTAGATTAATGTTCAATCACAATGTTAATCCCCACGATATCTGTCATTTTATATTTCATCCATGTACATAGAAGCATTGTTAATTTTTTTTTTTTTTACCAGAATCATTGTATATGAGAGCACCCGACCAACCTTCCACAGGCAATACACAACGGGTAGCCAATCAGAGGCAGAGTAGGGCGGGACTTTGCAGAATGCGATTTGGGAAATAAAGTCAATAAAACTACATTAAAAGTAGTTAAAGAGGTTATTTGGCCTTCAGATGAGAGGGCACTTCAAAAAACTTTCCAAAAAAACTTTCCAAAAAAACCTGTTATTGCTTGTGCCATTGGTGAAGCTACCGCCCGGTTCAAACCCATGCCGTGGCCTCGTGCCTTGCCCAAAGGCACAGCGGCGCCACGCACACAAACGCGCAGTCAGGCTCACCTGCGGCTGCTCGGCGGAGAAGTGCATCAGGTGCGTCGGCCGCTCGCCGTGGTGCTGCTGCCCGGCGCTGCTCTCCTGCTCGTAGATGGCGTCGCGTTCGACCTGGCAGAGGCTCAGGAAGCGGCGGATCATGGAGAGGTTCTCCCAGAGCGTGCGGTTCTCCGGAGACGGGTCCTCCTTCCAACGCAGCAGCTCACAGAGCCAGCCCTGAGGGAGGGATCAAAGGGAGAGAGAGTGAGCACAGGCTAAAACGATGTATCATTAAAAATGCTTCTGGTGTTAAAGTAGATTTGAGTTTACATCCAAAAGATCATTTATATGCTATCTCATCTCAGGAGCTGCACCTGCAGGCCCAATGCTTTTTTCTGCAGGCGGATGAAGATGCGAATCAGCTAAGGTCAAGCAACACAGTGGGGAGGAACGACTCAACTCCATGAGGAACACACACGCACAAGAGGAGGGAATGTGACTCCCATGTTTTAAAACGCTCCAGCAGAGGGCCATGAAAGACAGAGCTGAGGAGCAGCCTGGGACCATCGGAACGACTTTATTCAATCAACACGAGTCTGACCTTGACGAGTGAGCGACTCACAAGACACGTGCAGGGCAAAAGGAACTCATTTGTAGTTTTAGATATATTTTTTTGTCGAGTGAGACAAATACCCAGAATTACACACATGTGTGTGTGTGTGTGTGTGTCTGGGGATTTTCATCATGATGATGTGATCATACTTTTAATTAACAATCCAAAAACTATTCAAAAATAAATGGATATATTTACTATATATCAATACGAGAATGTATTCCTAATAATATTACAGAGAAGAAATGATTCCTCAGCAGATCATTTTGATCATCGTTGCGATTATTTCAGTATATTTTTTAACCCAAAAATTCCAAACATTTTCTGGAATTTTTCATTTCAGTTTTGTGACTTTTCACAATATTTTATTGATATTTCATAAACAATCAATCATTTGAGAGACTAAAGCTTGAACGCGCTTCAGACCCTGTGTGATAAAATGACAAATGAATGAACCTTGGAGCTTATAGTGCTCGACATATTCGTTCTTCTCCTTACTTGCGGGTGCTTTCGTGTTTTATCTAAAAGTCGGACTGGAGTCAGGACTGGTGGCTCGGTTTGGATCAAATGTGTGTTTGTGTTTGTTCACGGAGCTCGAGTGACAATCTGAGGATTCACGACTGTACGGACAGAAGGGCTCAGCGGGAGCTGGGTGACGTGGTCTCTCAGCCTCAGACGTGATGACCTAAACCTCAGCAGAGCGGAGCAGTGTGAGTGTGTGTGTGTGTGTGTGTGTGTGTGTGTGTGTGTGTGAGTAAGAGCGAAGGGAAATAACACACTGTAGTGCTGTGTGGGAGAGCGAAGAGGAGGTAGAGGAGAGGGTGAAGCTACAAGAGAGCTGTAGAGGGACAGAAGTGGATGAAGAAGGAGGGACGGCCGGGGAGTGAAACCAGCGAGGAGGAAACACAGCGTCAAAGAGAAGCATTGAGGTGTGTGTGTGTGTGTGTGGGTGTGTGTGTGTGTTACGGAGGGCTACTCGCTCAGCCGGGTAGTCTGTCCTGGCGCCGTGACAGAGCAGCGCTGTAATCTCCGGCCAGTGCGTGGCAGCACCTTTCATTTCCACAGGATTACACCGCGCTGCTGGTCCGCACACGCACACACACACACACACACACACACACACACACACACACACACACACACAGAGAGGGCAGAGCCACGCCGCCACACTGCATGCAAGAGATAACTCAGCAGTTTGGTTGTCCCCCGTTCCAACTCCTCCCATAAGCCACATCAAACCCAGGAGGTGGGGGTGCGGGGCTTGGAGGAAGCCGGGATGGGGGAGAAAGGGAGAGAGAGAGAGGGAGAGAGAAGGAGGGAGACATAAAGAGAGAGAGGGGTAGAGGGGGCCATAAAGCCTGCGTGCCCACCTTGTTCCTTTGCCACGTTTATTGTTGCGTTTTTAATTTGCATGCAGAGGGATTTGGACGGCGCTCCAGTTGGGCTGTCTGTGGTTTCAGCTGATTCGGTAGTGCGGGTGAACACACACACACACACACACACACACACACACACACACACACACACAGACACACGTGCACACGCGGCCCGCAAACAGACGCACACAAACCACCACACACCATCTTGTCAAAGCCAGAGAAACTGTACCCCGGCCCAACGATGGAGTAATCCAACTCAAACACTCCCAAAACCAGCAGGATTAAACCCAAAGTAGCAGAGCCAATCAAACAAAGGCACGACGTGAACTCCATTCCAATGCCAGGAAGTCCATTTGATGAAATAAAGTACAGAGAGTTTATTAGTGTGAATGTTTCGTGTTTGTGCTCCACAGTTTTTTGAGCTGACATGCAGCTTTTTTTTTTATTTCCGTAGGAGGACGAAACGAACACACCAACATTTGCCATAACGTGATTGTTTTTTTTCTTCTTCATGTGATGCACGTCAAACAGCAGTTAGCGCTGCTGCCGGCCAGCACTGTGGACAGTGGACAGTCAGCATTTTCCATGGCAGTTTAAAGAGCTTTGTTTGTGTTTGTCTAATTGCATTGCTTCCACAGGCCAGGCAGAGGCAGGGGGGATAAAGAGAGAGACACGGTGAGGGATGGAGAGAAAGAGAGAGAGTGAGGGAGTGAGAGAAGTTAGCAACTTGACTCCCTTGTTGTCAGTAAACTTGAACTAAAAGAAGAAGAAAACAACTGGCATATTGTGAACGGCATAAAACGTCCTCCTCCCACAGTTTGAAGTAGCGTGATTATTATCATACAGATCAGAACTCTCCCGGCTAAACTAGCCAGCGGCTAAACCAACAAGGCTTTTCATAAGGCTTTACGTCCAACATCGCCACACTACTGCAAATCTACCCCTTATTATTTAATGTAATTTGTCGAAGCCTCTCCACTGCGGCCGACAAGCACTAACCGCTCTTGATTGGATCGTGCAACTTGCTGCCCCTGCTGCTAAAGTGTTCCAACACGGCCCCGAAAAAAAAAAAACACAAAAAAAATCTAGGGCTCTTCAATCCGGCGCACTGTGTTTTGTTGAAGATCATTAAGGGCACTCTATAAATAAATAGAACAGGTAGTTCAGAAGAGGCCTAGCTGTCGGCCAACACAGAACACACTCGCTGTGTTTCCGCTGCTGCTCAGTCGAGAGACTTTATCACGCCGACAGGAAGCTGACAGGTGACGCTCGCTACAACGTCTGTGACTGACGGATAATTACCACTTACGGGAAAACCTGCAGTATTAACAGATTCCTTCTTTCTTTTTACACAGATAGGATTTAAGGTAGACAGCCAGAGAGCAAAAGAGTGTCTAGTTAGGAAGTGAATGACCAGGATGCTCATGTTGCTGTTATTTGCTTCCACTTTATCCATAACAACTTAATAATGTTGTGAATTGCTTTGCTCTCAAACACAGGTTAGATTGGTCGATCCTAAAAACCACGTTCAAGCTACTCAAGTGTGAGGATTCACTGCTCGCGGCTAGTTTGCATTCTGCATTTTACACAAAATAATAATAAACTGATCAGTGAAGAAATATAGATGATGAGTATAACTGCAGCCTCTGTTGAGTCCACTGTTGGTAGAAATCACAAGAAACCAACACGGTGAGCTCCTCAACCGACCTCGTGAGGTTTTAACAAACCTAGATCCCCCTCGCAAATCACACAGTCAGTAGTGAGCGGGAAGGCCGGTTTGTTTTCATGCTAAATACGTCTCTCAGCCGAACTCACAGATGCTGCAAACAGGTTCATCGGAGCAATAAGCACCGACAGGCGAAGGATTATCTTGCTGTGTTGGCACACACCTGCGACAATATTGCACAATAATCCGCTGCCTCTAGGTCATTGTTGCTTAATTATTAATTAGTTTCCAACAACGGCACTGGCAATCGAGAACCGCTGGCCTTTCCCTGTTTTACAGCGGCCGTAGATCTGACCGGAGGCTAATGGGGCCTCCGGGGTCATAAGGTGCCAAATTAAAAGGGTAATAAACTCTTCAGCAGGCCATTGTATAGTCCTGGTATAAATAGCAACCAGGCGTCCTGATAAAAAAATAATATATATATTTCCCTTCCCCAAACACAATAGTTGAATTCATGTGCGAGATTCACCCGGCTAGCAGTGCGGTGCGCGGTGTGTGTGAGTGCTGCAGTCACAAGCTGCCAATAAGCGCACAGGCCTGCTCTGTCAGGGAACAGCATGGTATTCACCGCCAGACCCGTCCAACCAGCGAACGACTGCTGCAACACAGCCAACATGGGAGCTCAGGATGAGCGACTGGCAGGCAGACAGGCAGGCAGACAGACAGACAGACAGACAGACAGACAGACAGACAGACAGACAGACAGACAGACAGACAGACAGACAGACAGACAGACAGACAGACAGACAGGCAGGCAGGCAGGCAGGCAGGCAGGCAGGCAGGCAGGCAGGCAGGCAGGCAGGCAGACAGACAGACAGGCAGGCAGGCAGGCAGGCAGGCAGGCAGGCAGGCAGGCAGGCAGGCAGGCAGGCAGGCAGGCAGGCAGGCAGGCAGACAGACAGACAGACAGACAGGGGTCTGTCACACGGCCTGGCCAACACCTTCCCTCTAATCTCATTTGCTTGTTATCAGCCCCATCAGGCTGACCTCGGCCACTGCAAAATAAATAAATAAAATAAGCCAACAGATGTCCATCAATTTGCCATTTGAGTTTATTTTACCCCTCCTTCCTCGGATTACTGCGTGACCAGAAATCATGCCTCAGTTTGCTGCCACGGTTTCAACCCCAGAAGCAGACAATGCGAGTGTATCGAGTACCGTTTGGATTTTGATCATTTATATATGAAAAAATGAATAAAAAAATCAGATGACGCATTAAAAAATAAAAAGGAAGAATACAACAACAACAAAAAAGAAATGATTGTGGCCATTGTTGCGGCTGGCGGGTTGGAGGGCAGGACTGTTTCGGAGGCAGCAGACAAACCTCTTCTGTGTCTGAACAAGGGAGGGAGCTAAAAGTAGGGGGAAGACAATGCGTTATTGTTTTTCCTCCTCCTTGAACCTGGCAGAGGCCCAGGACTGGCAGACAACACGATGCAGATAAATGCAGCCGATAACACGCTTCTCCTCCCCGAGCAAGCCAAACTGCCGGCTGCGCGTTCACCCCGCAAGGTAACGTGTGCTGCGTTGTAAAAAAACAACAGCATTAGGCCACGGTGGACGCCCATCTGCTGACGACGAGTGTTGAAACCTTCCTGATGCTCGGACATATGCGGATCTCCCGCAACAATAAGCAATAATTGACAGCGAATTCAGGGCCGGACTTTTGTTTTGGGGAGGTAGAATAAGTCTTTCTTTGCAAACGGGGTCATTGTTATATGAGCACTACTTAGAAATACAGTGAAAACAGCATCCTGCTCCCAGACCCACCAACCTCCCATTTATTAGACTGTTACCATCTTTATTCAATTTCTTCTTGAGCGTCCACACAGCCATCGGCAGTTACAGTTACTGTACACACTGCATGCTACAGGGCTGACACTGGAGGGAACTAACAACCTACAGGGTCGATTTAAGTGCCGAGTGTTTCATTAGATAACGGGTCAGGTGAGAAAAGGCCCAAACTCCCAAAGAAAAAGGTCTATTGAGTCCTTTTAATCCAAATGCATGGTCTGTTCTGGTGGGCCAATCATCAATGCTTCTAGTGTGAAGACTTGATGGTTCGACATAGGATTCAAGCCGTTGATTATCGTAGCACCACTTTTTATCCAATGGGCTCCATGTTCTATTCATGAAGCAGTCTCCACGTGTTTTTTTTTAGGAAGGGCCATTTCTACGGAGAGCTTCTGTAAGAGCTCAATGCTTCATAATAGAGACCCACCGGTCACGAGCATGAGCGGCCAAGAGAAGTCCAGTACTTTGGACGTGTTACTATTTGATCAGTTGTTTTTGGTTGAGCCGCAGTACAAACAGCAACCACGAGTGAAGAACATAAAATCAATCTGCAAAAGTAACGCGGGTACTCGGATATGCCCGGCCTCTCGTTACGAGCTCACCTCTCCAACCATTTCCTTCGTCAAATACATGAGTGAACCTCAACAATGGAAAAGAAACGGCGACGCACAAGAAGGTGTGGAGATGTTGGATAATTAACATGATAAACAAAGAAAAAAAGGTTATAGATAAGGGAAAACATTTATTTTTTTAAATGATACTACTTTATTTGGCCTGAATTTAAGGCTGTTCGCCGAGTGACGATCAAAGAGTTGAATATATTGCTTTATTTAGTTTTCATAACTTCGCAATCTGATTCCTATTCACACGCTGGTCTTTGAGTATTCATAAGGAGTCATCCTCCCAAAAAAGATGGCTAAAACTTTTTGAAATGACAGATATGCCCTTCGGATAGTTGGATTTGTGGCCGCAGTAATGGATGATGACATTTTCTACTTGTCATATGTACAAATCGCGAAGATACTTTTTTTTTTTATCCGAAAGAAAGCTTTTGAAGATTAAAAAAACTAGTTATCTTAAACCCCTTGAAAACTTGCCTTTAAAAAAAAATGTAAAAAAATATCTTTTATTATTAAATCATGTTGATATGACTTGTCAGAGTGGATGCTTTCCAGATTCTGGTTGCCAGATTGTGTCACCATCCTCTTTTGTGAGGATGTCAGTGGCTGAGCTTTAGGAGAGAAATTTGCCAGTCTGAGTCATACATGCCAAACAATTAATCTCTATTCGAGGCGCGACACGGAGAAGTCTTCGCCAAACAGCGAGCGTTCCTCTGAAGAGGGGTCGCGACCTCACCAGATACAATAAGCGAGTCGACAACAATAACAGACTGACAGCTAACGCGACACACATTGTGGAGGCAAGGCATGACTGTGCAGGAAATGGCCCTCTCTGTCAGCACTTGTTCTCAGAAACAATACTGACCAGTTCTGTGCGGCAGTTTACGTCACGGCTGCCGAACCAATAAAGTGTGCGGGGAATTTTCGAGCAACCAAATAGAGGCAGATGGAGCATAAAGAATAACCAAAGGCAAATGACCAGTCCATCTAAAATGGAGCACATTAAACATCTGTGTGGTTGCAGCGTTTTCCTTTTTTTTCTTTCTTCCCATCTTTCTAGCTGCACGTTTTGTTCTTTTTTAGCAAAGTTCTCCACACACACACACACACGCACACGCACACACGCACAGACACACACACACACACAAACACACAAGCACAGAACATAGTAACAATGGTGGGAGTTCCCCCGGTGCAACCACAGCCTGCAGCTGGATAAGTGCCTTGCTCAAGAACACTAGTAAAGAGAAAAGAGAACATATTTTAATTTGCATCTATATCTTTTCTAGCAATTAACGTTCGCTCAGTATTTATCCACAGAACTAACCAAACAGGTGCAGGGAAAAAAAATCCAAATCTTTAGATTTTAGATATCAGAGGGTATCACAAATTAGTGAAACTCGGCTCTCTTTGTCCACGAAATATCTTTTTTATGGGGACAAAATGGCTGAAAATGGCGCCAGCGATGATGCTGCCTCTTCGCAGCAAATATTAGTATTGTTGGAATTGCACCGTAATCTAGTTTAGCCTGGTGGTGGGCCGATATTTGGGTGGCAGCACTGTCTGCCCAGCTACACTGAATGTTCAAACTGAATGTACCTCTTTCTTCTTCTTCGTAATCGTCTTTGTTCAATACAGCTGAGGCAGATGGAGGATGAATGCACAGAAGACAACAAACACACTGGAAACGAGCTCGAGATAAACAACAACGGCAGCAACATTACAAACACAGAAAGCACCTACATGCAGTCTGATTCCATCAATTATAAGGACTTGATTGAGATTTAATTCAAAGCTCGGGTTTAATTGCTAATATCAAAGCATAATTAAACTGATAAATCATGACTGATCTTATTGAATTAGGGATTGAAATAGCAGAGAACCTGCAAATTGTCTATGTCAGCTAAATAAGTGTTCTTAATTGGCCTACAAGTTTTCTTCAGATACTAATGAAACCCAACAAATGTTCACACCCCCCCCGAAAAAAGTGTTCTGTAATAAAAGTCCTCATGTGCAGTTGTTTGTTCAGCGCTTGTGGCTGTGTGTCTCGCTCAACTCGTAAATTCATCTTGAACTTAAAATAGAGTATTTGTACAAGTGGCAACAAAGTAAACACCACATCTCAAATGTCTCTCTGTACGTGGCTGAAAAGGCAACTTATACGTCTTCTTTCACACTCGAGTTACACGTCACGTTTAAAAAAAAGAGCGACCAAAGAACATGACGAAGACAGAGCGATGGGGATGTAAACGTCTTCGCTCAGAGAGAGAGAGAGAGAGAGAGAGAGAGATTGTGAAAGACTAATGCTCACAAAACCAAGTGCACTAGCATGAGCACTTCCATAGGTCCTAATATCTCCCCATGCAATTCCCCTAGACTCCATCACACACACTCCTGTAATCGCTCTCTCTCTCTCTCTCTCTCTCTCTCTCTCTCCTCTCTCTCTCTCTCTCTCTCTCTCTCTCTCTCTCTCTCTCTCTCTCTCTCTCTCTCTCTCTCTCTCTCTCTCTCTCTCTCAGGCTGCATCTGCCGGAGCCAGTGGCTGTAGTTAAATTGAAATATTTCCCGGCGTGTGTCAGAAGCATGCAGAATGATAATTATGACAGATCTGATTAGGCGGGCCGAGGCGGGCGGCTCCGGGCTGCAGGTGCGACCTTGTGCATTCCTGAGTGTGTAAATAAAATTAATTACAAGCGCAGGGGGCGCGCGGCGCGAGACACCGGCGTGCACGGGGGGACTCCCACGGGGGGCACCCTAATGGAATATTTTCCCCGAGTCTAATAATACAGTTGGTATTGACTTGAGGTAATTAGGGGGATCATTAAAGCGCTTTTCCCGGCGTATTTGCCTGCCTGATCAGATTAGCGAGAATGGGCCTCAGAACAAGCCCTGTGTGGTCTGTCAGGAGGACTGGAGACAGTGGGAGAGGGTTGGCGAGAGAACATTTGCAGGAAAGAAAGAGCTAGCAGAATACTGGGCCTGGGACTAAGAGAGCGCTTGCTAACCGGCGACCAAAGGCTAAGGACTAGTGCGGTTTGGCAAGTGGCTAGTAGGTTGAGCAAGGCTAGGCCTAGGGAGCGACTCATAGAAAGGGCTAGTGAACTGTTAGCAAAGTGCTAACTCAGTTAACCGGCTAACACCTGCTCCACGTCTTATAATAATGCATTACGGGTGACGAAGAGACAAATCCTGACAATCGGGGGAAAGATGCCTCGGTTGGACCCCCGAAGAGGAGGCGGGAGTGGGTTGCGCAATTGGAGACAGATGGGGTGAGAGGTGGCATGTAAGGCATAAGTGAGAGAGATGGCAGGAGGGACACAAAGTGCTCTGGGCATGCTCAGTGAGACCCCGGGGCCTCTGCTGAGAGGAGGAGGGTTCGGTGAAACGGGCAGTGGAGAGAAAAACAGGCTGGTGGGAATTCCACTGTCCATTAAACAATAAGGGAAAGGCTCATTTCAGAGGGAGGGGGAAGACTTACCGTTTGCAAGATAATTCATTCGCTAAATTAATTATTCAGACAGCTGGGTCTCCAGTTCAAGAAATTGTGTCTTTAATAATAGAGAGGATCTGGCCTAGCCTGTTTCCCATGGCAACCTAATAACCAAGCAGGCGCAGGAGATAAATAAATAAATCAATTAATAAACAGGCACGGCCCTTTTGGATCCCTCGGGGGGGGGTTGCGATATGCTTGCTCTGATCTGCCTAATTTGAGGGAGAGAGAGGTGTGGGGAACTGTTAATCTACAAACAAAAGAAGAAGAAGAAGAAGAAGAAGAAGAAGAAGAAGAAGAAGAAGAAGAAGATGTCTTGATGCCCTGTCATCACACAGAAAGTACAACTTGTGAAAAGTGGAGCAACACAGAGCATCTTTAGTTCCTAATTACAAGGTGTCTGATTTTGCTGTACTATGATGTCATTTAAAGCCATTTGCAAACAATTCTTCATGCAAAAGCATAACGTCCAACACGCCGACCCCAAGTGGCTTCTCAGTAACAGACAAACCTCTGAGCGCTCACAATCCAGAAACAGACACCCGAAAGGTCAGCCATCTGCCCCTCTTCTTAAGCAGCCATTGGATGGAGCAGAACGCTAGAAGTGGTGTGTGTGTGTGTGTGTGTCATTGGCCTGGTCTGGTTGGGTGGGTCATGTGCTAAATATCTGAGATTAAAGCTAAGAAAAGCGTTCAAGCCCCCATAAAACATGTACGACCACTAATGGGATTCAACCCCGAACAGGAAATTAGTCATTTTCCAAACATGACGGAAGCGGCTCTCGTTATTCTGTCACCCTCCCTTCCTACTCATATCAGTGTCCCCACCCACCCCCCACCTCTCCAGACCAACAAGGCCCCCTCCCCCCCCCACCCACCACCCCTACTCCCGCCCCACCATCACCACCCCCTACCCTTCACTCCAGGGACTGCCGTGCCAGGCGGGTGCAGGGTGACAGATGGCATACACCAACCTCCCCCCCACCCCCTCCTACTGCACCAGGCCCCCCCCCCCCCCCCCGGTGGCGCAGCGGCGGACCAGATCAGTGCCATTCTGTCTCATTAGAGCCTGGCTAATTAGCGTAGCCTCTTCCAGGGGAGAATGGGTGATGAGAGAGAGGGAGGGAGAGAGGGAGCGTTGTTGGTGGCGGTGACTGCGCTCTGCACTCTTCTGGTCATTGAGGAGTCGGAGGGCTTTGAGCCCCGTGGCGCGCTGGGCTCCCAGGGCGCTTGTTTTGTGACAGCGGGGACTTTTCCGTCCGTCGCGCAATTCCTCCCAGGAAGTGTCGGGATGTTTGGACATAAAAGTCGTGTCAAAGCGATGCCCCCCCGCCCCCGCCCCCAACCCTCAGCTCACCTCCCATCGCTCATCTGAACACGAGCCGCCCTCTCTGCCAGGCTCGCCGACACAGCGAGCCTCCCCTGTTAACGCGGGTGAGAACAAAGCCCGGTAGTCCGCTAGATGGCTGCTCGAGCCCCACTGCGCCGGTTAATAATGTTGACATCAACTCGCACCTCCGCGGGGCTACAACCGAAACGGGCCCGCTTGGCGAACCTACTTCTGGCACCGCCCTCGCTGGATTCGAACCAGTCGCACACAGTTGTTTTCTCCAAGTCTGACATCTCCTGAAGCTAAATGGATACGGAGCATTCTTGGAGCGTTCGATCTGTTTGAGGCCCTGAGGAAGGGATCATGAATATTTTTATCAAAGACTGGGTGTAATATCTGTCCTAATAAATCAGAATTGCTGCATGGATTACTTAAAAAATATGTATGCCCAGACTTGAAGTGAAATGGCGACCATCAATCTGATGAAGTAGTATTGCTTGGGTTAGATTCACTGCTCTATAGTTACTACTTTGAATATGTGGCAGTAAAAGAGTGATTGAAATGCAACATTGAATATGTGTGTGTGGGGTGGGGGGGGCAGAGGCCTGCAGTGGTTACGAGCCCTAAGAGAGGACGGGATGGCTGCGTTCCAGGAACCCCCCAAACACACACATTCAAATAGGCCTGCACATAAACCCGTATCTATATGCAGAATACAGAAATACACACAAATAGGCAAACACTCAGTGGAGCGAGCACCAATCGGTGAACTTCTTTTTTACTGCTTTTCTACCGAGGAGGACCACTACTGCCTTTGACCTCCTTCAACTCCACACCTTTTATTTAGCTCCTCCGTTGCTCTTCCTCTCCCCTCCTCAGCTGCATCCCTCCGTCTCTCTGTGATATGTGTATTAGTGTGCCGCACACTAACACCGCTCATACTGTACGTACGGGGACTGGAACCGGCGGATCCCGGTCACCTGATCCTGTGCTTGCGTAAGCATGCTGGGAGATCCTAAGCTGAGCTGAAGAGGTTGAACTGCACACCGAGCTGCCGGGACGGTGCCAGTGCCTCGGCGATGAGGCCTCTTCCCTTCCCCCCGCGATTATTTCCCTGGACCCCATATGGGCACCCTGCCAGTCCGGCCCATCCTCCACACTCGTCACCAACCACAGCCACACTGCACTCCAACCCCCAGTATACCAGCAGTCTCTGCTGGCATGGCACTCAACCCCGAAGCTTGGATGGCATTGTGTTCCTGCGCGGCTGCAAAATAAAACCTCTCCTGACTTAAGCCGTCGTTTACAACGTGTTATTTAAAAAACACATTTTGCTGTTCTTCCTGGACGACTGATTCACACCAGAGTAAGCGCGCAAGCAATTAACACTCAGCATCGTAGCTCCGGTCACATGGAGCAAGCATTTTCTTTGTGAAATCTAATGTTAGACCCTAAACATCTTAAAATAAGACCATTTTATGAAGCTTATTTTTAGCTTATTTTCATTTTCGATTAATCCATTAATTGGCTGGTTGATAAAAATGCCCAAACCCAAACATATCTAACGTTGAATGATATTAAACAGGAACACAGAAAAAATGATAAAAGCTACAAACGCGACATTTAAGAAGCTGGAACCAGCAAACCAACCAGCATTTTGGCTTTGAAAAGTGACTCAAATGATGGATTGATCAGCAAAATAGTTTCTGGTGAATTTTCTGTTGATTAACTGGTCGTTACTTCACTAGTAATTGTTGCAGCTTAACAACATTATAACAATGGCTCATATGTGGGGAAGAAGAAGACATTTCCGCCCATATAGACGGACTGATGCGTCTATCACGATAGAATTATCTGCCCACAACAATCTTGTCCCACTTTCAATAAAAACATTTTTTTTGGAGGGTTTTTAAAGGAAGCAGCAGGTGAAAACTGGGTGCTGGTCACTGTTTTTTCAGGGTTTAGGGGTCCTGATGGGGAGGAGCAGGCCTGGCCTGGCGCTGCCGGTAGCCGTGGCGATGCCGGCTGGGTAGTAAGGGGGGGAGACCAGCTGCCCGGGGAGCGCCCATTACGAGATGGAGCCAGAGATAAGTGCTCTCCCAGGCCCCCTTTCACAGGCATAATTAGCACACTTCTTATCTGCTGCTCAATTCACATTCACACCCGCCTGCCATGAATGGAACGTGAAAGAGAGGTAGAAATCGTGGTTTGTGTGGGGGGCGAGGGGGGGAGAGAGGTAGAGGGGCAAGACAGAAAGATGGGAGTGAGGTGGAGAAGGCACGGTGGAAACCTGTTCCCAGACAAACCTTCATTTGAGGAGAGGGGGAGACGTGTGCGAGTCAATGCCTCCTCGCTCGCCCCCTTTCTCTCTCTCCAATCCTTCCAAGGAGTCTTTGAACTCCTGAACAAAAACAGTGGTTTGTGCATCAAACTGCAATTTGGTAAAACAAAGCTATCGGAGGGTATAATCATCCTAATCAGCAAGAAAAAAAAATAAAGCCTTTGCAGATATTTCAAGATTATTCCGCCCTTGGTGATCTATTCCACCCCCCCCCACCACCCCCCCACCCCCGCCCCCACCCTCCACCCTCAACGTCTTCATCAAGCACAATTGTGGAAATCTTCCCAACTCCTCAACAGACACGTGAAAACCTTTAATAATAACTCCTTAGTGCTACATTTTAAAATTGCTTTTAATGCACAGTTAAGTTGGCGGTGTGTATTTTCTCTCCCTCCCTGTTTCCAACACACACACACAGGCTCGTATATTGTGTGAGCGCTCGGCTCTCTGGGAGAAGATAACAGGGGCCCCATCGTCTGACTGCACGGAGAGCTAATATAAAAAGGTTTGTTTGGTGTTGAAACAGTGTCGACTGCTAAACTCCAAACCCACAATAAAGAGGACATGTGTCATTATGTCGATAAATCACAGCAGCGGTGCACGGGGGAAAGTCTCGCTCGGTGTTGGGTGGATTTCTACTTCTTTGCCTTGAACTGTTCGAACATTGCGATGTTGTTTGCATCTAGTATCAACATTTTGAAGATATTTTTGACTGTCTCAGCAATGATGGATCTTTAATCTTTTCAATGTTCACAATACATCCATCAGCCTCCGTGTGTGTGTGTGTGTGTGTGTGTGTGTGTGTGTGTGTGTGTGTGTGTGTGTGTGTGTGTGGAGACACTTTACGCAATTTATGCTATGCAGGTTGAGAATTTCATTTTTTTGGGGGGGCTTTATGACACATCAATACTTCTGTAAGAGCCACTTTACAAAGTCAGATCGAAGAAGTTATGATTAACAGCATTTACACATTATTTCTCTGCGTGAGAAAAAAAAAACGATTTCTACCGGCTATCGAACAAAGACCATGTTCCATTGATGGGAGAAGAAAGACAGCTCTTCATATTTTGTAAGTGTAGCTTGAATTGAAATGAAGTTTTCTGGAGGAAGACAACGGCTGGACAGAAAGCAGGCGTCAGTGCGTACCTGGCTCTTGGAGGCGGCCACTTTGGCGAACAGGGCCTGGGAGACTTTGGCCCTCTTCATCTCCTGCTGGATCTCGTCGTAGATGGTGGAGTTGATGTTGAGGATGCAGCTCTCCGTCTTGCCGTTCCACTCGCTGGGCAGAGGCGACGGTTTCACCTGGTTGAAAGTGGAGGACAGACGGAAGATTACGAAAATCCGACATGTGTTTTTATTTCTAATAACTTTGTCAGGTGATGGATTCTCCGTTTTGTATTTGATAGATTTTGGTTGTGTGTATGAACAGGATCACTGTATTGCACCTGAAGATAATAATAAAATCATGTCATGTGTGACAGTTAGTGTACTAAATACTGTGTATCTGTAACTGAGTAACACTATTTATATTTCTCTCTCATTTTTGATACCAAATTTGGATAAAAAAACTAAGAAATCTGCTTTTGACCTAATTAAAGTAATTAAAATCTTAGTATTAGTGTAAAATATGGAGGTATTAGAAATTCTTTACAAACAAAAAATGCTTACATTTTTTTTTAATATTAGCCTTTCACTTGAAAGGTAATAGCAATTAAATGCATGTTGGGAGATAATAATCCTCAAGTGTGTGCATTGTCTCTGATAATGTGTGCGTTCAGATTGGTGGAGGTGGAGAGGTGAGGTGGGTGGCGTTATCTGCTCACAGGGGAAAGACCCACGGGGATTCTGGGATTCCAGTCCTCAGGCCTCACGCTGTTGCAGTCTTCCCTCCGGGGCTGCTGTGTCGGGAACACAACACACAAACCTTATTTGCTCAGGCTCACACGGGGGAAGAAAAAAAGAGAGGTAATCTGGCTAAACACAAGACACACACACACACACGCTCATGCATGCACCCATCTCACACACACACACACACACACTGGAGTGTAGATTACACCCACGCTCGGCTCCAGCGTTACTTTGCTCAAAAACACTTAGATGTGTTGTGAGGAATGTTATTATTCTTATGTCAAGCTGGTGATTAAAAAATAAATGCAAGTCAAGTGAAATCAAATCATCTTCATTCAGCGGCTTGTTGCATCTTGACAAAAATCCTTTGACAAGTTAACAAGTATCCTAATAAAAGCATTACCCACCAACCATTAGCATATGAATCATTCCATACGAGCCCTTTTGAAAGGAGACATCGGCAGGGTTGGGTATTGAGTACGAGCGCCTAGCATTCAAATAAATCATAATAACACCAACAGCTACTAACTCACGACACACAGCCTGTGATCAAAAAAACACATATATATATATTCAAGCGTTTTGTCTAGACGCCTAATATGAGCTCCTTTATGTGTCAAAGACAATCACATAATCCTAAAATGTGTGGTGAAACTGGAATGCCAGAGCATTTCTGGGCCTTTCATCACGTTTTTTTTTTTTTTTACGACTAGGCTCGTCAGTCTGAGCGGTAGGTTGCCATGTCAAGCTAATTGTTAAGGCCGGGACGTGCGCTAACTGGCTTTTGGGGGAGTTGTGCCGACCCATCAGCACACGTGAGAGAAACATACCTCTGCATCTGTTTTTATGAGGCCAATAAAAACCCTCCTCTGTCTCTGGCTCAATTGCCACCCTGGCTGATTTATGTGCTTAAATTCACACCGCATTGCTCCATAGGAGAGGCTGGCAGATGGCCAGGTGTACGAGTTGTGTGCGCGCGTTGTGAGAATTGCCTTGTGTAGGAACGGGTCGGCATGATGAATGTTGACGGCTTTAAGTCATACAGGTGAAGTATATTAGGGCCTCGAGATATTCCATTGATGTGCCAACAGTGGCATACTGTAAAACAACAACCACAAGCTTGAGTTTCGGGCGGTGTTGGAAATAGTTTGTACGCCGTGTACTCGTCTCTGTGTTTGTCGTTCCGCCTGCAGACCTCTTTGTGCGTTGTTATGGATCTCTACAGCTCTGGAAGCTGGTCCCAGATATGCTAAAACAACCAATCAGAGCCGAGGAGTCTCTCACGTAGCTGTCAATCACAAGCTCATACTTGGATACAAATATGAATAGGAATGATGTTCCTGCATTGTCTATTTCTCAACCCGAGTCTTTCCAGGAACATATTTTAGTCACTGTTTTGACATTAGGAGCTCTAAAAAGGAGGCGACTGTCAGAATATAATGACAAGAAGTTATTCCCATTAAAGTTCCCATATGGAGCTCTCTAACGGGTTATGAAGCCAAACAAAACATTCTTGTGCAAAGCCCCAGTCTCTAACTCTGAGCCTCCGATTGTAAAGATGAGCTGTGAACTGCGAAGAAGCCCCGTTTAAAGTTCAGCACCGCTGCTCCAGAATGCCACTCTTTCTCTTTTTAAAGTTTGGCAACGACAGGCCACTGGCATCCTGCTGAGCGGTTTTCTCGTGGGAGGTTTCAATTGGAGACGTGTGGGCTCGTAAGCTTCTGTCTTTCTTCCCTCCTTACCTGAATAAAAGCCAAATCTTCACCGGCGACAGGACAGAGACGGCCTTTGTCGGCCCCCGTCACTTTCAGATGCGGCTGACCGCACTTCAAATAGGCTTAAGTGGTAGAAAGTTGCCACATGCCTTTCAAATGAGGGACACGGATTTGCGGCGAGGGTAGAAAGTTGTGCTCCGGAGCGCGAACGATTTTGAGACGGGGGATGACTAAACCAAGTTTGATCTTTCGCGGAGCTCGTCGCATTTCTTTTTTTTAAATAGGAGGGCTGTTAATGCCGCCTAATGCACGGTAAAAGGTCAGAATTAGCACAAACAATGGTCCGTCATTCGTGCACCAGCCTCACCTGTGTGGTGACGATGTGGGACTCATTTACATGCAGGGAGAATGTAAAGTATGCTTTCTGGTGCGCACGCCGACGGAGCGAATGGGCTCTTATTTATTACGTGTCTCCTCCAGACAGGTAGCGGCCTGACACAATGGAGGGGAATGTGAGGTGTGGCAGAAAACAATGTGCCGGGGAGGTGCTCGCGTCCATGCCTGCTGTTGTCACATGTAAACAGGCGAGAGCTGACGAATGAGTAGCACTTTGGTTCGCCTCTTGTAGCCGACTACAACACCTGACAGGCGTCAGGAGGGTTGTTACGCGTGTCTGGATCGAGTCCAGGACACCAGCACGAAGACAGACAGCTTCTTAAAAACACTCCGACCGGCACACCTGCATACCTGTTCTCGAGCCTGAGCGCTTGGAAACAGACTCGCTCACTGCTCACAATATTGTGAAACAGTTCACGGGACTAGATCTAGTCCCACATGCTTTTTTTTTTTTATATTGAACAAACGCAGCCTTTGTCGTCTCTCCTCTTGCTGCATGCTTTCAGAACTCTGGCTGATCTTTTTGCTCCATCTCCGACATAAGAGATTTGCATTTTCTTTTCAGCCTCCTGACTGAAAGTCTTGGTCGTTATACAAATATGTATTTGAATTTACAGAGCCAACGGCAACATTTTCTTTTTTGCATTCTGCAAGTTAGTGAGCTGGCAAACTTGAGTTGTAATGCGATGGGCCAGTTTGGTAACAAGGTTGTACATTTGAGTATTTCTGTTGCCCAGTCTGGGAGCTGGCTTCCCTCTGTGCCTACACAGAGTCCCACCACAGCTTGGATAAATAACGACACATTTGGGCTGCTGTGAGAAATGTGATCAGTCGTTTCCGCCACTGACTGCGTTTGTTGATATTTAGTGAACAAATGCTGAAGCTTTTCTGTTCAGTTACGTTACACACATATGAATCGGAAATTATTTCCATTTGCTCTCTCCATGATTGTTCTCTTTTAGAAAGTGAGGTGCACAGTAGATGCATAACCCGGCGTTATAAACGCACTTTCATCCATTGGTGCAGCGGTGCGACGACAACTGATAAGCCGAGCCATCAATCAAATCCAGAAATAAAGTATAAATCTGCCCTGACCCCTTGACTTCAAATTCAAATCAAATCTCTGGTACCTGTACAGGTCGGATGGGCGGGGTGCTGATGAGCGGCGGGGCGCCCATCGCCGAGGCCGCCGTCAGGCTGCGCTCCCGCTCCTCCTGGTAGATGCGGTCGCGCTCAGCCTCCGGCAGCTGCAGGAAGTTCTGCATGGCGCGCAGGTTGACCAGCAGCGACTGGGAAGCCGTTTTAGGGTCCTCCTCCTTGCGTAGGATCTCGGACAGCAGGCCCTGCGCGGTGGGGAAGGAGGGAGGAAGAAGCCAATGAGAGAGTGACAGAAAAAGAGAGAAGGGAAAAGAGAGCTTTCTCTGCCAGCTCCCAGAGAGAGGACACAGTTGGGTGGAAGGGGGTCAAGCAAGGAGAGTAATCACATTAGAGGATTCTTAAACAGTAAAGGAGAGCCATGAGTGCAAATGGAGACTCTAATGACAATGGAGATGACACTCTTATACCCACTTTAACTGTAAACTCAGACTGCCTTTTAGGGACTCTATTCTTAGTCTCTCCTTCCCTCACTCCTTCCCTACGGTTCCTCCCTACCTTCCATCTTCGTTGTAAAATCACGTCGACCTCGTGACTCTCTAAAGCGAGCACAAAAGTACATAATTACATCATTCTGTTCTGTTGGTTCGCAGCACTTCATCGATCATTGGAATGTATTTTTGTGGCCTCTGCCACTTTGCTTGCGTGTGATTTTGCAGATCTTGGACACGTTCTCGGAGCGGCGTGCTGCTTCAGACGAGAGCCGCAGCTACTCGGATGAGATGTGAAAGTCTTGTGCGGCGGGCAATCAGTGTGTCCTCTGTTTACTTTTCAATAGCGCTCAATTCCATCATTATGAGTCGGCGATGACTCCATTATCAGAGACGCGTGATTGGGCCTTTTCATCAGCTCTTGGCCACACACTGAGCAAACCATCGCTCTGCTTCTCTCACCATCAATAGGTGTGATTTGGTAATAAAACAAGGTGATGGGGAAAACATGCACACGCTTTTTTATATTTTCTTTTTTTTTTTTTCCCGAGCTTGCGAGTGCTTTTGGGGAACGAGCTGCAAGCGTGTGTCATGATTCAGACTATTCAAGTGTATGTATCATGTTTAGAAAGGTGGGTTTGTGGTATCCCAGACAGGTATGAACAGATACTCACATGAAATATGAGTCAGAGTGACGTTTTTATGGTGCAGGCGACTTTATTTACACAAGTGTTAGGGTGAAGTTTTGTTTGATCCGTGTGTCTGCATTCTTCAGCCGGTGCATGCTTATCATTCTTCTAAGCTACCATCATCCCCTTTCTGTCTTTTTGGTCAATTAGTTTCCTCTTAAAAAAAATAACTCAGCTCCTCCACCTTCGTCTTCTCTGATCCACCTCTTCACATCCCCCTTCATGTCACAACTCGACAACCCTCCCCTCCTTTTATTAACACAGATTCGTGAAAAAAAACAGGGGCCTAATAAATAATCCTCCAAAGGCAAACTCTCCAACGGCACATCGGGCTAATTCCTCATATCAGCCACGGATAAGACTCTGTTTGTGTGGGAGCTCGCATAAAAACTGTCTGACTCAACTATATAGCAAGCACACACACACACACACACACACACACACACAATTATTTGGGGTTGCTGTACGTTCTAATTCTGATAGATCCTTATCAGTTGATCTTTTCTTTTTCTTTCACAGCGACTTCAAAGCAAATGGAGTTGTGATGAGGTTTGTTCACCTCCCTCCACCCCCAATGTAGTGCAGACGGTACGTCTTAAGACATAATCTCTGCCTTCTCTGTGTGTGTGTGTGTGTGTGTGTGTGTGTGTGTGTGTGTGTGTGTGTGTGTGTGTGTGTGTGTGTGCGTGTGCGTGTGCGTGTGCGTGCGTGCGTGTGTGTGTGTGTGTGTAAGGCCTCTGATTATGAAGTGAAACCACATATTTTGGCAGGGAAAGAACGCACGCCATGACCGAGCCGGGGTCTATCGCATCATGGCCGGATGCCAGCTGCCTTGAACTACAGTAAAGGTGCTGGATAGGCGGGGGGAGAATTATGAATGAGATTTTAACTGAGGATATTAAACAAGTCAAACAGTGAGCCTTTCTTAGTATTCTTAGCACAAAAGAAATGTATAACAAATGAAATAGTTTTGTAACTTCCTTGATCTGACGTATTTCCTCCTCCAACAGGTTGTGGGTGTGGACTCTTACGACAGTGAGGGATACACTTCACATGTTTTTGTGCTGCGCATGTTTGTGCTATGGGGACATTTTTGGATGGACTTTTTTAAGGTGCTGATGTACTCCAAACTGACAGACTGGGGCATGAAATTAAAATAAAAGGAATCAAAAGGGAAATTATACAACAACAATAAAAAACATGTCGATCATGTTTCATCCATCCATCCATCCATCCATTATCTGAACCGCTTATCCTGTTTAGGGTCGCGGGGCGCTGGAGCCGAGCTGTCATTGGGCGAAGGTGTTTCATACATTTGATTGATATTAAAGTCCATGACAAATATCAGTTCCATTGACTCAAATTATTATCATCAGCATTATTATTTTAGCAGAAAGATAAATGAGGCTTTTACTCCTGCCAATAACTTCAGTAAAGTTAAAGACGTGAACTGAATTCCGCGCCTCACCTGGGTTCTGTTGAAGGCCACGCGGGCGAAGACGGCCTGTGAGATGCCGGCCCGCTTCAGCTCGTCCCTCACCCACTGGTAAATCTCCACGGACACCTCTGTGTTTGAGGACACCTGTGGCTCCATGGGCTTGTTGTGGGAGTTGCGGTTGACTGGCGGGTGGTTGAGGTACTGCTGCGACAGGGACTGCTGCGCCAGCAGCCGGTTCACCGCGTACTGCTGGTTGAGGATCTGCGCCATCACAAGCTGCTGGTTGACCAGCTGGGGGCTGATGGGCGTGGACACCATGCCCGGGTGGTGCATGCCGGGCAGCTGGGGCTGTCGGCCGCCAGTCTGGCCGCCGTGTGGCGGTGGGGCGTGAGGCAGCGGGGGCACCGGCGAGGAGGGAGTCTGCTCCGCCGTGCTGCCGGGGATGGGCTGCTGCTGCTGGGAGAAGCCCAGGTGGTTGTGATTGTGGTTGTGGTTGTGGTTGTGGCTGTGATTAGATCCGGGTGGAGACAGGTCGGACAGGCCGTCCATCTCTGCCGGAGGAGAACAAACGAGCAAAGAGAGGGGCGAAAGTGGAGGGCAGAAGAGACAGAAAGACAGGAGAAGAAAAGAAGGGAAACCAAGGATCAGTTTCAAAGTCTTCCTGGAGGACTGGAGAAAGTGCCGGTGGCTAGCAAAAGGTTAAACTTTAATCTAAAAAAAATCAACGGCTTAGTGTCACCAGAACAGTAATCTCTAATCAGTGAACCAGATCTGCTTCGCATCAGATCAAACTGTAACCTCAAGTGAATCTTAGCCTGTCAGCTAACATTTACTTTCAGAACTTATGGAAAGGAAAATATTTTCGCAGTCAGCACCCATTCATGAATAGAAACCCAAACCCACTAACAGATGTATACAGAGGTTTAGTGTCTTATTCCCAAACCAGCGTCCTTCTCAAGCCTCTACCTCGCTGACTGGCCGTGACACAACAGCTGATCAAAAGATGGAAACGCAGATAAAAGAGCCCCATTGTGTTTTGACCTCTGTCTTCCACAAGCCATGCCTTCGAAATTAAGTTCAGAACATCTGTGGCCTAATCATGTGAATAAAAATAAAATTCTTGGAGAGACAGTGGAGTGAGTGTAAGTGTAGGTGCAGATAAATGTGTGTGTGTGTGTGTGTGAATCTGATTCTCTCAAAAGAGAGATTCTTAATTCTAAAATAGGGAACACAAGCTAGCCAATATAAGAATTTAAGCGGAGGACGGTCCGAACATAAACGCAGGGAGCAGTGAGCGGTGAAGGAGCACTTGGGAGGATGGTGTGTGCAACCACGTCTGAATGAACTAAAAAAAGACGGGACTTGAACTGTCTGTAAAAACCAAAAAATAATAATCTCCGTGCCGTCATTTAATGGCGTTTTGGAGATTTTTGAGGCATCTCTTGCTTTGAGTGTCTTTAAGTCCATAATGGCTGCTGGGGAACATTTTAAGGCAGGTTTAAATGATGTGCTTAGAGGATAAAAACAATGATTTAACATTCAAAGTGCTACCCACAGCGACGTGAACGAGCATTTGGAGCAGCTGAAATGTTTTTAGGTTTCCGCCTCTCTTTAAGGAATTCGCATATGCTGAGGCTTTCTGCGTGTGAGGGGGCAGCGTTTAAGAATTCATACGGATGGCAACATTAACACCTTAGAAGTGTGCAGCGGCCTTCACATCCCACAGAAAAGCGTCGTATGAGATTGTGAAAAGCGTAAATTGCTGTTATGGGGAAGAGGAGGCGGTGGGGGGGGGGGGAGTCTTCAACAAGCTGAATTTTTCAGCAGATGAAAGATTAAGTGCATGGATGTTTTCCAAAAATATCCACAATAATCGTGTGTTTTGCGCTGCCTGTTTCTTAACTGTCAGCAAGCACAAAACACCCGGCCAAGACGGGTCTATTGAGCGTTTGTCGAAAACAAATGATGTTGGTGGGGGGAAGAAGAAAAAAAACAAACAAAATAAAAAAAATAAAAAGATCTTGGTAATAATCACATCTCTTCCCATAATCCCTGGCATTCCCTGGCTCTGATGGTATGGCGTTTCTATTCACTCATATGTGAATGTGTGTGTGTGTGTGTGTGTGTGTGTGTGTGTGTGTGTGTGTGTGTGTGTGTGTGTGCATATGCTCCCTCGCACGGACTGCTGGGGGGCATGCTCACAAACACACGAGCACACAGGCACACGGAGAGGCATTTCCATGCAAATTGAAAAGAGAAGGGGGTGACAGAAGAGCATGGCAGGCCCTGGGAGAAAAAGGCTGCCACAGAAGCGGGAGTCCTCGTGTGGAATCCTGCCACAAAAGAGCCCCGGATTAAACACACAATGGGAATGGGATGTGGGCTGAGGGAGGGGAGGGGAGGGGGAGCGAGGGGGGTGTGTGTGAGAGAAGGGAGAGAGAGGGAGACATACAGAGTGACCCAACTCTCTCTCTCTCTCTCTCTCCCCCCTGCACCGGCGTTGCCACCTCAAAAGAAGACACGCCGCATTCGCTGGCGGCCCGGTTAACACCACTTCAGCTGGCAGAGCGGCGGGGTGGCGTGCCAGTACCTGGGTACCAGGTACTTATTCCCCTTGACTTGCGGCTCAAACTGCTCGCTAAAAGAAGAAGACGAAAAAAGACTGCAGCAAAGTGACGTAAACGCAGAGTCACATTTGACGCCACTTGCCAAGGCACAAAGGGATGACCGTGCCACTCTCTCTCTTTTCCAGCCCCCTCAAACTTGGCATTCCCCCAGCTCTTTCTCTTCCTGCCGCTTCGTGACCATGCATGGCAGACAGCAGCCCGTCATGAATATTGAGGTCGATGGGAGGGTGGGGGGGTTTGCCACCGGCGTGTGGTGGGCACCTGAGGCTTGTGTGCCAAGGTTTTTTGTGAGTTTGTGTGAATACATCTCGAGATGTTAGCGCATGCTCCTGTGCGCCGTATACATCGGTGGATTTGTTCTCGTCAGGACTTGATGTCCCCGGAGGGAGCGACACGGGAAAAGAAAAAACACAGTTTATGCTTCTCTGAAGCCAAAAGGAATCAGCCTTTAATTGTATTCCAGTTGAAAAGAGACATTATGTGCAGGGTGTGACCATGATGTTGGTTGAAAGGGTGAAGGATTGTTTGAGTTTGAGCAAACGATGTAAATAAGGGATTTTTCCTTTCGATGGGACTTTTAAGTGCTATGTGTTTAGATTTAGATTTTAATTGAGATTGAGTTTAGGCAAGAAGACAGTCAGTAAGATTAGGTATTAAGGAAGGAATGTAGCTCCTCACAAGTTTTTCAAATCAGTGTGTGTGTGTGTGTGTGTGTTTTGTTTACTTTCGTCAGGAACCACTACCGTGTGGCGGCTGATGTTATGGTCTCTCCAAGCAATTAATTCATGTCAATGTAATGTCCTCCACAGTGTGTGTGTGTGTGTGTGTGTGTGTATGTGTGTGTGTGTGTGTGTGTGTGTGTGTGTGTGTGTGTGAGTGTTGCGACATACCTAGTGCATTGGCACGCGGGCTCTCACGGAGGACACACGTCCCCAGGTAGCCCTCCAGCTGGGACGGTTGGCGCATGCCTGCACAGCCGGATGGTGGAGCACACACACAAACACACACAGACACACACACACACACACAGAGTTGTGAGAACGGAAACACACGGTGAAGGCTTCCTACTGTACTCCTCTCCCACTCCAGCTGAGCAGAAATATGACATTTAAAAACACCAGCGTCACCAAGGAGAATAAAACCACATAGAGAACAATTGTGACGGAGGAACGTGTAGGAGTATGCGAGAGTACAGCAGGTCCTGGAGTAAGTAATGTTTCTCGGCATATGCTGCCACTTTAACAGAAGCAAAAAAAAAAAAACATCAGATAAGATATGATCACAACACGCTATTTGCATGGAGGCTGTGAAAACATTTTGATACAATATCTCATCTGTCATCCCGGCGAGCAGTGGCGAAGAAAAAAAAAAGAAGATGGTTCAACAGATTGTTAAAGCTAATATCTCAACATTACACTGCCTGGTGAGCCTCGCCACCACAGTGGTGTTCTGCTTCATTCAAAGGAAGTAACAAAAAAATAAAGCGGAATTCTATCTGCAGCTGGGGTGCTACTAGTATCACATTACCTCATTTCCTGGCGGGTCAAAGGGAATTTTTTTGGGTGATAATATAAAGCATGCGTTGTTGGAGGGTTGATAAGAAAATCTAATTGAATTTCAGACTAGGCGGTGGCCGGCTGAAGTCATTGCTGCCTTTTAGTAGTGAGGAAAACACACAAATTAAACAGTCAGAGGCCTCAATTTGGCTCTCGCGTTGCTGTTAGTTAAAGCAATAAATGGATAAATCAGAGATAACGCTGTGTTCGACTGCAAAACTGCGGAGTAATCTTGAGTTATTAGATAACAAGATAAAAATGTATTTCTGCTTCACGCAACAGCAGGAAGACAAAGAGACGGTTGGTTAGGGAACATATTGTAATGACGATTGGTGTGAATTGGTGTGTGTGTGTGTGTGCAAAGAGACAAAAGTGTGAGCGCCATACTTTGCGCCCCTCCGTTTTGCTTACCCATCATATCTTTTGTCTTCTTGAAATGTTTATACCAGCGCCCAAATTCCTGACACTTCGCCGCCGACACATTTGCATAGTAAGTGCTGTTCACAATGGAGGAAATCATACTCTGAAAGAGAGAGATTGATTGAGAGGGAGAGAGAACGAGAGAGAGACTTTAGATTCTCATTGTGGAGAATGCAGACATAATATTAAAGCTTGTGAAACATGCAGTAACACTGTAGCTTGTCAAAACAAATAAAAGATAGGGACAAAAAAAAAAAACAGCACTATAAAAATAAAAAAAGAAGGAAATAAAATAGAAAAAGCCAACTGAAAAGTATCAGACATGCAGTAATTTTGGATCTCGTCCTCTAAAGGTGAAACAAATTAAATCAAGCAATATTTTATCTGTTCTTTCTTATCAAATGCCATTGAGTTTGTCTGAACATTTTTATTTTATTTCGGAGCGGGTAAATTATGAGGTCATCCGAGATCCGAGTCTGTTGACATCAAGAGCAGACGGACATGAAATATATTTACCTTCAAAAAAGGGAAAGAAGAGAGCGGCTTATTGAATATCAGCATCTGGGGAGTCGGGCGATGTAAACAGATAAACCTCTTTCATTTTATTCCGCTCTGTATTTACACAATCTGTTTAAGACAACGACTTCAAGCGGATCGAGGGCCGCGTCTCCCCCGTTCACGTTCGATTCTCTGCCCTCTCTACATTCCCTTCAACCGCCCTCCGTCGCCTCGGAAAAAAACAAAAAGGCGATATTTTTCTTTCCCTTCCACTTTCATTAAAATGAATGTTTTAACACCTTGCCGGCCTCCGGGCGAATAGCGTGGTTGGTGTGCGGGAGAAAATGTTTTTGATTGTTATAAATATTCAAAAGAACCAAACCATCTGTTTTCAAATTACAGGTATGCCATCTTTATCATTTTCTATAATATATGCGCTTGGAGGATGGCGGGGGGGGGGGGACCTTCTGGCAGAGCAGCACGGAGGTGCGAGCACAATGAACGGGGAAGGGGATGATTCTGGTTCACAAATGGAGGGCGAAGGGGCGGCAGCTGTGCCTTGAGAGAGGTCGACCGAACTCTGACCTCCTGACCTCTATCAGCGCTGCGATCCAACTACAGATGAATCGATCGCAATTTTTCTTGGCCGATTCGGATTCCCAAAGTCTGACCCACCACTTTGGATTTTTGCCCGATTTTCTCAGCAAAGTCTCCAGACTAACTTTGTCCACCACCAATCCCCAAAAAGAATTACAATCATCCGAAGTCAGTGAAAACTGTATTTTTTTATTTTTATGCTTTAAGTTATATATAAGTAAAGAATATAATATAAGCACTAGGAAGTTAAACTGGTTCTATGTTGCTGTGAAACATCCTTCAATTAACGGTTTTTATTCCAAGGAGTTCACCCAAAAACAAAATTTCAGGACATTACCTTTGAACACATCCTGACAGCGTTATCATTTTAATTTCGTTCAAAAGTAATTATTACTGAATAGAGCTTTAAAGGCCAATGCAACATCTGCTAACGTTAGCCGTTAGCTCCGTACTACTAGCAGAATACTGGGGTGCTGGGTTCGTTTGGCAATGAATTACAATAAAAAAGGTGTCTGATTACGTCTTTCATGTCTTCTTCACTGGACTATCACAGGGACAAAATGTGTGTGTGTGTGTGTTTGTCTGTGACGTTGCTGTCTGTGGCGCTTGTGCGTAGGCAAAAATACGCTATCGGCGGCAACAACAACAAATCTTAAAGATGAGACGGATCAGCTGATCAGCTGGAAGCCGAGATGAAACCGGTCCTTCGTTGACCCGTCCAACCAAACTGAAAACGTGTCACAAAATGCTTTCGTAGGGGATGGTTGTGTTTTCTTTGTCAAACTGCTCGTGGTTGAGCTGAACTGTTTCAACCAGCTTCATGTGATACCTTGCCTGAACAAACAGTTGCAGGACGGACGTTAGCGGCCGACAACAATCGATACGAGTTCTCAAACACACGGACTGCGCTGGATGCCAAGTCCTGCAACTGCATTAAAATAGGGCCGAGAGGAAATAAAGATTTTTCTTTACAGTGTACCTGCTCGAGCCCGGGCCGAGCACCAGCGGTCGCACTTTGTCACGCCCGTTCAGCCGTTGGGATGGGAATTTGCCCAAACCGTGCTGTCATGCCGTCATAAACGGGAGGGTGAAGAGGTCTGCATTTGGACTTGCATGGTGTAACAAAGCAGCCTTTAATAGATCTACTGAAAAGACTTCATTCAACGAGAAGCGCTGATAGAGTTCAGGTTAGGGTGAGGAAGTCAGAATTGCCCTTTTTTAATGGGTCATACATTTATGCATGAAGCAGCTCCTTTCTTTTGGATTTATTATGCATCAGAAAATAACAACTGCAACCTTCTATGGTCTTAAAAATGATAATCCCTGTTCATTCATTATGATCAGCGTAAGTCAGTGTAAATAAGAATGAATGGTTTTGTTCATGATTTACTGGGCTTGGGAAAAAATGTATAAATTGGTAAAGCAGCAAACCACATTTTCCAGTACAACCTGGTTCTGGTAGCCGACTCCCAGGCCGAAGATCCATTGGGAAAAAACAACAACATTTATTTAAAGTAAGAAGAGTTCCCCTTTAAGTCGGCGGGATAATGAACTCCTCTCCTCCAGCCTGCCATGTTTTATTTACAGTATATCTGGGCTAAGGCGGCTCCAGGCAACAAAACGAGAGACCTGCAGAAGACGGTGTGCCTTTCTCTCTCTCTCTCTCTCTCTCTCTCTCTATCTCTGCCCATCTCTCTCTCCCTCTTTCTCCGCCATCTTTGACACAGATGTTCTAATAAACGCTCCTCATTAATCAGCCCTCTCCCTCAATACATCACTCTACCTCTCACAGGGGGCCCGGCATGTGTGTGTGTGTATTGTTTCGTACACACACACACACACACACACACACACACACACACCTATTCTCTCTCTCTCTCTCCACTGCTCTGTCACACACACATGCATACGCACTAAGTGAAATCAAGCAGATAACCAGAGCCTCTGCCGCCACTGCGGTGCCAGCAGGAGGGCTGTGCTGGGGCTTGTCAACAGGTAGCATGGCTGTGTGTGTGTGCGTGTGTGTGTGTTTGTGTGTGCATGAGCATGTGTGTGGACCCTTTAAGTGATAGCCATCTGCAGCACAGAGAGAGCTTATCAGCAAGACCAGGAAGTGGCACTGGGCTACTATCGGTCCCCAACATCTACTCCACTCCCCCTCATGGGAGACAGGAAGAGAGCGAAAGAGAGAGAGGAGTGTGTGTGTGTGTGTGTGTGTGTGTGTGTGTGTGTGTGTGTGTGTGTGTGTGTGTGTGTGTGTGTGTGTGTGTGTAAGAGAATAGCGGTGCAGCAGGCAGGTACTGTAGGCACCCAGCTGCCAGCGTTAGAGTGTGGTGCACACACTAGCAAAGGCAAACACACAAAGTACAACCCCTGCAGACAAACACACACGGCGCGGTTACACAAATGCACACATGCAGAGCAACACGCGCGCACATACACGATTAAAGACACACACACATTCCAACTTAGCCTGATGTCTTGAATCAGCTGGGGAAAAGCGCATCCCATTTGCAACACTGCGCCTCGTCTCTCGCCAACATCTCACACAGCTCAATTATGGCACATATTCACCTCGACTGGGATGACCCCCCCCCTTCCTTCAATCTAACACACACACACACACACACTGGCAACCAGGTTGCCCCTATGGCTGCCGAGGTGGTGAAGGCCCGCTAAGATGGCATTTTGATGACTATTTGCTGCTATGCAACGCAGCAGCTGGTGCATCAGGGGCCGCCCAGTGAGAGCAAGCAGGGGGTGGGCAAGAAGAGGTGGTGGCAATGGGAAAGAGTGGGGTGAGGTGGTGGTGGCAAGGATGGGGGGCGGGGGGGTGGAATCTCGTTTGTTGCCATAGTTTCTGCGAACACGGGCAAGGGGGTTGCTAAACTTGATAGCAACCTCGGAGAAAGATAACAAGCCTGATTGGCTGATGGAGGAAGTTTAAATCAGGCGATGCATCTCTCGTGGAGCTCTCTTCGTGTGCGGCTCGGAGTCAGTTCCCCTGACGGAGCCGCAACGAGCGTTTCCTCAAGGAGTTTCCTCGTGCCATTTGAAGCCCAAGCACACAAAGAGTGACTTTCCCCTGCTACAACAGAGTCAGACTAAACGTGTTCGACAAGACCCCGTACAAAAGCAGCGCTTCACAAAATCACCCGCCCTCCCCTCCCCGCTCTGCTCCTCCTCCTCTCTCTTCACAGCTCTGTTCAGAGGTGGGCTAATTCTCTTTCGCTCACTTGCCGCGATTCCCTCATCTGTTGACCTCCCTTTTCGGTCTGGGATTACGCAGAAGAATATCAAGGAAACACTAATCCGTAAAAGGTGCCAATCTTCTGCTCCCTCCTGCAGCACCCATTTCCCTCCTCCCACTCATTTCACTTTTCTTCTTTTTTTATGTGGTCAAGTCAGAAAGCTCAGAGGGCTTCTCGCCTTCTCGGCAGACTACATGGCGACCGTCAGTGGTCACAGAGCAGGTCGTCCGTGTGTCGGGGCGTCCCCTCAATCATGACAACCGGTCCACTAACCCAGTCGGGTTGAGGGAGGAGCAAGCCGGCGCTCCGCGGGGTGTAGCAGGCCCCATGAAGCCCCCACAGAGTAACAGATGTCAAACACCATCATGGCAGCCATGTTTGAACAAGGCAGACTAGTGTACATCATCGGGGCGCAGAGTGACCGTGCAGCAAAGCTGCCAGTTCCTCTCTTTCTCTTGAAACTACTTAAAAACCGAATTAGTATTTTTTTTAAATCAGCTGCCTTAAAAACAAGACATGGCGATAAATTCTAAAGACTTGAAAATCAAAGGCTGAGATAGGCCTCATGAAGACATGTGATTTATATGTGGACTCCACAGGAAGCACTGTTCACGCCACACTGAGAAAGAATCTGCCGGCACTGAAATCTGGTTTCCCTTTTTACGCATTCTTTTGATTCTGGTTTGACGGTTTACCAGCAGCGACGCACAACAGTGAGGAACTGCCTCGCACTGCAAATGGAGACCAAGCTACCAGCAACCTCTGCATGACAGTAAATGTGAGAAAATGTAATGCCATTTAGATCTGAACATGGGAACCAAATTGTTCGTTAAATAACACACACAAAAGAAACCGAAAGAAACGGATTCCGCTTCGCTAAATATTTCCAGGACCTTCTTTCATCTTCGCTGGAAAGCTACAAGAAGAAGCTTCAGTTTAATTTGAGACGTGTGCGTAGTGCGAGGAAGGTCGTGTGCGTCTGTGTGTGAGATCCTCGGAGCTCGCGCGTGCTCTCCTCTGAGCCGTCTTCACATATGGACCGTAAACAGGGTGATTACCAGACCGGGCTGGGCTCCGCCTGAACGCCACCCAGGGACTCTTTACATCATCAGCGCACTGCTCATGCCCGGCTAAACACACAAACACACACGCTGAGAGCAGCCGCTCACACACACACACACACACACACACACACACACACACACACACACACACACACACACATGCAGTGCAAATGAGGGTCTCCAGGTGACCATACGGTGGCCTGGGAGGAGAGCTGGCTTCATAGAGAAGGCACCAACGCACGCGCTCGGCTCCAAACACACGCACAGGCGCAAAAACACGAATAACACTTTTGCGTTTCACAAACATACTCCAGCAAATACACACGGAAGTGAGCGTGTCTCCTCGCACTGCGAGACACACACACACACACACACAACCATTGTGGCCCTTGTGAGAGATATACTGCCGTTTCATTCCATTCACTCCAGAGCTGCCTCCATGATATACTGACTGCACTGCCTCTTAATACAATATCTGCGCTAGTGCTTTCTATACAACCTCCCAGCACACACACACACAAAAACACAGAATACAACACCTGACATGTGGACGTGCGTACAGTAAGTCCAGCCTGAAATTTTGAGAATGAACTAAATGGGGGGAGGGAGGAACAAAAAAGAACAGAAACAATCCAGATCGTTCTGGGTTTGAGCCAATGTTTATCTAACAATAACCATACGTTCAACAACACCTCTGCTTTTTTGGCTGCCGTTGCATACGTGCGTGCGCGCGCATGTTTGTGTGTGTGTCGGGGGCGGTAAAAGAAACACACAAAAAATCATGCGGCAAACAAATGACAATAAGCCATTGATTTGGATTTTCTATGCCGATTCTTTTTCCGAATTGATCAAACTCAAGGCATTTGATAAGCACAGGATAAAAGACAGTGGTGATGGAGATAGGGGTGTTTGTGTATGGTAGCAGGGGGTTGGGGTTGGGCGTTAATCTTTTTTTATTATTATTATTTTTTAAATAAGCAGACTGGGCTTCAGCACCTGTGATAAGGGACATTCTTTAGCCAGAGAGCTCTGATTCATGTCTTTGAGTAACTCCTTGAGGGCGTTTCTTACTGTAGAGTGGCTCCATTGCTCGGGCGGCAGGTCCTCCAGCTTAGGACAACTGTGGAGAGAGAGAGGGAGACATGCAGGGGTGGAGGGGGACAGGATAAGATAAGGGGGGAAAAGAGGTGGGGGGGGGGGGGTGTAGAGGGAGAGAGGGGTGAGGAGAGAGCATGAGAAACAATTCAGATGGAGAAGAGACAAAGATAGAAAGGAGAGCCAGCAGCCCCGATGCTATCTTTAAGCAAAATGATAAAATACACAGGCCACAAATTCAGCAACCCAATATCAAAACGATTTTATCTTCATTGTGACGGTTGGGCGTTCCCCTGATGTATGGAGCAAACGGGCAATAACACTAATCTTCAAATCGGGGGAATACGTTTGACCCAAACAACAACTACTGAGCGTCTGAGAGGCAACTTAAGGGGAAGTCCAGCAACACTTCCTCGTCCGACATCACTGGAGGCCAGACTAATTTCTGGCGTGGTTACATAATTAAACAATGTCGAAATCCTTGTCGAGTGTCCTTAATTCAGCCATTAGCGGTTGATGAAAATCATTGATTCATACACATTCAACTAATGCCAGCACTGCTCAAGTGTCCAACTCATGAACTGGCAATTAACTTTGCCCAAAACCGAGGTTTAAAACCGCCTAATATCTATTGATGAAATGGCAAAATGACTGGCCGATCGGTAGAGACGGAGAGAGGAGACCAGAGAGAACGAGAGCTGAACACACAGCTCTTTTTTTCTCCTTCCTGCTGCAAGCGCCCCTCCAAGACAGACAGATTTCATTTGGCGCATCAAGCAGATGCATCTGGAGATTGCTCTGTCTCTCTCTCTCTCTCTCTCTCTCTCTCTGCCTACCTCGCTCTCTCTCCCTCCCTCTTTCATATTCTGTCTCTCTCTCTCTCTCTCTCTCTCTCTCTCTCTCCTGATTGTTCTGATTAGTTAATTACTTTATACAACACATCTGCTGGATTGATGCATGAATTATACATCAGCTGCATGTGGCGACTATTATTTCGTGTTACTTCTACCTTCCTGGCTCGTTGTGCTCGGCAAAACAATTTAAGGTGTTACTGGCTAGATTTCTGCGGCAGTCGGGGCGGGTGGGGGTGGGTAGGTGGGGGGATTTGAAAGGGATGGCGGGGTGGGGGCAGATAATGGGGGGCGGGGGGGAGGAGGACAAATACAAAACAATAACAATACTGACAACAATATGCAGCAGAATCAAAATAGATTTATAGATCACATGGAGATTGGCTTTGACGACGGCTGGTGCTATGGAGTCGTGTGCCGCAGGGATTCGGCTCTACCTGGCAAACACTCTGATTATTTGAAAAATGTGGAACATATTCACGTGGTGGGCGTGTGGAGAAACTGTGCCGAGCGCTCAAGTTCACTTCACGAGTGCGGGACATACACGTTCAGCACGTGTCGCAGAATTACTTTTTCCGTTAAAATCAACACTTGACTTGACGAGAGCGATGAGGCGTTGAGCGAGGGGTGATGAGTGCACGAGACGCCGCGTGCGCGTGTCCATAAATCTGTCAGTCGGGTGTGTTGGAAACGAGCAGGGGGGCTGACGGGAGAGCGGGATGAAGAGAAAACAGGGAGCGTGCGGCGGTCGGGGCTAAACATCTGCTCGTAAGGAAGCCTCACACACTCGCATGCGCACAAACAATGGCTTTGCCAGAACACCTTAAACTGCTCCAGCAGCTAGAGAGCCTCTGGGGAGAAGGAAGTGAAGGAGAGACGGCGAGGAGGGAGAGACGGAGGGGAGGTAGTGGAGAAAGACAGCTATCCGTGCATTCAAGGCTAGCATGCCGGAAATAAACACAACCTTCTGTATTCTGGCTGGTGGACGTGTTCACATCAGGCAGTGTGTGTGTGTGTGTGTGTGTGTGTGTGTGTGTGTGTGTGTGTGTGTGTGTGTGTGTGTGTGTGTGTGTGTGTGTGTGTGTGCGCTTCATTGGTTGAAGGTGGGTGGTGGCGATGGTGGGGGGGACACAGAAGGAGAGGGGAGAGAGAAGGAAGAGAGCGAGGTAGAAAAGTCGGAACAGCAGCTGGCGCAAGCCTCCACAGCAGCGCCACTTGTGTGTGTATGTGTGTGTGTGTGTGTGTGTGTGTGTGTGTGTGTGTGTGTGTGTGTGTGTGTGTGTGTGTGTGTGTGTGTGTGTGTGTGTGCCTGCCTATGAGCACATATGAGGCTGTTTGCGTCCGTGTCTATAAATGCTTGTGTGCTCTCGCTGTGTGTATAAATACAGCGAAGCCTCACTCCTACAGAGTAGCATTTAGCATACAATATGGTGAGTGATGGCACAAGACAGCTAGCAGTGCTCAGTGTGAGAAGCTTGTTGGTCTTCACCGTTCCATGCGATGCAGATTCAGAAGAAAATACTGTATATTTGGCTTAAAAATAGCCGGGTTTATTTATGGAACTATTTCAGGTGAACAACTGCGCATTCATCTGCTGCAGAGTCATTTTTAGCCCTGCACAGTCTCCAGTTGCCCGTTCATTCATTTGATTCATTTTTATGAAAAGACCTAAAGTGGTGTTGTTTAAAACAAATCCGGTGTGTTTTCTGAACATTAGTTAACATCCCTAACTATTTATCGCTTGATCGCTCACCCCAGTATAAGCTACATTTGTCAGCACAGAGTCAAAATTGGCCAAAAATGACTTTGGAATATTTGTTAAATAGCTACACGATTACCTATATTTGCGTCCAAGACTGTGTGGTAACTGGCCGGAAGCGAAAAGTTAAAATTTTGTCGGATGCCCGGTTCCTGTTTATTCCCGTCACCCGCCTCGAAAGCGATGCAACGGACGAAGAGCCGCTGATTGGTGAGGTGGAAAACGAGGAGTCATCTATATGATGCCTCCACGTTTTGCTACTGAAACCCAAAGAAGGTGGCTGCTGGCTGGGAGGGAGATCGTCTGAAGGTTTACGACTACTGACAAATACTGTTCCGGTATATATAACAATATAAAATGCGTTACTCCCGAAATGCGGTGAACTCAGTGATAGTTCTCCTTTTGTTTTTCACAAACTAATAAACATTTTCATATTCAAATTATCTGTCTGTTTTTTTTTACAATTTAAATATATATTTGAATTTAGAATATTTGTTAACACCCATCACTTGACGGTCAAATTGACAAACAGATCTCTGTGTTTCTTTAGACGAGGAATATTTCAGTATTCAAATGTTTTTTTCCCGCATTTCCCGGGAAAGGTCAGTCTGTTATGTGGTTGTGTGTGCGTGTGTGTGTGTGTGTGTGTGAGTAACAGAGCTATTCTCAGTATCAAACATGCAGAAGGTATCGTCAGATTGGCACCAGCCTCTGGGCATACAAGACATGCTCCGTGTGCAAGTGTTGGAAGCAAAGAATAAAAGGTGAAATTGTGCTTCAGTGTATTCAACCAATCGCGAATCGCCACCTTAACGCGAATCGCCACCTTAACGCGGTGAAGGAGTTTGAGTGGCTCAATGATCCTGGGAGCTATGTTGTCCGGGGCATCTGCCCCTGGTAGGGTCTCCCAAGGCAAACAGGTCTCGGGGGAGAGCCCAGACTAAGAGCGGTTCAAAAAACCCTGATGAATAGCAGCACACGGAATGTAGCTACCTCGCCCGGACCAGGGAAACCGGGGCACCCTCCCGGAGCCAGACCCGGGAGGCGAGCTCGTCGGCGAGCGTCTGGTGGCCGGGCTTTCGCCAATGGGGCCCGGTCGGGCTCAGCCCGAAGAAACATCATGGTGCAGCCACCCTGTGGACCCACCACCCGCAGGGACAGACATCGGGGTCGGGTGCTATGTAGACCGGGCGGCGGGCCGGGCAGGGGGCCTGGGCGAGCCGATCGCCGGCGACATGGACTAGCTCTAGGGACGTGGAACGTCACCTCGCTAGCGGGGAAGGAGCCGGAGCTGGTGAGGGAGGTGGAGCGGTACCAGCTAGATATAGTTGGGCTCACCTCCACGCACAGCGCTGGCTCTGGAACCAAACTCCTGGAGAAGGGTTGGACTTTGTTCTTTTCTGGAGTCGCCCAGGGTGAGAGGCGCCGGGCGGGAGTGGGGATACTCACGAGTCCCCGGCTGAGCGCCGCCGTGTTGGAGTTTTCCCCGGAGAACGAGAGGGTCGCCTCCCTGCGCCTACGGGTTGCGGGGAGTAAGGCTCTGACTGTTGTTTGTGCTTATGCACCAAACAGCATTTCGGAGTATCCGGCCTTCTTGGAGTTGGTGGGAGGGGCCCTGGAAAGGGCGCCGCCTGCCGACTCCATAGTTCTCCTGGGAGACTTCAACGCTCACGTGGGCGACGACAGAGAAACCTGGCGGGGAGTGATTGGGAGGAACGGCTTGCCTGATCTGAACCCGAGTGGTGTTTCGTTGTTGGACTTCTGTGCTAGCCACAGTTTGTCCATAACAAACACCATGTTTGAACATAAGGTGGCTCATAAGTGTATCTGGTACCAGAACACCTTAGGCCGGAGATCAATGATCGACTTCGTAATCGTATCATCTGATCTGCGGCCGTATGTTTTGGACACTCGGGTGAAGAGAGGAGCAGAGCTGTCAACTGATCACCACCTGGTGGTGAGTTGGATCAGATGGCGGGGGAGTCGGCCAGAAAGACCTGGCAAGCCCAAACGTGTAGTGAGGGTGAACTGGGAACGTCTGGCGGAGGATCCTGTCCGGGAGGTCTTCAACTCCCACCTCCGGAAGGACTTCTCACACATCCCGAGGGAGGTTGGGGACATGGAATCCGAGTGGATCATGTTCAAAGCCTCTATTGTGGACGCGGCCGCTAGGAGCTGTGGTCGGAAGGTCATTGGTGCCTGTCGTGGCGGCAACCCGAGAACCCGGTGGTGGACACCGGGGGTGAGGGAAGCCGTCAAGCTGAAGAAGGAGGCCTTTCGGGCTTGGTTGGCCCAGGGGTCTCCTGAAGCAGCTGACAGGTACAGGCAGGCCAGAAGGACTGCAGCTGCGGTGGTCACGGATGCTAAAACTCGGGCATGGGAGGAGTTCGGGGAGGCCATGGAGAAGGACTTTCGGTTGGCCTCAAGGAGGTTCTGGCAAACCATCCGACGACTCAGGAAGGGAAAGCAGGGCCTTCCCCAGGCTGTTATCAGCGGGGGAGGGTTGCTGCTGACCCAGACAGAGGATATCGTCGGGCGGTGGAAGGAGCACTTTGAGGAACTCCTAAACCCGGTCAACATGTCCCCTGAACAGGGGGCAGCGCCTGAAGACTTGGGGTTGGATGAACCCATATCCCTGGCAGAGGCCACTAAGGTAGTCAAAAAGCTCCTTGGTGGCAAGGCGCCGGGGGTGGATGAAATCCGCCCTGAGATGCTGAAGGCGCTGGACTTTGTTGGGCTGTCTTGGCTGACACGCCTCTTCAATGTCGCATGGGTGTCGGGCACAGTGCCCATGGACTGGCAGACCGGGGTGGTGGTTCCCATCTTCAAGAAGGGGGACCGGAGAGTGTGCTCGAATTATCGGGGTATCACACTACTCAGCCTCCCGGGAAAAGCTTATGCCAGGGTGCTGGAACGGAGGCTCCGACCGTTTGTCGAACCTCGGATTCAAGAAGAACAGTGCGGGTTTCGTCCTGGTCGTGGAACAGTGGACCAGCTCTTTACCCTTGCAAGGATACTGGAGGGGTCCTGGGAGTTTGCCCAACCAGTCTACATGTGCTTTGTGGACTTGGAGAAGGCTTTCGACCGGGTCCCTCGGGGCTTTTTGTGGGGGGTGCTGCGGGAGTATGGTGTGCCGGACCCGTTGCAACGGGCCATCCGGTCTCTGTACGCCTGCAGTAGGAGCTGTGTTCGTATCCTCGGCAGTAAGTCAGATACGTTCCCGGTGGGTGTTGGCCTCCGCCAGGGCTGCCCTTTATCACCGGTCCTGTTCGTGACTTTCATGGACAGGATATCTAGGCGCAGCCGTGGGGCGGAGAATGTCAGGTTCGGGGATCTCAGGATAGCCTCTCTGCTGTTTGCAGATGATGTGGTCCTGTTTGCCTCCTCGGACCATGACCTCCAGCATTCACTGGGGCGTTTTGCAGCCGAGTGTGAAGCGGCGGGGATGAGAGTCAGCACCACGAAGTCTGAGGCCATGGTGCTCTACCGGAAACCGGTGGATTGCTCCCTCCGGGTGGGGACAGAGTGCCTACCACAAGCGAAGGAGTTCAAGTATCTCGGGGTCTTGTTCACGAGTGAGGGTAAAATGGAGCGGGAGATCGACAGGCGTATCGGTGCGGCTGCAGCAGTAAAGCAGGCGTTGCACCGGGCCGTCTTGGTGAAGAAGGAGCTGAGCCGGAAGGCGAAGCTCTCAATTTACTGGTCGGTCTACGTCCCAACCCTCACCTATGGTCACGAGCTTTGGATCGTGTCCGAAAGAACGAGGTCGCGGATACAAGCGGCCGAAATGAGTTTCCTCCGTAGAGTGGCCGGGCTCAGCCTTAGAGATAGGGTAAGGAGCTCGGACATCAGGAGGGAGCTTGAAGTTGAGCCGCTACTCCTTCGTGTCGAAAGGAGTCAGCTGAGGTGGTTCGGGCATCTAATTAGGATGCCTCCAGGACGCCTCCCTTTAGAGGTTTTCCAGGCACGTCCATCTGGTAGGAGGCCCCGGGGAAGACCCAGGACACGCTGGAGGGATTATATCTCCCAGCTGGCCTGGGAACGCCTCGGGATCCCCCAGAATGAGCTGGTAGATGTTGCGGGTGAGAGAGAAGTCTGGGTCAGCCTGCTTGACCTGCTGCCTCCGCGACCCGACCCCGGATAAGCGGTGGAAAATGGATGGATGGATGGATGTATTCAACCAATCCCATACTGCTGTGTGAGTGTGTGTGTGTTTTAGGTTATGACATTGCATTTTTGTGGGCGGTAGAAAAACTGATTGGTACACATGTGTGGCCAAGTGTGATAGCTTTGAGTAGACACTGTAAAGGGAAACGCGTGTGTGTGTATGTTTCTTACCTGTGCAGCTGGATCTTAAGCGTGACCACGTGGTAGACGTCCTGCAGCATGTCAGCCACTGTAGCGTCCGGTGCGTCTGTCACGTATGACAGCGGGACAGGGTTCCACTTCCCCACCTGAATCATACCTGGACGACGGGACGCGTAGCGCACACACGTTCACGTGGACACGAGATGTGGACGGGCACGAGACGAAACATAAAAAAGAAGAAGAAGAAAGCACATTAGCACAAAGTCCATTTTAGCATCTTAGCTTGATGTCACTACAAAGAATAACTTCATCACGAAGCAGAGCCATACACACTCATAAATATATACATACATATATACAATGCATATACTTTACAATTTGTCCCTGAAATCAGACACAAATGGTGTCATGATTCCTTTGGAGACTACCTAAATTCAACTTGCAACCCACACCTTGAGGAAGTAAACTCATGGGAGAGGTGGACTAAGGTGTGTGTGTGTGTGTGTGTGTGTGTGATGGACAGGCTATAATAAAAGAGCCCGCTAAGAGGCACCTTGAAACAGCCAGCCACCCTCGGCCAGCGTGTGCTCAAGTGCAATTATCAGACCCGTTCCTCCACCTGCCCCTCCCACCCACTGAGTCATTGAGTGTATATAAATATATACTGTTTGAGTGTGTGTGTGTGTGTGTGTGTGTGTGTGTGTGTGTGTGTGTGTGTGTGTGTGTGTGTGTGTCTTACTCTCATATATGCAAAATACCCAAATATAAACATTTCAGGGTCGATCCGGTGCATTTAGACTTTATACAGGGTTCATACACATTATGACCAATGGATTTCCAGGACTTTTCCATGACTTTAAACCAAATTTCCATGAGCAAACATTTTGTGAAATCTCTGTGTATACAAGTGATAAAATGTAGTATTTAAACTAACAATGAGGATTCCAATGCATACAGTATTCCTTAAAGGACACAAATGGATGAGAGACAATACTTTGATTAAAAGAATAAACATATATAGATATACTCAGCATATGCCTGCTTATATTTTGAGTGTCTTTCTTTTAAAAGAATATTAATTATTTCAAACTGAGTGTAAATGAACGACATGAACATGAATATAACACATTTCCATGACTTTTCCAAAACATTTGGGATTTTATTTTTTTTAAAGCACTTTAATACTTTAAAATAACTTTTTTTAAATTCCATGACTTTTCCAGGTTTTCCATGACCGTATGAACCCTGTTTATACATCCGTGTGGGAATGTGTGTGTGAATGTGTGACCCCTGAGAGACTTGAGCATCTCCTGGGTCTGGGATCAGTGTCACAGTGTAGAAGCTACTGTGGCTTCAGATCTGCTGGTGGGAGGCTATTATGTGTGTGTGTGTGTGTGTGTGTGTGTGTGTGTGTGTGTGTGTGTGTGTGTGTGTGTGTGTGTCAACATGTTGGAGATAAAAAATAAATAAGAAAAGTCTGCGGTTACCTTTGGCCTGGGCCGCTGAGCTGTGGGAGTAGCCCAGCGACAGCAGGGCCATCTCGATGAGCTGGTTGAAGAGCATGTCCTTGCGCACCAGGACGAACTCGGCGTGCTCCTCCTTGCTGTCGAAATCCATGGGATTCTCGTAGTGCTCGACCACACAGAACACGGGCAGCATGTTGCCTGAAAACATGGAGGCACAAGTCAGGAGAAAGAACCGGGAAAAAAAAGAGAAAGAAAAAGGTTCACATTTCGCCACACGCAAACTTTGACCTTCAGCATTCTGCGCGTTTGCCGAGGGACGAGATTAATATTTAGCGCCGAGGATTCAGTTACACTTGAGGTTGAGTGTCGGAGGGGTTATGAGCGGTGTGATTAGATTGCTGCTGAGTGGAAGAGTTGGACAGAAATGAACTAAAGGATGGGTTTGGACCACAAAGGCATCTTTCATCTTTTATGGGCCGATTTCTATCTGAGCCCGCTCACCTTTCTGTCTCAATGCCAAACACTCACATCAGCCTGGGGGAATCAAACGCTCCTTGGGTGCACAATAACCTGCCCAATTTCTGAGGCTGCTGTTGTTTTTACCTCTTTATTTGGAAATGTTCTCTTTTGTCATGTAATTTCCACGAGTTTTTCCCAAATTTGGTTTTCCCATCTGTCACCCAATTACAAGAATCTCATCAACTGCTGGAAGATTTCCTTTCTTCTTCTATGGTTTTTTTCAGATGACGCCATGATATCACAGACATGTTGCATGTGTGTGCTTAATAAGCGATACATTACGAAGTGAATCGTCACCTTTTAGCTCAGCGTGAACAGCAGCCGCAGAAATCTTTCAACTCGTATGGTCTCCTTTTGGCACAATTAACTTGTTTGTTCTCCATCGAGATTCTGGGATCGCAGACTTTCCATCTCAAAAATCATCTTCCCGTGATGCAGTGCTTCAAATCCCATTCCACCTCGGCGCCCTGAGGTTTACTAGTCTGTGTCAACAGTGGCTCTGCTGTTGGTGGAATGAGCAATCCTTGTCCAAAGACTGCCGAATGTTCTGCAAATATCACCCAGTATGCCATTTTTATCTTGAAATTGAAGTTGAAGAGCGTGGGGACAACTTGGCCTTTTCAAGTCTTAGTTTGAATGAAACAACGGCAGAAGAATCGAAACGCCGTCAAAGTGTCTATAGCTTCTCGTGCGACATGAACACAAGGGGCCGCGGCGCCCTACTTCCTCCGTTTGTCTCCCCTCCGCCAACACGTTTCTGTGCGTTCCGTTGTCCGTGCCGATTGAAACCATTTCCGTTCTCATATTTTCCGATCCCCGGCATTCCAGAAGATGCACACAGCTCTGGCAAAACAATCAATAAGCCAACAGATGCCAGGGAATGTGCTGAAAGAGCTGCTTTTCTCCTCCCCTGATTTTAATAGATAAAGATCTAACAATAAAGACTGCTGTGTAGGTTCATTTGGGGGGGGATCAATACCGGCTTTGTTTCCAGGGAGCCCGGAGAGGGCTGCGGTAAATATTGTTTCGGGCTCGGACACAATGCCCACTGTGAGGCCCTCGGCGAAGCCTCCACGGCAGGGCCCGCCTGCCTGCCCGCTTCACCCTTTGCTTCGGAGGAAGAAACTCCACGAGAGCGGAGAGGAGGGGAGAGCGATGAGGGAGGCTTTGAGGCGGGGGGGACGTGCGTCGTAGGAGGCTGCGAGAAGCGGAGATGATGAAGGCGGAAAATTAAGCTCTCTCAGCTGGAGAGCGACAAGAGAAACGGCCCATCGGAGGACACTCACACGGCCACATTCCAAGAGTTCCTGAGTCCCTCTTGCCCAAAGAAAACCAAACCAGCCAAACATACAAACAAACAGAGGAGCTGCCAAGCGCTATTACAGCACCAAACCTGCAGGTTTTAAACTAATTTCCAGCGCAGCTAAGAAGAAAACAACATAATCATAAAAAGCTTCATTTTCGGGGGGGGGGGGGGGAAGCTTTTGCCCGCCGCGTTTTTCACGAGGCGACACCAGTTTTATTAAAAAGCTTTGTCATAATCTCAAAGTAAAGGCTCCCTTTAAACAAGAATGGCTCTTAAAGGACCGAAACTTTCCCTTAATAAACAAATGTCGGAGCAGGAGGGCTGCGGTTGGAGCCGCGAGGAGCGGTGACACGCCGCTATACAGCACGACACAGGAATAACTCTCACAGTGCTCTTCTATTAGCTATTGTCTGGGCAAATAAGTGGGAGTGAGTGTGTGTGTGTATGTGCTGAGAGGACCAAAGACACATTGTAAAAAGGTTTAAGAGTTTTGGAGAGCATGCAGGGGGTGGTGGTGGGTGGAAGGTGGCATGTGTGGGAGGAGAGATGGGGGGGCTATTTAAAGTGCATTTAAATACCCCCCCTTTATTTGCATCGTTAATTCTTCTCGTACTCACACAAAGTTAGTTCGACAATATCTGTTTGTACCGACTAAAAAATATACATTATTTTATAGATTTTGTACTAATAATTATTTTGTCATCTGCAATTAATCAGCCGATTACTTTCTCAATTAATCAATTATGTCTGTAAAATGTCCGAAATTTGTGGAGAAAAAAAAGCTCATCGCAGTTCATCATATCGCTCACCTGGACCCCAAAACATTCCGTTTTCTTTCACACGAGACAAAGAAAAGCGGCAAATCTTCACATTTTGGGAATCAGATGAAAAAAACGAGCGGATCTACGAATCAATTCATCGACTAATCGTTTCTGTTGAATCAGAGAGAGAATCCCAGAATCCGAGACAAAGTCTTTCCAAACTGACTGTTCTGTCCAATAAACGGTGCAAAAAAAAAAAGAGAAAAAAAACCCAAATTCACAGTCATAAGAAACGGAGCTAATCAGCCAATCTTCCCATTTGAGAAGCTGAAAGCAGCACATCGCTGACACAATCATTAAGTCAAACACACACACTTGTTCCCTCCCCCTCACCTCTCTTGTGGCAGGTCTTCAGCAGGTGGCTGGTGGGTTTGTACGGGACTCCGGCTAGTTTGGCCCCTGTGCTGCCCAGCCTGGCCCGGCCTAGGGGGCTGCCGTTCTGCTCCAGCCGGGGAAGCTTGGCCGGCGGGGCCTTGGCCTCGGCCATGCTGTTGACCAGGTCGGAGTTCTCCTTGCCCAGACACGCCTCGCTGAGATGGTCCATCATTCTCAGCGCCTCTGCTCACTATCACCTGTGGGAGAGACGCACGGCAATGAACACGAAACACTTTGTGTCGGCGTCACCGACGCGTGCAGACGTGACGTTTTTATAGAGCGCCCCACCCCCCAAAAAAGAAAAAAGTGCTTTAAGTAATTGAAACCTCTGAGAACCGAACCATTACGGTAGTAACTGTCAATTCGCTTCAGTTATGGCGACTCGGGCCTCGGTGACGTTTTCGTGCCGCTTGTAATGTTCCCATTTTTCAAGGCATGTATTATGTATGGGCGTCCCACTGCAGACTCCCATGCGAGAGGGGGGCAAACAAGCCCCGTGTTTAGTGCAAACACATTCATTTGCTGGGAGATTCCACTTGAATGACTACAGTGCAGTTCAAGGAACAAGGTTCTGCTGCGGCTCACGCAGAGATGGGGGGGGGGGGTGAACGTAATTCGTTTTCTGAGTCACTTCGCGTGGCTTCACATTCGTGACGCAGCAGAGAGGGGAAGGGGAGGCGAAAGACCGCAACGTCATTGTGCTGTGACAGACGCACACACACGACAACGTTACAGGTGTGAACTTTTTTTATAAGCTATACAACTTCGGAATGGGGGGGTTAAAGGCAGCTTCTAGAAACTTAAAAAACACACAGTTCATGAGGACAATAGTCAAAAAGTTCACGAAAAAAGACAAAAGGTGAGCCGCTGTGGCTGCTTCAACCACAGGTGCACAACGGCGTCGATTATTTGAACTCCCCGGAGTAAACTTTTAAGATTTGATCAATGCCCTATTGTGCAAATAAAAACGTAACGTATAGCATTTAAGGTTCTGCGTGCAGGTTAATGCGCCGTGCTGATGATGAACATGAACCGGAATGCTGTTGTCAAAGAGGGAAAAAAGGGAATAATTCCCCCCCAAAGCAAAAGATCAAGAACTGTGCCCCCAACCCATTCAAAACATGCAATGAGGCAAATAATTCCCAACAAATAAGGGGGCCATAAGGAATCCAGACCCGCATACGGTCAGGATCCAGGTCAGGATTTTAAAATGACCTTAAAACACACAAACACACACACACACACAAGGCATCACCCCTCTAAAGGGGGGAGACAGGAGGACAAGTTGAGTGAAAAACCTTCCAAACCAACCTGAAACGCAGCACTTCAGCACTGAGGAGCATAAAACACGTCTTCTTCAAGTTTGGCCAGGGTAAAAAAAATGTTTAAAAAAAAAGAGACAACCCAAAACAACTCCTGCTTCCCGGTCTTGTTATCTCTCTCACGCGCACGCTCTCTATCTCTCTTTCTACGTGTGTATGACAGCGGTTATAAAGGAATTACATTCAAATTAAATCAAAAAGAGAAGCTTTCTCCGGCTGTTCTTCTCGGAGGACTGACAGCCCGGGTCTGTGAGAGAGACGACGAAGTCGAGATGGACCGCGATAGGCGAACATTGGGAAGCGGTTATGTTCTGTGTATGTGTGTGCGCGCGTGTGCGTCTACGCGCGTGCGGCGTCCGTTCGCCGATTCCGTACGACCGGGAGGAAACAAACGGCCACGGGAACCGTGAGAACCGGCGACATTTAGCACAAAGTGAGCGGGTTAGCCGCGTCCATCGGTTACAAGTGAGGGCGACTTCTGCTTTAGTTCGCACCACAACATCCGAGCCGCCTACACCGGCCGCCCGCACGGCGCAGCTGAGCAGCCGCAAGGGAGAAGAAGAGAAAAGCAAAGCAGTTGTAACGATATTTAAAAAAAAAAAAATTAAAAAAACTGCCGCCGCGCGAGACCCCAGAAAGAGACGGACGAACGTGCACCAAACCGCCCGACGGACGGCCGCTTTAGCTCGATGTGACTACCGGCTGACTGAGAGGCAGACGGATACTCATCACAACCGCCGGTGTGGTCTCGCTGTCCGCCTGGAGGCGACCGGGAGACGGTGTGCGGACAGCCGGAGCAGCTTCGCGTAAATAAAACAAGGAGAAGGGGGTCAAAAAGTGCGGGTTTACTTTCCGTACGTGGAGCGTGATCACGGCTCGGAGGGCTGCTGCCCCGCGGTAGTGAGAGGAGGAGGAGGTGTCCTGTCGGTTGGGGATTGGCGTCCGGACGGAGAGCTCCTCTTTCTCTCTATCTCCCTCTCTGTCTCTCTCCCCCTCGCGCTCGCTCCGTCTCTCCCTCCTCTCTGTCCCCATTAAATTATTAGTTGTATTGACTCATCACTCCCCCCTCTCCTCTCCTCGCTGCTGGTGCCGCCGCTTTGCCTGTGCTTTCCCTTTCTCCTCCTCATTTCAAATGGCGTGGTAGCGAAAAGGGGGGAGGGGGGTGGGGGGGGGGGGTGCATGTTTAGGAAAAAATAGAAGCAGATAGGAGAGCGATGTATGTGTGTGTGTGTGTGTGTGTGTGTGTGTTTGTGTGAGGAATAAATAACCCCCTAAAATGAATACAAAATAATAATTCATAAATAAAAACTGAGGATTCCTCCGCATCTCAGGCCAAAAAAGTCCTAGCGGAGACAAATAAAAGTGGAGAAAGTGGACACTAACACACACATAAACACACAGGCACACACACACACACACAAGAATACACAAGCACACACACACTGAGGAGGAACGGTGGTGCGATTTCCGGCTGTGCGCGCAGGAATTTTTAATCAGCTTGATTAGAGTGAGGCGGTCCTGCATTTATTACCGGGTAACACACAGATGCTCGCGTGAACACACACACACACACACACATCTTTAAGATTGTTTTTTTTAATATTCTTTTGCCCAATTAATAGTTTCTTTATTTCAGTACTTATTATTAACATTCATTGTAATTAAGTTGAACTATTTGACCTCCAATCATTTCTGATATAGACATTGATATTACATATATTATAGACAATAATAATCACAATAAACTAAATGGAACCCCAAAAATACATACACCAAAACCTCTGATAACCTTTAGAACATATGAACAGTTTGTTTGATTTTATTGATTTTTTTTTAAAAGTTTGTTAGACTTTCTTCTTCTATATATGCTATGAATCAATATCAGAAAGCCTTAATAGCTTTATATATGACTTCATTGAAGGACTATAATACAAATAAATGGAATATGAATACATTACAATAGGTATTACTTGAACTATCAAAAGACAACAAGATGGAAATAATTTACACTTTTAAATATGTACAAGCCTTAAAAAGTGGGATGGCACTCTTCTTGCACACTAAAGGCAGAGAGCTACGTCTCTGTCTCTGCTGCACTCAATGTCTAATATTTAGTTATTGCATTGTAAATATAATACAATCCCTATATTGTGACAGCATTATAAAAAAGGGTGTTCATGTCCCTTTATTTGCATATAATATAGGTATTTATACTTACTTTATATTACAGTATAATATAGTGTGAATTCTGCCCAGATGTCCTCACACTTCATCCATTACCCCTGTGTTCTTGTCAGTAAACAATACAATGCAAAGATGGCAGACATTTCCCACCACACAAACTTCCCTACCGTTATGTCAAAACTGGATTATACCAAAATATTAGACGCGCTAACCTCTGTTGTGTCAACAAAACCCTGAGCTGTCAAAGTGGAGGACGGACTGAAACGAGGGAAGAAAGGTAAAAGGAAAGGAGGGATGTTTTAGGAGCTGGAGAGCGACACGATCTCGGCAAACAACAGCGAGCTGGAAGGTTTTTTTCTCTAACGCTATTGTCATTATTTTGTCTTTATTTTTCGTGAACCCTCCACCGCCCTCGAGCAAACGGCAAAAATATCACACGGTAATCTGTGTTGCTAATGTCAACAAAGGACCTGACATGCTGTTTGTGCTTAACCTTAAGGTGGCCGTTTAATAACTGTTTCTCTCACTTCACGAGCAAAGGCCAGACTGGTATGAGGTGGACACACACACACACACACACACACAAGTGACAATAAATGCAACGATGCTGAGGTGTAGATGTATTTCCATCTTTTGGTGAAGAGCAAGAAAGTAAAGTTCACGGCCGAGACCACAGCGGAAATTGTGTTGTTTTTTGTACACATACTGGAAATGCACTGATATATAAATAAACGACACATGCAAAACCAAATAAGTGTCTGTTAATCACATTCGCAGCGAGCCACTGAGCTCCCGCCCCCACACTCATCTGTCCAAACAGAAGTCAACAGGCCTGTCTGTCCAGGTTGTTGTAAGAACAATAACAGGAAACCAACATGAAACAGGAAGTGTGTGTGTGCACCAAAGGTGGTCAGGCGCTACATAACGCTGCTTACTAATAAATCTTGTAAGTGTGTGATTGGTTGGTCGTTCCATGCACAAAGCAGCTGTTTCGTAAACAATGCAACACCACTGAAAACTGCAGTCAGGTTGCATAAAAAAACAAACGCTACGGAAACAACTGTGGAGAGAAATCTGCCGAAACTGGAACAGATCAAAGAGCCAAAACAAGGGATGAAGCGATGGTGTGCCGCATCGCTACGTAGTAAAAGCAGTGCAGTTACTACACTTCTCACTCAACGCCCAATCATTGTTCCGCCCACCAGAGTGAGGTCAAAACGTTTTCTCATTTCTAAACACATTTGCTACCCAAAAAAAGAAAAGGGCTGCATTAAAATAGTCCCTGCAGAAGCTTTTAACAGAAATAAAAACACACCCCTCGGACCTGAGATGGAACAATGTCTTATGCTATTGACACCTAGTTAGGTGTACGTTTTTTTGAGGGGGCGGCTGCATTTTGAAATAGGGTCCCAGGTCTGTGTTTTTTTTAAAGATATAACAGGAAACGGAAGAGTTGTTGAAACTAATACCCCGACGAGTTTGAATCCACGAGCGGAGGCTGCTGCACAGATTCAGTGATCAATTCTTATCTTAACCATTCTCGGGGTTTCAGTGGAGCTGCCAACACTGTGTACTAAACACAGCTGCGGTGTGCCGCGTGGTTAAATGGCTCTGCTATGTGTGTGAATAAAAAGGACCTCCTCAGAGCTGAGCTGTTCAGGTTCACTGAGATACGTAGTGACATTAATCCCACAGCAAATGTCCCCTACACCAACACACACACACACACACACACACACCTCCTCAGCAGATCACTCTGCATCACCTGCACGGCGTCGCTGCACAGCATTCTGCATGTTGACATGGTTTCCACGTTGACATGTTTTACATGATGTTCACCGCATCTCCTGTTTCTCTCTGTTTTTTCGTGTGTATTTTTTCTTTCCTTGGCCGCGGTTAGCAGCGTTCGTAAAAAAAAAAATACAGGAGCGACGGTGAAAGCAAGGCATTGTCGGCAAATGCTCTTTTCTATCTGGCATGACGCAAGCAGCCGCAGTCATTTCCACTGTGATTGTCGGGCACCATCAGAGAGCATCGATAACCCCTGCCAGGCCTTGGCACCGCCAACAGGTACCGGCACTGCCAGATAGGTTGGCACCGATGCGGCTGCGAAAAACCCTCTGACATCCAGAAGGGCACAGATTTGCACTGAATGCACCACTGAATCAACACTGCTGATTATCAATTAACATATACCGTTTTGTATCGCACAGAAAAGAGGGGAAAAATGCTTTTTTTCCCTCCTTTTTTTGAAACACAGAAAGCCTGTTTAAAAAATACTATCCGCGTGCTGTCATAATCACGCGCTGAATACAGATTTAGCTCTGTTCAAGGTGGGTTTTTACAAGCCCGTGCGGCTTTGTGTCGGGGAGATATACAGTGCGTAATTGTTCAGGCAAGATTTTGTGCCTGTTGGCTGCATTTGTGCAAAACGACACGAGGAACAGGACAGACTGCATGTTAAAATCGCAACAAAAGACACCTCATGTGTAAATGTCAGGAGTCATGGCATCACATCGCAGATAGGTTTCACCTCCGCTGTACCACAGGTACACACGTGTGTTTATACCATAACACACTTATCAGAGCTATCACATCTGGCCTGCTGCTGTTTTAAACAGCATGTTGATGTCTCAGGAGGAATTAAACGTTACGTCTCTTTCGGACACCAGTGATCAACACACACAAGGGGGGGGGGGGGGGGGGATTTCATTATTATTGTTGGCTCGAAGGATCTTCATGCGGTGCGTCAGGCGAAGCCGGCTCCATCACTTTGCTGCACGTAGGTGTTGTGATGTCTTCATGCTCGCCACTTGTGATGCCTCTAATGGGCATTAATAGGATTATTTGGATTACTAATACAAATTAGTCTGCGCATCCAGTCTGGGCAGACAGGGCGCAGGCGGGGGGGTAAGCGCTGTCACCGGTTCGACTTTGAGCTCTTTCTGCGAGTGTCTCCCACAATAAAAACACACACACGTAAACATAATGGCATTATTAGAGGCTGCAAAGGATTTAATAATGTGTCTGGGAACGTGTCAAAACACGGCGGCGTCAGTGTGGGTGAACGCCGGCGAGACGCGAGGGGTGACATGAAGCGGGGAGGAAGTGTACAGTAGACGGTGTGCAGAGACGGCAACGAGCGGCTTCAAAGTGAAGAGCGAAAAGAGTCAACGTGTTGTCTAAACAAGAGCAGCAAGCTGACGCAGAAGCAGATCGTGTTTTATGTGCTACGACAATTGCCGTTAAAAAAAAAAATCCATTGTGACTGAATTGACACGAATGTTGGCATTTTGTAGGTCACCGTGTGGTGAAATTAGTTTCAGGCAGAATGAACCCGGCACGCGGTCCACGAAGACAAAAAACATTTTCCACAACAACAAAAAACAATCATATCTGAGGATTTCTTAAAGCACAATGTGTCATCGCTTCGTCCCCTGAAGTCTCGCTTTGCTCATTGTCTTCTCAGAAACGCTTTGCTTTCTTTTTAGAGCCTCCTGCACAACTGTTGCACAGAGCTGCACTACACTCCCGTGTAGAGTTCAGGGTCGAGGCGGTTCATTAACGCTCCGCCTCGCGAGACATCTGAGGACCACGAGAAATTGCCTAATCAGTCGTTACGAGGTAAGCACACAGATCGGCTAAATATTCCACGATGAGCGTGTCCTCCGAATCAAATTAGTTCCCTGTTTTCCATTAGCCCCTCGCACAGCTAGCGTGACTTTCAATTACTCGCGAAATAAGGTGATTTCTGCATTTCTCATACGTCCGCGTCCACCAGTGTGGGAGGAGGTGGGGGGGAGGAAGAAAGAAAGAAAGAAAGAACAAAGGGGAGGAGGGGGGTGTAATGAACTGAGTGTCGACTCCTAAGTGTTTAATTGTTTTATAATCACATGAAGTCGACAGAAATAGAAGCGGAGTGGTCTCCACCTCAGGTCTGCTGACAGGAAGGCCTCCACGCCAGTCGGGCCTTCGGAGGGTCTCTGCGTCGCCGCAGAGGACGCTTGTTTTCCTCTTTCTTCCTCGGCCTGAAAGACAACCAGGTCCTCACATCGTAACTCTCTGCTCTCGACGCCCCCTCCCCAAACGCTGTGCGGTGTGCACTGTACACAACGCGCCTCCCACGCAGGCGCACGTACGTCCGCTCGGCGTCGGAGCGAGGCCTCCGCCGACGCCTCATCGCTGCAGTCAGCTGTGATTGACGCAAAGCCGGGTCGGTTCCTTTTTTTTTTTGTCTGCCTTCCTCTCCGGGATGAAGCCCCTTATTTATCACGCCCTCCCTCTCTCGCTGTCTTTATCAAATTATAAAACCAATCAGTCACAGGACAATCAACGGGCAACAGAAGCAGGGTCTTTTTTAAATAAATCACTTTTCTGTCACCGATCGCTGGACTCCAAATCATCACATGACACGAACAATTAAACTCTTGATTTCTGTCTCGCGGATTGCAACAAAAAAACAACGAACAGAGTTGGAAATGCAGACGAGTTTTGAGTGTTTTGTGTGTGAGAGAGAGAGAAAGAGATTCTGAAGGTGGATCTGTGGCGGCGAAAGGAGGAGGAGGAGGTGAGAAAGGTCGCTGAAGGGCACGGTAGCCCCGGCCTTGTGGGGCGTTCTCGGGAGTGTGAAAAAGAAACAAAGGCAGGTGATGGGGACGGTGTTACTCGCCTCTCGGTGTGCGAGAAGTGGAGCTCTAGCGCTGAGATGAAAGAAGTGATGGGATGTGAGCATGCCGAGGGGGAGGCGGGAGGATGGGGGTGCTCTTAATATCCAGGCCTAGGCAGAAGTGTTGAATGAGAGGTGCAGACTTAAGGATGTGGCTCTTTATCTACATTTTTCTTTGCATATTTAATCCCTTGTCAAAGGATGCATCATCCATCCTCTGACGAACAAAACAGTTGATAAGGCAAGGAAGGGTGTGTGTGTGTGTGAGAGAGAGAGAGAGAGAGAGACAGAGAATACAGTATCTGTTGAAATTGTTTCATTGGAGTATGTGGGTGGGTATTAACAACCTGATCTTAGCGAGACGCGCTTTCCTCTAAATCGCTCTTTTTTTCTCTTTCTCGCCGAACAAAGGATTCAGAAAAACCTACACAGATTGGATGAAGACAAGCATCGGAATAAAAGACAATGAGGTTTTTCTGTTGTTGTTGTTGTTGGGTCCCCCCTCCCCCCAAACACAAGATGAGACCTATAATAATGGGATTTGAATCGAGAAAACTTAGATGTATGTGCTTCCTTAAATGATATTGGCCACGGTATCATGAAGCGCGATAAATAACAAGAACAAATAAAGAGAAGGGAAAAAAATAGAACATAGGGAGGGATGTCATTTTGTGGAGAAAAAAAAGCGTGACAAAACCGACATGACGGACTTTGGTTTCTTTCTTTTTTTTTTATCTCCCGGGGAGGACACGCCAACCCCGACGACGACGACAAACGGGGCTGATTGTCAGGACCCCAAAACAATGTGACGCTTTTATCACTAAGCCAAGGAATCTGGATCAACAGTATGCAAAGCATATGCCAGAATAAATGCAGTCGAACATGCCGGGACAACATCACTACCCCGCCGCCCCCCGCCCTTTTTTATTTTTATAAAGAACTTTCCAGATAATGACAAAATGAGCTGTAACTCCTGAATCACACACTCAGCACTCACCCAGGGTGGTATGTCTGTAACTTTGCTCTGGAATGCAGCAGTCCTTATTAACACACCAACCATTTATTTTTCCAAACCAGTTGCAACATGTCACCCAAAAAGAAAAAAAGAAAAAGAAACGCTGGGAATCATTGTTATCTCTCTCCTCTATTAGCAATCATAACAGAGCTATTTCATACGGAGGAGAGGTGGGCGGTTTGGCGGAGGGGCGGAATCCCCGAAGAGCCACACATTAAAAAACGAGACAGGCCTCTTATTTACTGGCGACAGTCTAATAAATACATTTGCTGGCAGCTAAACAGGTATTTACTCTGCTCCCTACCACAGGTATAATTTCACTGTTTGCTGAGCTGTTATTTTGCTACAGAGATAATTATCGAGGTGGTAAAGGAAGACGATTAATGGTTTTAGCCGAGATATCGGTCTCAGCAGAGATGAGCCGAACTCCCAGCAAACACCCGACAGCGAGGGGTTTTAATAATCTGCATCCTTTCGCTGCGGGGAAATTCAAACATGTACAGGTTTCTTTTTTTTTAAACACTTTTTTGGTACATTTTTCTTTTCCTGGAAGCCCAAAGAAAAAGTGGTGTTTCTGGGTAATTCAAATTTTAAATGGAGGTGACAAAGCTTTCTTGATATCATGTCAGAGTGCAGCAAAGAAACAACAAAAGACGCCGCAGCCCTCCCCGGTGCACAGACTAATTGGTCTCTCGGGGGGTCACGGGGCAAACTTTGTAACCCGTACACAACCCCTCGCTCTCATCCGACAACCAGCTCGTTAACCTGAGAGCCGGCGGGAGCCGGAGGGGCGAGAGGTTTCGCCGACCATGGTACAGTTTACACGCCGCCGACCCGAAGGGTCACCTGATCTCAACAAGAGGCGGCGAGAGAACCCTCGCCGTTTGTGACCCTTTTCCCTGCAAGTACACTACTACACTACAGAAAACGCAGCGTGCACTAGTTCTCAAAAATAAAAATTTGAGCTCTGAGAAAGGGAAGGGGGGCAGAGTGCAACGAGGTGACGTTAGACGGTCTGTAAGTGAGAAGAAGAAAGGTAGAGCGGTGGAAACGCATCGCTGTTTTTCGAGAACTCATCCTGGTGGTTATTGTAAGAATTCAAAGGAATTAATTACAAACTAATAAGCTGCGACAGATGTTTAGGCTTGCGTGTGTGTCTATGTGTTTGTGTGTGTGTGTGTGTGTGTGACCTGCCGCTGCCGCAATCCTTGCTCGCCTATTCTTATCGCTGCTGTCGAACATGTTTGTGTGGACTGACTCACAGCGGGTCGGTTCTAGAGCAACTTCTCTCGTGCCACTTTTGAAACGACCACAAACTGATAATGAAAAAGAAGAACAAAAGTAAAACCGAGAAGTTTTCTTTCAGCGCTCTCTGGCTTGCCGTTGAGGCGTTCGCCCGTGTCTGAGGACTTTTACAAGAAGTGCTATGCGGCAGCCCAGACAGGAAAAGGGCAGTGTGTCATAGCTGTCAAAGGCATTGACCAGATAACCCACAGCACCTTGAACTGCCACAGATCTGCAAAGATTAAAAGGGAGAAAACACACCGGTTGTTGTTGTGCCATAACCTGCTTTTTCAACCCATGCAGAGGTGCCACGCTTGACCTCGAGATCGCACGCAAGCCACACAGCCGGATGACACCCGCTGCTTGCAGCCTGAAGATTATTTCGGGACGGTTGCCCTTTAATCATCTGATCGAGTCTTTTGATTTAATGTGAAACTTCCACACCAGATTTTATTGGGATTTTCTTTCTGTGCACTTTATGATAATTTTCACAGAGCATTAAGCCTGAATTAGCAAATATATATTCTCCCTGACAGATTAAACCCACATTACAAACTCTGTTCTATGTTAGACCAGTGTGTGTGTGTGTATATAAATATGTATATATATATATATATATATATATAAATATGTATATATTTATAGATATATATGTATATAATTATCAGAGTCACTGGCCATGCTGGTGAGTGAAATGTCAGCTATTTTCTAAAGGAGTCGAAAGTGAAGCCTTTAAAAACCTGTAAACCACAGAACATCAGTGCCCACGCAGTTTTTAGATGGCAATAGATATTCTCATAACTGCTCTCTATCTCTCTTTCTCAAACACATGCACGCACGCACGCACGCACGCACACACGCGCACACACACACACACACACACACGCACAGGTCTGGTTGTACCTGAAATTACTTTATCAGCACTGTGACAAAAGCCACAAGGCGAACCAGACAGCATGACTGCACCTACTCGGTATCATCACCTCTATCTGACTGCCACACACCAAGTCAAGCGGAGAGAAGAGCAATACATTCTTTAACTCGTTGTTTCCCCGTGAGTCACACCTTTTTATTTTTTGCATTATTATTTTGATTTTGACCTTAATGACGGGGCCTTTTTGTGAGGAGTTACACAAAGTGCTTCACGCCATACAGCAGTAAAAGTGTTGAAGCAGGCTGACACGTAATTAAATAGTAAGTATATGGAGAGAATAAATGAAGTGGCTCTAATGGCCTAATAAAAAGTAGTAAAAGAAGATGGGCAGTTGGGCTGCAATAGCTTCAGCATTTCAGCTGTCAACACACACTTCATTCTAATGAGATACATATATAAATATATATATATAGGTTTTAAAAATAAAATTAAAAGTCCTGACAAACAAAATGATAAAAGGACAACTTTATTCACCACAGAAGACCCTAAAACCACCGGGTCAGGAGCAGCGAGCAGGCAGCATCACTTATTGCTCCTCTGCTGCGCGCGGGAATAAGTTGTTAAATGAATTAGAGGAGATGGATGTACTTAACCCCGCGAACATCACGAGTGCTTTGCTTATTCGTGCAGAAACGACACAGGCTTGTTTCTGCACGTTTAAAATTAGATGGCCAAAAAAAAAGTTATAAATGCGTGCGTTTATATTTACCATGAGACGTGACATTCAAAGTCGATATTCTTCTTCTTCTTTATAAATAATAAATCCGAGCAGCCGTTTTGGTCTGCGTGGGGTTTTTAAGTGTTTTTTTTTTTCGTAGGATGGGTGCGTAAATTGCTTTTAAAATTAATTTAGAAGCCACTCGTTCATCTCGATCCAAAACGAGGTGCTCCTCGCTTCTCGCCGTGTTGTTGGATGAGCGGGGTTTAAACACACACACACACACACACACACGGACAACACAAGTACAGACGCGCGCGGGGGAAGGAGACGGACCGTACCTTTAAAGTCAGCAGTCGCCCGACCTCTTGTTTTCCATCAAAAGTTGAGCGACCTCTTCTCTCTCTGCTCCACGACGAGAGATACAAAAAAAAAAATATATATATAGTGCTGCGCTGTGGAGGAGGAAACACTGCTCTTTCTTTTCTTGTTTTTTTTCAAAAAGTCAAAAGTCCCGTGGATGAAGAGTTTGGGTGCGGAGGGGGGAGGCGGGGAGAGAGCGAGAGAGAGAGGGAGAGAGAGTCGTCTTGCAGAAACCGCACGGGCGGAGGTTGAAGTTTTTTTTTAGGGGGGGTGGGGTGGGGGGGAAGAAGCGCACACGGCGGATGGAGCGCAGAAAAATGTGAGCAACCGTGCGCTGCGGGCGGCGGAGGTGAAGTAGCGGAGAGGAGAGGAGAGCAGCGGCATGTGAGGAGGGCTGAGAGGAGAGGGCGGCAGGTAAAAAAACCAAGCGCCCCTCCCCGTTTCTGATGCTCGAATCGATGATTTGCCAGCTGTGGCGCAGCTTGTCTCATTGCCCCACTTTGGTTTTTACAGCCGCTCCTCTCCGACGCGCTGCTCTCCGGGGACACCGAGAGAGAGAGAGAGAGAGAGGGAGGGGGGGAGGGAGAGTGGGGGGGAGTCAGAGCCAGGAGAGCTCTCACACTCATTCATTTTCATATTTACACGCCACATGTTTGCATGTCAAGAAGAAGAAGGAGAAGAAGAAGGGTAGTGGTGGTGGTTGGTGGGGGGGCGTAATGGTAAACAGGCGCGCGCGCGCGGCGCGTGCTTTTTGTTCCGTATAGAGTCAAAGTCTGTTGTTTTAACAGCGGAGGGCATCGAGCCAGATCTGCTCCCCGCGCGCACACCTGAGCTGGATATGAAACCGCACCGCCCGGTGAGAACACGCCACTTCTTCGGAAGCCGTATATAGTGTCATAATAATAAAAAAAAGTTTTCAAGAATAATTAAGTTTTAAACAATGAGAGAGAGACTAATACTGCAGTCTGTTCTCTTGCTGTTTTTTTTTTTTTGCCGAAAGCGATTTCCCCCCCATTAATTTCTCCAATTTAAACAAAGCTTTTAGTGCGAAATAATAATAATTAGGACTTTTTTAGTAAGCATCATTATTGAACCAGACTCACTTTTATTTAATCAATGCAAGCTGTTGCTTTTTTATTTATTTTCCTGTTGGAACTTAGTTTAACTCCATCAAGCACACACACACACACACACACTCACATTTAAAGTCCTACCGCGGACCTGTACCCAAACCTCCCCCAAATAAAAAAAAAATAAAAATCCACGCTTTAGGAATGCAAATTTGTATTAAAAAAAATCTACGAAAAGCAGAATAATTAGATTTTTTTTCTTCTTCTTTTCTTGGACATCCTTAAGAACACAGCCTGAAGCAGAATCAGCCGAGGCACAGAGGACAGTGACTGATAACGGAAGGAGGAGAAAAAGAAAAAAGCTTTTATTTTCGCCCTCACAGTGTCTAAATGCATTTCAGCTATTCCCATTGATTCCCAGCTGTAACTATACTGACTGCTGTATATGCAAAGTGCAGAAGTCGCCCATGTTTTTTCCTGCAAAGTCTGATATCAGAAGGGTAAAACAATGTCAAGTTCCACAGAGGAGTACATTCAATTTATAGTCTAAATGTAGAACATATCACAGTGAATGAAGGACGTCTCCACAACGATTTAACCTCGATACATACACACACATATATATATATATATATATATATATATATATGTGTGTGTATATATATATATATACATATGTATCTAACACTCAAATCATAAAAAAAGAAACATCTCCATGCAGAAGTGAATATTTCCTGTCTGTTACATTTGATCATGTGTGAGCAGCTCCTACACATGCTGTACACACACACACATATATATATATATGTTGTGAGTGTGAGTGTATGTGAGTATGGTGTGAGTGTGTGCGTGCGATCACGTGTGGTTTGAATGCAATTTTTCTTAATTGTGTCGTGTGTGTGTGCTTTTTTGGCATTTGCTCGCGCCCTTGCACATATCTATGCTCATTTGTTGTACCTTTGTTTGTGTGTGTGCGTGTGTGTGAAAATGATTGACAGTTTGCATCTGCACACAAGCTAACTGCTCTGCTCTAGCAGGTGTGCAGGAGCCCACAGGTAATGCAGCTGTTTACTTACAATGTGAATGTGTTTCTCTTGCCGGGTTTAGCATAAATAACACACTGATCCATTTACATTTACACTTAATTTACACATCCCATTGAAAAGAGAATTAGTGTGTGTGTGTGTGTGTGTCGGGGGGAGGGAGGTGGGTGAAAAAGAAGCAGACACGAAACAACGGAGGGTGAGAGCGGATGAAAGAATCCTTCAGATTGTTGGAGAAGACAGAAGGACCGGAGGAGCCCTTATCGTAAGCTGATATACAAATACTTCTCAGAAAAAGTTCATTTGTTGTGGTTTCGGGACTTCACAAAAGTTTCATTATGAACCATCTGAGATCTGCATTTAAAATAAGAAAAAAAAAAGAAAAGAGTGAGAAAAAAACACACATACACACACAAACACAATCTCGGCATACGATTCACACCGGCTCTCTCCTGGGAGATTGAATGGGAATTGAAAAGTTCCAGTAAAGAGATTCAAATTTGCTTTCTGCATAATTATAAATTCATACTAAGTTTGGGATGTTTTCATCATTACGGACAACAGCTGGTGATTTCAGTGCAGCCTGTGTTTTATCCAACATTTCATGTTGCTGCCTCTGAAAGCTCCTGCATGCATGTGCTGCAGTTGTTGCCTTGACCACAAGGGGGACCGGTGAGTCTCATCTTAAAGAGGAACAGAGTGAGAGAAGAGGAGGGCAGCTGATGATGACCCCCCTCCCCCAGTCCGCTCTCTATTTAAGACACTTTTATACATTGGGTTCAAACAGGCTGCTCATGCCGATATTTAGAATTCTCTCGACTGAAAAAGCAGCAAACTCTGATCCCTGCATTCAAAACGAAGAGACGATTATTAGTGTGTGGGAGCTGTGGACGCGTTCCCCAACGTTAATGCAAAATTGATAATGTGCATCTATGTTGCTGTGGCAGAGAGGGCGTGTAAAGCACACACACACACACACACACAGATCCAAATGTGTGTGAAGCGTAAACAAATCAAAGCAGACCTTGAGCGGAGACATTTCAATCGTTGACACTTTTTCCTTTTTCTCTGAAAACAATAAACAGCACTTGGAAAATTACAAGGGTTGTACACCCCAGAATTAATCTTTCCAACCCATAACTAAATAGAGAGACACTGTTGCCTCTCCATCAAGTGGGTATATTTTAATTACAGGCTATTGACTACTGAAAGTAATTTGTCTCAGAAAGATGCCCAAGAGCTAAAAGACAGACGTCTCGTCTAAATCTGGAATGCTCAGCCACTTTTTTTTTTTTTTTTCCTTTCCCTGCTCTGGTTTTGTGGTTAGCCTTTGCAACTTTCTTCAGTAGCTCTTTTATAATTGCTCACCTTTTAAAGATTAACAAGGATTCCCGAGGAGACTAACACTTGTCTCCTGGCTTTATCCGGGGTAAGCACGGGATTTTCTCCCCCTCTGATCACCTCAGCTAGAAATTGAAATTAAAGTGTGGAGTTATTTGCCTTTCCCCTCCTCGCTATTCTACCCTTTGAGTTTTTTTGGAACACAAGTACTCCACCTCTCGAGCAGAGCGCTATTAATCCTCGTTTGCGCGCCACCAAGGAGAGACGGTGGGGATGAGAGCCAATCGGAACGATAAAAGCTGACCCGTGGCGGCGCCTCCGAGCGTGCGCGCGCCTCCAGATGTTAATGGGGTGTCAGTCAGCTTGGGCGGAAAGAAAAAAACCCGCCCAGGAGCGTAATTACTGTCTGGTGTGAACTCTCCCGTCAGCTGTGGCAGCTTAGTGTCACTTAGTACATTACGGCATGTGGAGCGCATCCGCTGCCCAGATGTTAGAGGACTCTGTGAGAAAGTTTGCTGGTTTCCTTCTTCATGTGTTTTCTAAAAACATCCGAGATCACCTGTCAATCCAGTCGTACTTTGACGTCTCTTCCTTTGACGTCTCTTCCTTTGACGTCTCTTCCTTTGTTTTTCCTGTTGATCAGACCATCGCTGGACTGCCGTTCTCTTCAGATAGCAAACAAATAAACGTAGCTACGCTCAGATGGTTAGGTCGAACCTGCGTGAGAATTTGTGTCACATGACACAGCTTCACCTGATTTTCTAGTGTGAACTTATTAACTATATAATACTTTATCAAGGACTTTCTGGTCTCACTATGGATGTAAAGAACTTCAACAAGTTTTTTCCTCATTGAGTTTCAGACGTTCTGAAGTCTGTCCACAGCTGTTAATGACGCCGTAGCCGAGGTTAGCGTGGATCGAATGGATGGACGCCTTAGTGGCTCCTGTGCTCCGATGACGTCACGTGTCTGATGTGAATTTGCAGTTAATTTCAAAACAAACTGCATTTGATGAAACATAAAGTCTCAAGTATGAAGGGGAGCAACCAGACAACAGGTGTTAAGAACCACTAAGCTGAAGGGTTTCATGAAGTGACAATATGTCGAATCGTTATAGCAGACATTTCCTTTTATGCACACAAAGATTATTTACTTTAAGAGCGACGCGCCCTGCATGTGAGAGACATTCGACTCTCACATTCTCTGTCACGGCAGCGCGAGGAGGGAAGAGCATCCGCGAGGCGCCGCAAAAATCAATTGCACATCACGACGGCGTCAAAGGGAAACTCTTGTTCGACACTGACGCCCATCCTTTCCACCATCTGTAACCTTCAGCACTTAACCTCCAGCTTGTTCGTGTCAGGCTGCCGAACGCGGCTGGATGTCGGGGGCACGTCGTCAATCGCCACAGAGCCGTGGGAGCGATGCCGGGCCTCCGTGTTTGACATGCAGCTCAGTGCAGCGCCGCTGTCACAGCGAGACACCCTATCTCCTGGAGAGTCTATTAGCTGTGCTTAATTAAACAAATGTGATTAGACTGATCCAAACTCACACAACTGAATCCCCGGTAAGGGATCAGCCGTGAGAGAAAGTCGAGTCACGCATGGCTCGGCTTTATTAATAGCGTCTATTACACCCTAACGTACACCTCTGCGAACTGCAGAGTTAACGTGTGAGTAATGTGTGCGGGCAGCGGCGTTTCAGGTCCACTTCTGAAGTTGGTCAATCAGAGTTTAGTGCCGACTGCTGGAGTTCGGAGGATCAGGATAATGGCAATAACAGATTGATTACTGGTAATTTAGTGCGAGATGTGTGTGGGCGGGATTTAGCCACGGCTGTCAGTTGTAACCAGGTGGAAAGCAACAGGGAAATTTCCACTAACTTGTAAAAGATGAATCACCAACAGACAGAGAGATGAGAGAGAAACCAAAGTAACTCCGCGTGCTAATATTTCAGGGGGATTTTGAACTTGAGTCATTTCAATTCACCATCAAGTGTAAACCCTTTCTGTCAAAAAAATATACCTTGCTGCTCAGAAGTACTTAGTCGAGGGGAGAAGTTGCAGAAATTCGAAGAATCCCGGAAACTCAGTTAAAGTCTGAACTTCCCGTGCCCTCTGCGTCTTCTGAACTTGATTGTGCGCTCATTACTCAATCACAGCCGAGCAGTGGACGTCCAGAGCAGCGGCAGTCAAAAAAACAATGGACTATCTGTGCCTGAGTGAACCGAGGGTCGTGATGAGCCACCGCAGGTAATATGGCTCTGATATGTTATTGGGTCAATGCCAATTCAAACTAAGGAGGCCTTCCATGGTTTCTTTAAAAAAAAAAATCATCCATGTTTGGTTAAGTTACAGTAAACAATCCATTCAAACTTTTACTTCTTTAGAAAATATTGTAGTTTATGAACCGGTTCATCCATGACGACACCAGACATTTAAACGGCAGACAATCTTTGTATAACTGTATTGAATTCATTCATTCTTTTTGGCTGGTCGGTAATGCTTTAGACACAATCAAAGGAGCAAAAGTGAAAAGCTTGGCTGCAACGTTAGCTTGTCCAGCTAACTAGCGTACTGCATAGAGTTGTAACCGAGCACTACTTACTGTAAGCCAAGCACACGTTGGAGTTACTGGCATAGACTGTAGATAAGAAGTGGCCGTAGTCGTTGTGACGTCACTTGTTGGCTTGTAGACTGCCGCTTTGACGCCTTGAGTTTGGCAATTCCGCCGTCGCCATCTTGGATTACGGCAGTCTCCGTGTTGTTGTTTTTTTTCACATGTTGAACGGAAATTCCGATATTTGGAATGCGCTCCATTTGACTACCGGATGAGACGGTCGGGGTGACCAGGTACAGGTTTGGAGGTTACCAACAGCTCACTGTGGAGAGAGCAAATGCTGTTTCAGAAGCTTTCGCAGCATGATGAAAATACATCTGTCAAAGGAAACACAGATGTCCGGGAGATTATTTTGCCAAAAATATTAATATCAGCCGCACACATCAGCCTTTTAGACCCGGAGTCAGCCTATTTATACTTCAGTTGGCTCATCTTTAACTCCATAGAAGAACATTTTAAAGGTTTTCAAATGGAAACAACCACTCCACAGTTAGCAAAAAGAAGATGCAAGTACAAATACATTTGGACACAACAATAAATATACTGAGAGCTAAGTATGAATGTATGGATTCAAATGGAACACCACTGGGAAGCTACAAAAATACAATAATGAACCTGCCCTTGTAAAAGAGCAATGACCTCATCTCCTAAAGAACAAATGCATTTGAAACTCTACTTGTTTTCATTTCCATGGAGCACAGAGGCTGCTTGTGGCTATCTTTTAACAAGGCTATATCTGTGATGAACCACTGATCCAGGCCTGCAATGCCATGTTGTACTGGTGCACCCATCACATCACCATTAAGAATTGGAATGCCTTTAAGCCTCTTATGCACATTTCCCTTTTAGCCACCATGACTTTTTGATACCACTGCAACCAGAGGAATTTCTAATTCTGCATACATTTTTTAGCAATGCCTGGTTAATTGTGTTCTTAATGTCTGTTGCTGTGCAAGTACAAGATGCAGCAGGTTTAGTGATGCATTGTTCGATGACTAACTTAAGGAGGCACCTGTGCATGAATTGAGAGTACTGTTACGGTTACAAAATGAGATGTAGCATTGTGGACCAATTACCATGACAGAAACAACAATGTATGTCAATACATCTCAGTGTTGGTTGCATCGGACCCTGAATCAATGACGAGCATTGAGTTTAATTAAAGTTTAGTACACCCGATTTACAGAAATGATTTATCTCTCAGATTTCAGCCGTCACACCAATACAATGCACTGAAGAAATGCGAATTAAAAACAAAAGCTAACAGCAGTTTCTATTTCCTGAAACTGTGTCCTTGATAGTCTGCAAAAGCCACGTATCTTACTGAACTGTTTTCATTCAGAATACTGTCTACTGAAGAAAGAGTCCATTAACCTCGATTGTATTGATTGGTGGAGGCAGAAACCTCAAGAACTGCAAAATAAAAACCAAAGCTGTATGCTTGGCTACCACCAGCGTTAAAGGGATACTCCAGCAATTTATTATTGCACTTCTATGAAGTTGAGGGATTTACAAGATTATAAAATGGTCAAAATCAATGCAGCAAAGGCAGTGATATCCCAATTTTTAGCCTGTAATTTAGGTCAAGCTCCAGACACACTTGATTGAGTATTTCCCATGATGCCACAGAGGCTTTCATTAGAGCCTTCCTGCCTAGTAGAATGCCTACGTCTCGAACTCTGTGTCCCGTTTGTAACACAGGCTTTCTGAAAAATGTCAAAAGTCTCAAAGCTAATCTGAAAAAACAAAACTAACAGCTGAAGTCTTTGTGTTTTTTCTTAGACTTTAAGTTCTTCCAGAGCCACAGAAGACATAATACAACTGTTTTCAGTGGTAGTACCCATGAAGTGTAAAATACATGTAAATGCACTATCGCATAAATTCAACATGCGCATCCCATTCACTTCCATTCAACATGCGCATCCCATTCACTTTGCAAGCAAAGGGGTGAAAAAAATATTTGCTTCAGGTGACGTAATTCGCATCTTCACATTCCGGTGGACTTTCTCAACATCGCCTTGTATGGCCGTGCCTTAACCTTTGACACACTGTTGTTGTTGGTCTTTTAATGTTTTTCGTGATCATTTCAGATCATTTAAAGAAAGCCATGACCCCCCCAAAAATCGGCTACACTTCTTTTTTTCCCTTCATTTTACTGCACATTGAAGCACTGCTTCCTTTTTAAGTGTGCATGGAAGTGTCACTGGATCATCCGTCAATCCGGAGACGTCTCCATAGCGCTGTGATGCATCACTTCATTCCTCATCACTCACACTCGTACAGTATTACTCAAACAGTAAACCTCTAATCCAGCTCGCGCTCTCAAGTTGCCTCTGACAGCAGCTTAGCCGCCCTGCCATCCAGCGCAACACAGCGGGTGAGAAGAAGTCCTCAGGGGTGAGATATCCTCCGCCCCCTCTCACCTCCTCCCCAATTGCCCCCGGTGACAGTGACAGAAGTCTGTAATTGCCACCTCGTCAGACGGCTTCATTAAGACGAGCATTGTCTTCGCAGCTGAACGACGGTGGATGGGGAAGAGAGGAGCGCGAGGCGAGGAGAGGCGAGAGCCCACAATGCAATTACTGCGTCGCTGTGACAGGTGGGGCCTCCAATGCTCTGCGTCGGTGGGGCCCTGATGCATGTTGGGGAGCCGCTGTGGGCTCGCATCATTTTTCAACCCCCCCTCCCGTCATTAGTTGGTAATGATTGGATTATTTTGCAGATGAATCGCAGTATATGTCTTGCTCACAAACATTTCCTGGCCGAATTAATCAAAACCATCAAACTGCAGAGGCAGTCAGAGCGAATTAAAAAAACAACACGTCTAGTTTTTAAATTACCGTAATCCTTCATCGTTGAGCCTTTAACCCTTTAAGTGAGGGGGTCTTTAGAAATGTATTTGTTTTATGACAGTCTTAATGAAATGTTAAAAAAGTACAGATTATTGATCATATTTAAGGTTCACAACACTTATAATGAGCAGAAACATTAATACAGCAATTAAGAGGCAGGCAAAGAATGTCATATTTTTGTGCAGCATTTATACAAATTCGGTCTATACAATTTTGCAGCAAACAATATATATATATATATATATATATATATATATATTGATTAGTGGGGTTCCCTAGCCGAGCAGCTAGAGGGCTAACCTGGTAGCAAGATTTTAAAACCACTTTTGGCTTCTTGAGCTCTGACAGTGAAATGTGAGTTTGGTTTACGAGTTTTCTTTTTATTCAGAATGTTACAAATGGACACGTCAGTTGGTATTGATTATTGAATATGAATATGAATTGTCTTTTTTACTGCAACGGCATGAAGCTGTGTCCTTTTTATTGGCTGATGCGTCTGAGCTGCTGGAACCAAAGATGAGCTTACTTTGTCCTTCGGCACAGCAGAAAGTACTGACAATAACATACGGCAGTCACCTTGCACTTTGAAGGACACAAATAAGCGGAATCAACGTTGATGTCGATTGGCTTTCTCCATGTGAAGTAAACACATTAGATTGAATGCAGATTTTATATCAATTTAGCTGAAAAAGCTCATAGCAATGCCGACTAAAAACATATTCAGATATGGTATACTATAATGTTGTCAATGCCTATTTTAGGAACTACTTTAAGTAGCAGACATGCATGACCCGTAGTGAAGAGGACAATGTTTGTTTGCTTCTGTAAATGCTCAACATGAGTGAGATAAAAGGCTTCGCTGTCAGAAATGTGAATGAATCTTTAATGGCTTTTATATTGCAAAATAGGTTTTAGCTTATTTATTTAGCTAATAGACGCCCTCTTATTTCTGCTGTGAAATGTGTGAAAGCAGCCGCCTGCCTTTGCTCCCGTTCAGTCCACCCCCGGCGAAAACACATTCCTTTCATTCATCGAAAAATTCCACCCGATTGAAATTGCCCTCGGTGGAAACATATCATAGCCATCCACGGCTCTTGGATGGCTCCCGTTGGGCGGTTCGGGCCATGCCAAGCGCCTGGGTTGGCCGAGAGCCTCCAGGGAGGCCGGGGCTTATGTCTCCATGGGCCAGTAAGCCTAGGGGCCCCCGCAGCCCTGGGAAACGTAGCAAATCAGGGGAGCACCTTGGCAGTGGCGGCCCCCTCCTCCCCTTAGCCTTAGGACTAGGAGGCTAATGGTGGCCAACTGTGCAGCGAGAAGGGGTCTGGGGTGTTGGGGGAGCGTGTCTGTAGGTTCATCTGGATTGGCGTCGATAAGGATGTGCGCTCTTCGTCCTCTGCCTATCACTGCCGTGCACAGGGTAGGAGCTGAGTGTGACGCGTTTATGTGTGTGTGTCTGTTGTGCTGTTGTGCAGCGGTGGCACAATGATGAGGGGCTGGCAGGCCGTCTCCAGAATGCCAGCAGTGACTGATGCCACACCAGACATTCCTTTCAGAGGAAACGGCGGCGTGGTCAGCACCATGCCAGCTTCCACAGGCCCTCAGGACCCCCCCAACCCCCTCCTTTAAGCAAAGACCACGGCAGTGATGGCACGAGCTTCCAGCGGATGTGTGGAACTGTGCAAACGGGAAAACAAACAAAGTAGGAAGATGTGCTTGGTCTCAACTTTTCAGATTTCTTTTCTCTTTTTTTTAATGTGCTGCAGTTTTGTTTCTCATTAAAGCAAATTATTTTACATGCAGACTACCGACGTCAGGCAATACTTAAAGGCTTGGAGGAAGCCTCAATTATAAGATATTCATCCACTTCACTCCTGGTTAATTGTTTTTGAAAATATCTTCTCCCACTTGTGTCTATGATCGGAGCTGACACTGATTTCCCTCCATTCAGAATGCGGCTTTAAGTCCTATCGCCACACAGATCTGAAAGCCACGGCTGTAAAGCATAGACTGTATAATCACTGGGAACACGGGGCGTTGTCCGTGTTTTTATTGACCTGTCAATCACAAGGTAGCCCCGCTCTAAAGCATACACTGCTTAATGCTCTATTTGACTCTACATGATAATTTACTAAATGAACATCATGCTGTGTTGAAGAAGACTCAGAACTAGAGATTGAGCATAAACTCATGTTTACAATGTTTACTGATAAATCAGAGAGAATTAGAGTAATTGTCTTATAGACTTCTATACAACCAGAGGAGTCGCCCCCGTGGTGGACATTAGATAGAATACAGTTTTGGCTTCACTCGGCAGAACCGGAGGTTAAAAAAGTGACACCAATGCGTCAGTATGTAATGAGTACGTGTTGGAAACAGTGTTGTAACGGACAGGTGACGTGTCACTTATATAACCTCTTTCTTTTTTCCTTTCCACTAAAACAAGAATTATCAATGTTATTTTCTTTTTCACACAGATGTCCATCTAAAAGTCACGTGTAAGAATCTGTGTTTCCACAAAATGTGAGTGACTTGACTTGTGCCAGATCCCCAATCACACTGTACCTGTTGTAATTACTCATAGTTGTTCAAAATGTGCTTTTTTTTATTACTGGCAGGATTCAAACGTTTTTGGACTTTGTGGGGAAATCCATTGTTGTATGAGTGGTGAATAATTGTTGGTAGGTTTTAATAACCGTCAGCTCAGTTCCTGGCTTTAGAGAGTCAATGGAAAGTCAAGTGGCTGCAGCAGATGCAGGTAACTATCTGGATGGGACATCGTGTTCTGTGTTTGACACATTATCCCTGGTGATACGGAAACGAGATCACCAATGAAAAAAAAAAAAAAACAGGGCAGGTTTTTCCTTTCATACATTTGCTGCAAAATTAAAATAGCTTAAAATCCACACAGCCGGAGATATCATGAGCCGCCCTGCGCTCTTCCTGTCAGACGAGCCTCTCATATCTCAAATTATTCCAGAGGTTAGGGGGGTATTCAATCGTCCACAGCCCCTCGTGCTCCACCAGGGCTTAAGTGATGACACGGAATGATTATAGCACAGTTAAATACCTGGTCTAATGAGCCAATTAGCCCTATTGACATCCATGGCTGTCTCAGAGGTGGAGCGAGTACCACGTACATGCTCCTTAATCAGAACCGATAACACCATTTAGCCTTCAAACGCTAATCCTGACTCCCGGGCTCTCTCTGGAATCCACTGTGATTTCTCTGTACTCATGCTGAGAAACTTCACGCCTGATTCAGTTTCAATTCCACTCTTCCTGCACATTTGTGTCTTCGCTGTGGTTTTACAACCATTATGACTGGAGAGTTTTGATATGATTCTTTATTTTATTTTTTTTGCACAGGATGTTTCCTCGCTCAATATCTTTTGAAACGATTTCTGCAGGGAACATCTCTTTTGCTCTGACAGTATGCACGTATATATATTTAAGCTGCAATAAAACACTTTTTTTTTGTATTATTAGTATTATCCAAGATGTTTTTTGGGGCGTAAAAGCAGACAGTGGAAAGCTGTTATTCTCGGTTGATTTCCGTTTGATAGTCTGTAAAAAAGGAAACCGAAAACGTGGTGACAAGTACTTCAGGTAAATTTGGGGCATTTCATTAAAACGTATGCCACAACAAAGGGACTGAAAGACAAAGTTTTATCTGCGGGCACTTGTTGAGTCATAGTTGTGTGAATGTTTTGATATTATTCAAGTAACTGTAAAACAATTATGCATCCTCAGCCTTTCATCACCGTGAGAATATCTCAACGTGTGCATATGAAACCGTTTTTCTTTTCTCGGTGTTGCATTATTGCTCAATAATAAAAAAAAGTGTGAAAAGAATCAGTTTGACCAGAAGCAGAAAAAATTAAATAAAGATCTGCCTTCCAGCTCTCTTACAAAAAGTTTACCTGATGAGATTTAAATGTCATATTCGAGGAAACGAGCTGATTTTCTTTTACCAAGCACAGGCAGGATGTAAACTTGAGTTTGATAGGGAATACACTGAACATCTTCTGTGTCTTTGTGGTTGAAGGGAAGCGAGAAAAGATTAACTGAGGTGAAAGTCTGCTGCTCATCCTCACTTCAGAGTAACAGACTTCAAGGTCAGTGACACAAACACACACACACACCTGCTAATGTCCTATCACTTAAGGGCCAGCAAGCACACACAAATGTAATACACACTTGCAAACACTTTGCATTTGCATTTACCACATGTGCACACAAGCGTGCACAAAGTTGAAAGGTACACACACACAAACACCCTACTGTCACGATTCCCATTTCCTATAAATGCAAAACACACCTTAATGAACAAACTTCAGCTCTGGAGCAAATGCACACACACACACACACACACACACACACACACACAGTGGAACCACAACTGTTACTCCTTCTTAATGAAACCTGTCACACACCTAAATGCAGACACACAAACACACACATGCCTTGCTCACAACACACAACCTTTAAATCATCCCATATACTCCCACACTTTCTCACTATCTCTCCATCTCTATTCTTCTCTCTCTTTCATAAACACACACACACACACACACACACACGTTTAGTTGACTTGTGAGGACCTCCTCTGATACAATACATTCTCGCGCCCCAAAATTTAACCAGAACTTGTATGCTCACTTTTTGAACATGTCTGCACTCGATTTCAGAAAATGTTTGTACTCTCCAAAAAAAAGTGTTCTCACTTAAAAAAAAAAACAATAACCCTCACCCCATCTCCAAAATGGCATAATTTCTTCTGTCTTTGAAAATGTCCCACTTTTTAAAAATGTCTTAACCTTTCCACATCCCCACTTTATGCTAAGTTTTTTGACACTCATTTCCGAAAAAGTCCTCAATAGTCCCCAAAAATGATATTCCAAGAAATGTCCTCACAAAACATCCTCACTTTCACAAACAAAATGTTTGAGAAAAAGAAATGGCTCCCAAAATCTTTCCATTCGATCTGGTCCTCACAAAGATAGAAATACAATATTATACACACCCCCAGTCTAAGCATACAGAGGTGTTATGTTCTGAAAGAATCCCGTCGAGTCTCTCAGGTCTCCGTGGGTTCGTCAGTAAATCTGGTGTCCAGATGGTGAAGGAGGGAGGATTCAGACTGCCGTCCCCACAGAAGTGGATCCACAGAGCAGCGGAGTCGCCGTGAATCTCATATCCGCCGGCGTCCCCGTGGACCGGCAGAAGTGTCTACCGGGCCACGTCTGCCTGCTTCTCCAAGTGGCCACGGGGGACGGCCAATTAGCAGTTCCCATGGAGAGGCGCTGTGGCCTTAATAAGAGACGGAGGGAGAAGGAGAATCAATTAAACCTGCGCTGACCTCCAGAAACAACACGGGAGGATCCGCCTCCACAGAGGCCCCGAAATGAGACAACAGCATGGCGGCTGGGTTTCAACTCATGTCCCGCTGAACTTGACGCATTGGCCTCCCTTTTTCTTTTTGCTATGTCCTCACTTTCCAAACCTACCGCCACTTTCCATCTATTTCCTCACTTTTTAAGACGTCCTCACCTTTTCATGATGTCCCCACTTTTCATATTCTATTCTATTCTATGTCTGCACATTATCTGAAGAAGAAAAAATACTGAGACTTTGTTTTCTACCAGAAATGTTGCTGGTGAAGAAACGCCATTTCATTTTCTGTGGAATCTCAAATATCACACCGGTAGCAACACTTTTCAGACGATTATCTGCTCCAGACGGAGCTAAAAGTAAAACGCTTTTCTTTGTTTAAAAACAAAAAAAGGTCCGACAGGAGGAAGTAGTATGCATGAGAGAAAGCATGTAGATATGCAGTGCATTGTGGGTAGCTTCCTCTCATTTATGCTCTTGGAGCATGTCAACAAAGAACCAGCGGAGGCACCTCAGGAGGGAGGAGATGATAATGAAAAGTTTGATTATCTGAGTTGCAATCTGTTTTCAACAATAATTCAAACCAGAAATTAAATTCTGCATACAGTTCTCTTAATTTGACTTTAATTAAACAATACTCTATAAATGGTACTTTCAATGACCAAATGTTCCCATGTAGCCAGGCAGTGGGTCCCCAGCCATTAACACTGATATAAAGCTGGTCTCGGGGGGCGGGTTGGAGTCTGATTTGCAGGAATGACAGCTGATGACTTCAAAAAGTTAATTAACTTTTCAATTAGGACTGAATCTGACACTGCAGTTGTGTCTGCTGCCGAGCAACGAGACTGCTGTTCGGGGAGAAACAGACTTGTAAAGTAGATTGATGCACTTCAGCGTCTTTAAGCTCTTGAATAATGGTTTGTAATGTGAGTGAGTGAGTGTGCTGTGTGTGTGTGTGTTTCTATCATTGTTTGAGGATGACAGGAGTTTGCATCGGATATCAGTTATTATGAGGATTTTATTTTATTAAGTGCTGTTGCTGTATTGTTATTTCGGCAAAATGTTTGCCTATTTTTATTTAATTTTGTTAATATTACTTTTACTATGACCCTTAAAGGTGCATCAAAGTAAACTGTGTATTTAAAGAATATTGGGAATGAATCTCAATCATTATTAATCTTTTTTTTCCACAAATAAACACAACAATCACCTAACACAATTTCAATATAACCAAAAGCACACCTGTTTTGAAAGGTGCGTGAATGATTTAAATATTGTACACTCGACAACAAAACAACCCAAAACTTATCAAAGACTTATTTAAACTTTAACACATGATTTAAACTTTAAAACTTAATTTTAACCTCCATATTCAGCATTTATAAGCGGTATTTAAACACAAATATATGACAGCGAACATTCGTTTTTGTTTTGCGTTTTCCTCCGTAATCTGACTTCTTTCTGATTTAGTGACCTTTCTTTCTTCATCAGGTATTCTGGTACTGCTCAGGTCTTCTCTTTAAGAAATATTTCAAATATTTTCCGCCGGTCGGCAAACGTCGCAACACACTCGCTCCATCTTCCCCAGAAACAACCCCTTTGTTCATCCTCCAGGAGATCACATCGAATGTCCTCGCCATCCGCTCACGGCCTCTCTCTTCCTTGAATGCAATATTTTCAATTAGCGCACGAATTCCTCAATTTTGGGCTAATATTAAGGCGTGTGCCAGGCTCTAATTGAAGTGGCCGTGTGCACTGACGTGGGGACGATGTGCTAGCGCGGCGTTACTCATTAGCCCGCCGCTACACCTGGGGTTCATTCAGAGCACGGGTCAGAGGGCACAGGAATTTGTGCGATAATTATTGACAAGCAGATGTTATAAAATCATTTATGGTAATGCAATCATAATAAATGGGCTTTGTGTCGCCGGGCAGATGAGCGGAGGGGGAGAAAGTTTATGCGAGAAGGGGAGAAAGGAGGGGAAATTCACACCAAGCTGCTGGATTGATTGCATTTAAGCTCATGATGGAGAAAAACAAATGTATGGAGTGAAGAGCACCTGCATGCACGCCCATACACACACATACATATATTAAATTAAAACATTCTCAAGAAGGGGGAGAACGCTGCTTTCATGCTGTTGTCTTTGTTGCCTGTAAATTAAAAATAAATTAAAAATGACTATTTAGCGCGGACACATTTAGATCTGTATTTATTGTGTTGTGTAATCTGGTGGGATGTTGTGTCGCAAAAAATTTAAAATACATCACATTTTCCGTATGTCTTCGGACCCAACTTTAAATGTGTGTTTCGGTATTTTGCTGCATGTCTAGCTGCTTTTGATCACAACACCGCCATTTAATTATAAAAATAACCTCTATCCCCTACGAAAAGGAGGCTCCTCACAAACAAAATATTAGTAACTAAAAGGGAGAGGGTGGGGAGGGGGGCTAGGTGTCTTTACATATATTGTCATTTGCTATAAGACACCCTATCTGTCTCTCGAAATGTGTCAGGAATTACCGCCAATTCCAAAAACATGCATTAGCCCCCACCTTAGGTGCGACGGTTCTTTTTACAGCGGGCAAATATCGCAGCGAAACACGGCTGAGCGAGGCAGCTAACCTGGCAGCTGGCGGAGAATAACCCTGCACAGGAAGAAAGCAACCATGTTATCATGCACACACATGTGGCCTGGGTAAAAGATTAAGCCGTATTCATCCCTGGCTGCTTTCGCTCTCTCCTGCCTCAGTCCATCACAAGATATGGCAGCCGTTCAGCCAGGAAGCCAGGAGAGGTGCCACGGATTTCACGGCGTTCCCAAATCAGGCCGTCTGGAGACTCGGGCGAGGTGCTCCGCCGCTCCGCAACTCGCCTCGGCTTTCCCACAGATCATAAGCTCTGCACTGATGCCGGGGGTTTGGAATTTTGTTGGATGGGAACGTCGGCGCTAACAGAGGCCTCCCCTCCACCCACCCTAACACACACACACACACACACACACACACACACACAGCCTCAATACAATCCCCTGTTGTGTGCATGGAATTGGGAATCATCTGCTGATTCATGCTTTCTGAGGACTATTGTTCGGCAGCTTGTTAATATCTTCTGGGAGTTTTTTTTAAAGGGGAGTGGATTTACTTGAATGAAAGACAGAGTGTAAGAAAGAAAATGATCATTTAGCATGGAGAAGTGAGGGATCACTCCGTGTCCCTGCTGACATGTACATTATCACTGAATGGGACCGGGGGCTCAGAGTGCTGCTGGCCTCGACTCGGGAGAGAGGCTTACACCCCGAGAGCTACTTAGGGGCCTCTCGGTGCTAAGCCGCTAATAATTCCTGCAGTTCCCTTAAAAAAAAATAGGAGAAACACAAAGGGGATACAAAGTGATGAATGTACAGGAGGGCTGTGAGGTAAATACATCAGGTTCACCAGGAACTGGAGGCTTTTCACAGCGGAGGCAGAGCAGCGCGAGCCATCAATGTTAATATTAATGAGAACCAGGTTCAGAAGAAGAGGAAGGTAAAAAAACAAGTTAAAGTAAGACTCCAGATGATTATTTTCATCATCGATTAACCTGCTGATTAATGTCTGGTATAAGTGATCATTGTGAAGTCAGAAATCTACTGATAAAAATGCATGTCATCATTTTCCTCAAAATAATTAGTTAAATATCACAAAAGACAAAGAAAAGCAGCATATTCCTACAATTGAGAGGCGGGAACCCAGGAACATTTTGCATCTTTGTTGGAAAAATTACCAAAATAATTATTCGATTGGCAAAAATAATTGCTGAGAGATTTTTGGTTAATCAGATATTTGATCAATAAACTAATTATTTCAGCCCTAATTAACAGTAAAGCCGTTAATAACCAATAACCATTTCCATCATGCATTCATAAGGAGGAGCAGAGCTACAACTAGGTCAATAAAAACCGCCAGAATGACAAGAGGAAGATTTTAAGATACATGTTTATAGCGTGACATAGTGACATGCACAAGATGACAGTGTTGGTGTAAAAGTCAATGAGATTTTGCTCATTTGCACCAGCTGTCAGGTGGTAAAATCATCTTTCTCTTTTGTCATTTGAGACACTCCTCATCGAGGGTGTTTGTCACAAAACCAGAGACTGGTTTGCACTTTGCACATTGATGATCGCAGGTTGTTGAAAGAAAGAAAAAAACTATTGGTCCAAATTTGGTGGCGTGAACTTCAGTCGATCAGAGTCCCGTTGAGTGGCCTCAACTTTTTAATGGAACTGAACGGAAACAAAAGGCACTCTGCGATCGCCTTGAGGGAGCTCAGGAGCGATGCAGAAGGAGCCAGGTAATCACAACGGTGTATCCAGGCGGAAGCGATTAGCTTACCCATCTGAACATTCAAGGTGATGCCCGAGCCATTTGTGTTGCGCTTCCTACATCCTCGCTTCAGCGCACACAGATGAGGGGGGGTGCGGGGTGGAGGGAGGTGGTGGCACTGCGGTGGCGAATCCAAAGTGGTTTCCCTGTGTCAGTAATTTTTTATTTTCCAAAAAGCCACTGGTGCAGTATATTAGTCATAATTTATGTTTATCATCGCTTGTACCCGGGCTGACTTCAACAAACCGTTTAACGCTCCAAGCATATGTGCATATGGCTGCTTTAATGGCTATTCTGCATGGAGGAGCACTTTAAAGACTCTAAATCATTTCTTTGGACAAACACTAATGAATTATGTCACCACAAGTGCAATTCAAAAGTGCAGGGGAACCAGTGGTAATTATTGGGAGGCTTGGAGACTTTAATTATGAGGAGTGGGCTCCTTTAAAGTGTGTAACAGGGCGACAGCGGGACACGTCATTAGATCCTCTGGTGGGAAGAAAGGCGACGGACAAGACAACCGAGTTTCACTCCAAAAGGACATGAACGGTCTGAAATAAGGCAAATTTATGAAGAAATAAAATCTAGATACACAAAAGATACGAGAGATTTCTTGATTCAAAACAATATCAATGTCTGAAGTGATGAAATTCAGACAGAATTAATTGTGCAACATTTGGTCAAATTAACTCTTGAAATGGGTTTGGGATTTCTTTTGTCACTGAGGTTAAAAATAAAAACACAGTTCTGGATGAATTGTTCCTTCTCATGAATTAATCAAAAGTTTTGTTTGTTTCTTGCATGCATCAAGGCCTCCTGTCGCAGGGCGAACAATAGTTTAAGCATCCTCTTGTATGTATCTTTTAATAAAACATTAGCTTTCCCCCTGTGTAACGCTCACTCTGTTGTACAAATGAACAATACACTTTTTGGATTTAGCTCTAAAACGTGAGAAAAAAACATGTTAATATATTAATGAGAAGTGATCTTTTTTTTTTGCATGTGGACATATTTATGCTGATTTTAAGCGCCTTCTCTCGGATGTCTGTAAACAGCAACTTGTCAGTAGCGGCGTCTGAATTCTGCGACAATTTCATACCCTAATTTATTTTTGAATCATAATCCCAGAAATTTTATGAAGTTTGTTTGTGAAGCCGGTTACAGCTCTGAAGACTCCTCTCGCCGCGCCATCCGTATTTATGTCTGAATACGGAAGCAGGACCGTTATGAATGTCCTGAAATCAGATTTATTCCGGTAAAAATACCCTCATTCCAAATCATTAAAAAATGGCAACAAGCTGTGTGTTTTTTTTCACACAAGAAATAGCTGAAATATGGCGCGTGAGAAATGTGCAAGGTGGCCGTCTTACAGAAGGTGTAGAGGTGGGATAAATTTAATTACAGCTTCAAATATTCATTTGGCAAATATATCAAGGTTGGAAACACAGGCCCAGAAATGGCAAGCCAGTCTGGCAGGCGCTCACAATAACGGATGGCAAATGACAGTAATCCATGAAAGGAGACCAGACATTTATAGAATTTATAGAGAAGGACTTGCCATCCCAGATCTCTGATGTTCGTGGGATTTGCTCACTGGCATGTTATAAGAAGGGAAACGTATATAATAATCCCAACCTGTTTTTCTTTCCTTTACTTTAGTTGCTAAATTTCCAAAAATTGATTTAATTATTGAGCCACATGTGAGAACAACTTACCTGATTTTTTCTCTTTTTTTTCTGAACCAACAGAAAGTCCTCCACACATTCACGGTGTTCATGTGAGGTGTTGTTGGAGGAGAGGATATTTTGAAGTGAGGAGGAATGTGAGTTAGTGGAATGAACACTGAATCACCTTTGATAGTAATTCCAGTTAAAACAGAAATCTTCTCTGTGTCTCTTTTGCTCCGACGGTCACTCGACACCGCCGCCCGTGGCAGGAAGCGCGACACGTGAGCCTCGCTGCTCTCTGATCCGACGCTCGCTGCCTCGCCTCCAGCTGTGCAACGGGTTGCAGCGGCAGCACCAGCGAGGCACCGAGGCACAGGTGAAGGTACACCAGGGCACTTCCTCTTCCTGTGACAGCGAGTGAAGGCGGCCTACTTTGCCTCTGTTATCGCGCTTTGCCCTGCATAGTGTTGATTTAATCAGCAGGCTGGGAGGGGGGTGTGTGTGTGTGGGGGGGGGCCTCACCTTTCAGAGCTTGGAACTGGAGGAGAGCACGGGGGCGGTAAGTGGTTCTCCGTAGACCACACAGTCGCAGAGAGTCCCGGTACCGGTGCCAAACAGCTCCCCAACGTGCCCTCCTCCCACCGACAACCAGATTAGAGCAGATCCAACCTCACCCACCTCGCCTCCGCCTCCAGGGGGCTCCCTCTCCGACTGATGCCGCTGCTCCAAGCAGGAATCGCTCTCGTGGAGAACCGCCAGGCGTCAGCTGGTGCTCGGGGTGCTGGTGCTCGGGGTGCTGGTTCGGATGAGGCGCTATTAAACAAACGGGGGCAAACATGCAAAACGTCAAAAAGGTGGAAACCGACAATGACCTAGATTGCCAAAGCCACAAGCAATCTGCAGTTCACATCTTGCCTGCATGCACAGTTGTAATTTCTTATTTCGGGCACACAGTGAGTTCAGTGTTGTGAAGTCTGATTAAAGTCAACTGAAGGATGTTGGATTCTAAACAAACAAACACATATAATGTTTTGTTGCTCTTTCGTGAGCGAACGTTCAGGTGAGCTTTGTGTCAACGTAAAGTTGGGTGACCTGTCAGGCAGGAAATGATGCGTTCATGTTAACAGCAACTTTAGTTTGAGACTTAGAAAAAGACAACTACAAACATAGAAGTATCGGGTTATCATGAGAAAGCTACTTGTGCTTACGTTCCAGTGGCACCGCCCTCTAGTGGCCGCGGCAACTATGACGGGAGGAAAGAAGGGTGACGTTTGTTATATGCAGGGAGGATCTCGGCGTGGACGGATAGGTCAACAAAAACACCTGGGAGGTCACAGGTCTTTCTCTTTAAAGCATCGGCAGTTTCCTAACTTCAGCCATTTGTTTATCATTGCCATAATGAAGACAAAGCTGCCCCAACCTTAACAAAGAAGTTATTCTAATCCAAACCGCGATATTTCCCTGAACCCAAATGCTCTTTAATCCTCACCGAACCTCCACCATATCAGCATTTCCACATCGTTAAACTGATATTTTTCAACAGTGGTCGTTGTAGAGGCCATGGACAGCCAGCTACTTTGTCAGTTCATCAACAAAACAGAAACAGAAATGGTTGGACTGCGTTGGACACGGGGGTGATTTCGCAAAGATTTAAGACACTTATACAGACTTCAAATTGCCGGGATGAAATTGCAGGTTGTCAAACTGCGGCTTTGCTCACGATCATTTACCTGTGCACGCACATCTGCTCAACAGATGTGTTTTGTCGAGAACCGAGCAAATACATTTTAAAATAAAGGTCTGCCAACAGGAACCAATTCTTAAAACAGCCTGACACCCTCCTACTGCTGCAAGCGAGCGGCCCGTGTGGAGGTATGGGAGACGCTGGCGGGTAGCAGCGAGGCGGGGCGGGGTAGAGGTGGTGGTTGTGGTGGTGGGGTACTAATCGGGGAGGGAAGGAGGGATGGATGGATGTAGGAGGAGGAGGAAGGGAGGGTTAATAAAGCCTGATCTGTGCCACGGGGCATTTATGGCTGTTGGGGAGGCAGGGAGGGGGGTGGGGGGAGGGAACGGGTGGGAGGAGGCATTGTCTGCTGTGTCCGCGCGTTTATAGGATTGAGCTCAAGTTTCCTTTGTGTTTCCATTTTGTTGAGGGATTATGTTCTTTGAGAGAGTTGTGCAAGCAGGCAGGCACACAGTGGAGGCGGAGAGAGAGAGAGAGAGAGAGAGAAGATGGGTGAGGGGGGGAGGCACGAGGAGGGAGGGAGGATGTCTTTGTTCTGAGCGTTGATCATGAACAAGACAGATAGCAAAGGGTGTGTGTCTGCATGAGTATGTGTGTACAAGTGTATCAGTGTGTTTTTAATGCCTGTGTGTGTGTGTGTGTGTGTGTGTGTGTGTGTGTGTGTGTGTGTGTGTGTGTGTGTGTGCGCGCGTGCGTGCGTGCGTACGTGTGTGTCGGAGAGCAAAGCAAGATGTCAGGACATGTAACCAGCCATGTAACAATTTAAAATCAATTTGCCTCCCAAGAAGGAATTGCTCTGCGAGACGTTTTTCTTTTTTTTTCTTTCTTTCTTTTTTTCCCCCTGCGAGCCGTTTACAGGACTTTCATCCTATCTAAATAGATATCAATTACATAATCGCCTCTCTTCTCTCTCCGCCCGGCCGCAGACTGGAAAGTTTGTCACACCGAGCTGAAGTGTAATTGTCCCCCCAGCACCCCCTCGCATAATGTTCTGCGATTGCTCGTGACATTTGCAGTGTCATTGATCGAACGGGAGGGCAGAGTTGTAATGAAGACGCCAAACGCTGAGCCTGGAGTCGAGGGCTGGAGGTTGGAGGCTGGTGGATGAAGGCTGGAGGCTAGTGGTTGGAGGCTGAAGTTTGGAGGTTGAAGGCTAAAGGTGGGAGTCTAGAGGTTAAAGGCTGGAGACTAGTGGTTGGATGCTGAAGGTTGGAGGCTGGAAGTAGAAAGCTGGAAGTTAGAGTCTGAAGGTTGGAGGCTAGAGGTTAGAGGCTGGTAGTTGGATGCTGAAGGTTGGAGGCTGGTGGTTGGAAGCTGAAGGTTGGAGGTTAAAGGCTGGAGGCTAGTGGTTGGATACTGAAGGTTGGAGGCTAGTGGTTGGAAGCTGAAGGTTGGAGGTTAAAGGCTGGAGGCTAGTGGTTGGATACTGAAGGTTGGAGGCTGGTGGTTGGATACTGAAGGTTGGAGGCTGGTGGTTGGATACTGAAGGTTGGAGGCTGGTGGTTGGAAGCTGAAGGTTGGAGGTTAAAGGCTGGAGGCTAGTGGTTGGATACTGAAGGTTGGAGGCTAGTGGTTGGAGGCTGGAGGTTGAAAGATGGAAGTTAGAGGCTGAAGGTTAGAGGTTGAAGGTTGAAGGTTGAAGGTTGGAGGTTGAAGGTTGGAGGTTGAAGGTTGGAGGCTGGCTACTTTCTGCTAACCGCGCTGACTGAAGCAACACGTTTCAACCGCCTTCCTTCCCCCTTTTTTAAAGTCACATCCAAAACAGGTTCTCTCTCATTTAATCGATCGGCGACGGATGAGAGTCTGTTCTCGCCTCCTCACAAACATTCGGAGAGACAGAAAAGCAAAAAAGTAACTGGGAGTGTTAACTGGTGATAATCTGAGCGCTGAAAGTTTTCCAACTCCTCTCATTTAGAAAGAGAGAAAAAACACACACCCTGGTGTCTTTACCTTGTTCCAACCCCGCTGGGTACCCGCGTGCCCATTGTGTTCTCCCCAAGTTGTTAAAGCGCCACATGGTGCATTTGCATAGGATAACCAACATATAGCGAATCATTTGCATGCCTGAAAGTGCACTTGAGTAACCGTAATTACACGTGACACCAATTACTCTGTTACTTTGTATTAAATTATAATGGAAAATTCCACTAGAGAATTGGAGCCTAATTGCATCTTAATTTGCATAATGTTGCATATTAATCACATCTCAGATGAATAATAAATTTCAGCAGATTTTTTAATTCATGCATGGATTTTAAAAACAAAGTTGAAAAATAATTTGTGAGTGTTAAAAAAAAACACAAAAAACAGGACCTATTACTTAGAGCATTTGTGCTAATTTCTCTCATTACCCCCCCTCCTCCTTCCCCCTCGAGTCAAAGATATCTGTACTCTTGATCAACAAGCATTGCGTGTTTTGAAATGGAGAGTTAGCAAAAACCTTCAGCAGAAGAAAAGAAATGGAGGAACATACATTTTTGGAAATATCGATGCATCAATTTTACATAAAACTTTGTGGCTCCATCTGAGCTCTTTCCACGGCAGAGAAGCCAAATGCATTCTACAATGATAATTTGAATCACTTTCTGCTTTTCTCTTTTTCTCTCCTTTATTTTTATTTTTTGGTCAACACCTGTGCCTGCTACTGTGTGTGGCATCCTGCCAGCAGACACAGAAATCCAATACCTGTAGCCCAAATTAAATTCAAATTTACAAAAACATTTTTTATAATTCTTTTTGATATTTTCTAGCGGAAAGTTGAACAAGTTAATAAACCTGATAATGAAGAAAGGAAAAAAATCTGCTCTATTAACGCTTCACTGTGGAACATTTTGAATAAGATGTTTGGATCAGAACAGAGAAAATACATAAAATTACACAAATCAGTTTCACATGATGTGTACTTATGAAGACATATCGTGTTACTGCAATGTTTTTACGAAACCGGTTTTCTTCTGACCCTTAAAACAAAGAGCAGACCGTCTACTCGTGGCCCTCTGAGACACTTTGTTGCATAATTTATGTAAATGATTGTGAACATTTTCTCTGAAAATTTAATTTAAAAAAAGAACAACAAAGATTAGGAGGAAAAATGTGAAATAAAATGAGCTGTGTCGATAGTTTGAAGTAAACAATTGACACTCGAGAGTTTACTTTATAGTGAGCAGTAAATTGCGATTTTGGACCCTTGCAGCTTCATTTTACTGCATGCATTCCTCCCTCAGAATAAGGACGCAGTAAATGATGTGCACCGCAGTAAATAAGGAGTTATTTTAGATCATCATTTTTGTTTCTCGAAAGCATCAGATTTAGTTCGTCTCCTCCGTTATCACCAAACCAACACCAAAGTTGCACCGTCATCAGCTAGGTTTTCATTTCCACGCATTCAAATCCTGTTTTCAGGTTTCTTGTCCAAGCTTTTTAAAACTTGTATCCAGAAAGCAGCATATCTTATTGATGAGGTTGTCTCATGATTATTGATGGGCCAGGCCTCAGGTTTAACCGTACGCTCCACCGGTGACCCGCCTTTGAACACTCTGGAGGATTGCTCAACACGACATCTTCCTCGTGTTCCCGAGTTCAGCCGTGGACAACAGTGCCTTTCAGTGGCGCAGCGGAGGAACGAGACAACACCGAAGCACGTCGACGTTCAGGCGCACAGCAGGAGCGTTGACGTTGCAACCCGAGGAGGAAATCCTTCTCAGAAAGAGGAGAACTAAACACGGCCGGTCAAGGCCAAAGAGTCACCAATCCAATTTATTTATTCATTCCATTGCAACCCTTCAAAAGTCTGCAAATGTAATGTATTCTATTAAAGTGTTCAGTTGTATTTCTATTCATTGTGTCTCTAAATGATGGTCAATCTTCAAAATACTGAATGCTTTTATTAAATGTTTTAATTGAATCTGTGTTTTTTAATAAATACAGCTACTTAACATACATCCACATTTAATAATAAGAACAGAATCATCTACAAGTCGATACCAGAAACAGCACGGAGGACGTGACCTCTGCACCTTAACAGCAAATGGCAGGCTTCTTAACTGGTTTTAAGAGGCACTTTCACTGGTGTTTGTGGTGATTTATTTTTGAAGTTTTGATACCAGATTCAAAACTTGATTAATTAACCTGACAAAAATAAAATAAAACACATATTATTTTTTCCCTTCTGGATTGCGAAGACAAATGCAGATGTGTCTCTATTGTGACAGTTGACGATTTCATTTCACAAGACAGACCAAGTGTTAATTATTCAAATGAGGAAAACAAATGTGTAAAGCGGCTCATGTGGTCCGACTATTGAAGTATATTTTCTCTCCTAGTTGTCTTTTTCTTACTCCATCTTTTTCCCTTTCTCTTAATTTTGTTGTCTTCCCTCCTACCTTCACTCCTTTAATTAGTTCCCCTCCTCCTCCTCCTCACTCTATTCTGGTCCTGATTATTGTGCTATAAACAGCAGCCTGGACTCACTCTCTTCTTCGCTTGTGTATTTATCTGCAGATCCCCAACAATGAATGTCTTCCAGTGAGCAAGTCGTTGATATTCTGCTCCATTCAACGAGCAGATGTATAAGGCATCGTGGAGAACAGTTTCCGTGTCTGAGCGTAATTTCAAATAACCAAGTGCCGCGCTGCTAATTAATGATAAATACAATTAGTTTGGGAGAACTTCAGGTGGGCGGGGCCGCGCGCAGGTGTCTGTCCGCGTGCGTGCGCGCGCGTGCTGAAGAGGGGGCGAAAGAGAGCCACGGAGGAAACGGCGCTGACCCGTAATCACCGAGAACAGCGGGGACTTAATGATGTTTTGGTCTGCTGATCAAATTTCACATTTTCGCACAATCATTTTGGGGCACCTGCGCAGAAAAAACAAAAAAACGAAGACTGGGCGGAAACTGTTGGCCCGAAGGAACAACTTGTTCTGTGCATATGTGTGTGTGTGTGTGTGTGTGTGTGTGTGTGTGTGTGTGTGTGTGTGTGTGTGTGTGTGTGTGTGTGTGTGTGTGTGTGTGTGTGTGTGTGTGTGTGTGTGTGTGTGTGTGTGTGTGTGCGTGCGCGCGCGTGCAGACGTCACTCGATTTAGTTGTAGTATTAACACATGCACGTACAGTCACACAAAGTTTGTTTTCCAGTTGCCTCTATACTTTATAACACACAACAACAGACACAAACACAGACACACACGACGTGAGGCGGATAAATGGATATTTATCTCCCTCTACTGGGAAAAGTGTGTAAAGCAACGCTGCTGCCTTTAAGTGCTGCATGTAAATGTTAAACTTACTCAATCATAAAGAGAATATCAGCACAATATTGTATGAAACCTTTGTGTGGTTTATGAATGAATGGACGACAACTGTTAGAGTGTGGGCATAAAAAAGCTATGGAATTGTTGTATACATTTTTTATGATTTTCTGCCATTGGTGAATTATATATTGTAGAAAAATCTGTCATATTGTTCAAAGTGACAGCCCCCACATACTGTACAAAATCAGTTTGTACTTGATTACAAATCATGTCACATGTACATTTGAACATGAACAATAAAGTGTTAATTCAAGACGATAATATATATGAATAAAAACCTAATACAAATATTAAAAAATACTTAATATTAACAATTTAAAAATAGCCAAAGAAGAAAACACCAGCCTACTACCACCCTGAGAAACGTTCTTTATGTGATTGTTCCTGCAATTCCAACAGCACCTGAAGGCAGCAGTCCTGTGTGTTTACGTCGGGAGTCGCGATAAGGATTGTGGGTACAGCATGGGGTGAGTTGCGTAAGGTTACTAAAGGCAACCGTGAGGATGGAGGCTTCAGGCCCGGTTCGTGGTTCAGACGCCGCGTAGCGCCGCGTCCTCCCCGCGCTGATGCAGCGGCTCGGCAGCCTCGCGGCGCGCTGCCCCGCGGCCTGCGCCTGGACGAGGGGCCCGACCTGCAGCCAGCAGCCGGCTGTGTGCCGCAAGAGGGCGGGGGCGTGCGTGCGCCCTGCGCGTCCTTTCACCGGGGTGCCTGGTGGAGGCCGGAGGTTGCTCAAGCGGAGGCTCGTGTTCGCCGCTCAGAAACACGGACCGTTCAGCTCGCAGTCGGACGAGCCGCCGGGGAGCTCCGCGGGGCGGCCCGCCGTCTCCGTAGTTGGCATCCCGGACCCCATCACGTGGATCCGGTGCAAAGTTATCATGTATCTCATCGATCTGCACTTTGCCTTAGACATCAACTCTGCGGAGTTTGAAAAGGGAGTGAAGCAGGTAACTACATCCGGGTCACTTTTCTCCATCTGTGGTTGTTTGTTTTCACAGTTTATGCAAACAGCAGCTTCCTGAATTCTTCAGGTTTAAATGAAACAAACTATTTTTATGTAGAGGACAAAGATAATAAACTATCAGGTAGATGAGAAACTAGAGGGAGTTAGAAGATGAAGACTAAAGTTAAATTCTTACTCACAATTGTCTGATAATTAAGCAACGTGATTGGTCACACGTGATTGAAAGCTGCAGAACAATCCACTAAAAAGGACTTTGCGAATTCTAACATTACTATAAACATTTTTACGATGACTTACGGCCTTAAGATGAATTCCCGGCCTGGTTTGAACCAGAGGCATCGCAGTTATCACGAGCAGCGCTGCCCACAACCTCATTTGTAATAATAATAATAATAATAATAACAACTTCACACCACGATGCAGGTGACTAAATCACCTTGTTGTTCCTCAGGCTTTGGTCCACGTCTCCAACCTGATGTCCAGGAAGACGTGTCCGTCGTCTTCGATGAACATGGTGAGTTAGATCGCTCGTCCTGCGTCACACCAACAGGTTGAGTGACACAAGTGATTTCGGGACACGTTGAGTTGCAATCCATCAGGGTTTCCTTCTAGTCCTGTCGTCCATAATCAAAGCAAACTTCTTGAAATGGATGACGGTCAAATGTCATAAACGCGCCGTCGTCCCAAGGAAGACATCATGGACTCATGACCTCAGCTGGGTTTTGATTTCTGTCTCTTTTTTTCCTCACAGGGAGAAAGTTCTGCTTCGTGGTCATGAGGTTCTGTACGAAGGCCCCGATGACCCCGAGGGCACCAAGATCTTCAAAGTGGCCTCCGGGGAAGATGGCGTCCCCTAGAGGAGGATCGCGACGGCCGTCTATGAGTAAGCGCTCCACTTGTCGTCTGGTTTCATGCAGCGTGCGGATTGCTCCTGCTCAGGGATCATTTTAAGATTATTAATTTGCGAAGATGTAATGAGCCAAAATCGACATTGCAAAATTAAAAAAAATAATAATAATCTGTACAAATATTTACTTAATTATGTTGTCAAAAGCTCAAAGTTACCTTCAGGCCTTCCCACATCTGGCATGTCTGTTTTAGTTTGGTGAGTAACAGAGCTGATGGTGGCCACTTTAGTGTTTTTCATATTTATTTATATAATTTAATAAAAGTGTAAAGCATCATTTTGGAGAATACACATTCGGGTGGATGAGATTTCATCTAATATTCAATGCCTCGCTCTGGAAACAGTGAGAGTGACATTTATTTCACTGGAGGGCTGCCACCAATACAAAACACAGAAATATTTAGAAGCACCGATTGGAAATTAAAGGAAACAAAAAGCTGAGCGAGAGACTCTCCTTTGATCTCATCTGTATTCACGTTAATACTGCTGTCAGTTCTGGCCAGTGACACACTTTACAAACATTAACAGACACACTGTTCAGTCTGTGAAGCTCAAATGGGGGGAAAAAAACTGAATCTTATAATCTGAGCAGCTGTCCCATCATTTACATTTTAAAAGTTTTCATTGATGCCAACTGGATGAATGAAACTGAATATTCACACGCAGCATGAGACGTCGTCTTGTCTTGTTTCTCTCCGTGCTTGATCACTGTCTGACATTGGAGAATAAGCTCCCATCCTGTTGGAGAACCAGAGGCATCGTGTTCGTTCCTGATATCTAATAAACTCTTAAATGTCCCGCCGTGTCCGAGTGGCGCCGCCCCAACAGCAAGACGAAGCCGGCAGTGCGATTTCCGTCTCAAAAGGACTTTCTGATTGCTGGTCAAAATATAAAATTCTGCCACTGCATCACTTCAGCTGTTGTGATTTGGGCTCTAAAAGAACCACGGCTATGATACAGAAAGGGGACATAATTCAGCTCCCAGCATGTAAAGTCAAAGCCTCTTTCCAGTTCCCATCAGTAATCCGGTTAGTTGCTGGACCACATGGCTGGCTGTGCTACCTAATGCCCACCTATCTAGTTAGCCAGATTCTCTTTCCTATTGTTTCCGGTCTTGGAAATCCCCCTCTGAGAAAGCCCCGTTACACTTCAAATGTTATCCTGAAGGCTAGCAAAACAGTTTGGCAGGATAAGGAAGGTATTTTCAGAACCCTTGCCACCTTGTTTCTCAAGGTGAGACGAGAAGCAGAACTTAGTTTTACTGTTTCTTTCCAGACCTGTGGTTCGTTTTTGGTCCTCTTCCGGCACGTCGTTCTCTCTCTCGTCAGAAATGTTACCCGGAAGATTTGCCTCAAAAAAAGTTTTTTTGGGGGGGGGGGGGGTTCTTTGGGTTTGTGTGGTTTGAACTGGTCTCGACTGGAAAACAATGTCCTGACACATCTCAATAGAAGACGCCTCAAGAGCTCGCTGTCGGAGGCGTGTTTTGATGAACGTTGGCGTAAAAAACACCGGTGTGAACAGTCAATCTGACAGCCGTTAAACATCTCAACCCCCTTTTCCCTTCCAGATTCCACCGAGAGCTGACGAGCGGAGCGTCGCCCGACTGGACGGTCACGACCGTTTGGCACTGGCACTGGAAACTGGCCGAGTGACAACGAGGCCAGTCGTCTCATCGGGACACATCGTTGAATAAAAGAACGGTGCATCAGGATCACTTGAAACGGGACCCAGAGCCACAACACCCGGAGACCTCAGAGCTTTAAATGAATGTCACTACTTGAAGGTCGTCCTCAGACCTCAGATGCTTTCGGTTTTTTTAAAGCTCCACTCCAGTGAAAAGAAAACTTTGAGCAAATCATTTACTCTGAATCACCTGTAAAAAGGTGTTTGCTTTGACACAGTATATGCAACAGATTGATGAGGTCACTGGAGGAAGACTTTTTAAAGTGTTTCTTGTGAAAACAACAACAAAACCTCACCCCAGGTCAGCTTTCGACCACATTTTTTTGGTCTTCCTCCGCAAATGGGGCTTGCCTCGCCGTCATGGTGATGTCACCACGTGTAAAAGTATGGTCACGTGACGACAACTGAGCCACCTCCATGACGAGCTATCCTCTGAGGAAGGCCATGGGATCCTGCTGAAAGTTCCAGAAAGAGCTTACCGCTGTTTTCAAAAGGTCAAGAAGTAAACCAATATGTTGTATCAATAAAGCCTTGTAAAGAAAGAAGTTGAGTATTAAGCATTATCCTGAAACAAAGGTTGAATATCCTGTAAACTATTTGATTTGGCTGCAAAATGTGTACTTTTAAGACTTTTTAGGACCTTTTAAGACGCCTAGAAACATATGTCCCTAAACATCTATCGTATCATCCTGTGGCACAGTGCACTTTCTCGACCATATTAGGTAGATGGACATTAACGATAAATTCCGGTTTCTCTCCCTTGATAATTTCTATAACTTAACGGTTTCTGACCTTGACATCAGCGAACAAATGTGAAAGCTGACCCTGCATTTACAGGTGAACCCCTTGTATTTCATCACTGTATTCTCTGCATTTGATACATGAAAAATATAAAATGGACCAAATATTAGTGTAAATGTATACGGTACTTGTAATAACAAGCCACAAGATAATCCATTCTCCATTGTAAGCAGGAGGGGGCGTATGTTCTGGTACATGGGTTTTTGACAATAAAAAAATAAATAAAAAAGCACTTAATGGATCGACAACACGAGCCTCATACCAAGTGAAATACAGAGTTATTCCATTGCTGCGAGCCAAGAGCGACAAATTCTACCAGAAAACATTCCCAGCCGCTTAACTTCCTCTCACGCAGCCGGTTAGTCTGAGCCCACGGTCACTGCCAGAAACGTGTCACTTGTCAAAAAGCATCCCGTCTGACAGGCTCGTGAATGCTGCGTGTCATCCCATTCTGTAAAAAGCGTGCTGCAATATTATTAATGTTGACAACGTATCGGACAAACAGAGGATTCTGTCATTAGCGGCCTCTAATTCATGCATAATGAAATACGCTGAGGATTATTCTAATTTTCCTGCACAGCAATATGTGGTCTGTGGAAGTTTGCGTGGGTTTTCTTTTTTGGGGGGTTCCAGTGGAGCATCTTGCAGAGTCTTAATGAGATTAAATGAGTGCGGTTAGCTTAGCACATGTCAATATGCTCGTGGATATGGTGAGAGCACATTAAACAATTTGCCACGCCTGTGCATCACTCAGTTTAATGGAAATTAACAAGGAAACAAAAACAAGTGGTGAATGTACAAACAGCTAATGGTGTTATTTATTAGTTATTTCTCCATTTTGTAATCTGCAGACACGTGCGGCAGGCGAGGCGGCGTGCCAACCCGTTTCATTAATCTAGTTAGCGAAACAGATTGCTAAAAATTCTTCGTACCTCTGAGTCTGTTTTCAATGTCTCGGCTCCAAGAAGCCATAAATTAATTTTTGCCATCTCCGTCAGACTTCCCATTTCAAGGTTGATTAATAGAATTGCAAGATAAATGTGCTTGGAAATCAAACTCCGACCGAACAAATGACGGGGCAGGAGGACCGCAGCGGGTCTTTCACCGGCACAGAAACAGTCACGGCAACCGTTATTGTTAAGTCCAAAGCAATCAATTACAGATTTAACACTGGCTCCCAGCAGCTTAGGTGGGCCCACAAAAGATGACATGTTGCCTCCAACAAAAGACAGATGAGGTGTTGACATGACAAATGAGCTGTTGCTGTGCATGAAATTCAGTTTTTTTCATTTTAATAGACATTGATACTCTATAAACAGACATGTAATTGGAACGACTCTTTTGTTTGCCGACACGTTTCTCTGAATCTGTGGCGTTATTAATATATTGTGTTGTGACTAATTGAATACTTAGTGCATGTTGTTTATTATGCAGGGAGATTAAATAAAGCAAGCACTTTAATAACTAGTTTTCATTTGAATTTTTCTCTCATCTTCCGCCTGTCATTTATTTTTAATTTTCCTGTGTGCGTTTGTAGTTTCTACATTTGTTGTGACAGAAAACTGGTTCTAATATTCAGGCCAGAACAAACTGAGTCAAAAGAAGATAATGATGAACACATTCGACTTCTGTCATTTCCCTGCATGCCGATGTGAAAAGATGTGAGAAAATATGAACCTGGTTGGTTTGTATTGAAAATTCAAACTTACCCAAACACCCGACAGGTGGAGGTTTATTTATTGGTGCAAAATGTGCACCATAGTGCATCAATGGCTACTTTGAACACTGCATGTGATGCACCCAACTGGTTCCTGATCATGGAGACACAGTTGAAGGAACCCTCTTTTGAGTGGGTGCTCTGTCAGGTACTGCAAATGGATGCTTATGTGATCATTAATCTGTTAGCCATTCATTTTTATGTGTTCCCCTTCTGCCTTCATTGACTTATAACCACGATCATGAACAGTGTGAAATAAAAGTTGAGGTCAGTTGAAGTGAATAGCAGCAATATGTGACTGAAATAAAGAATGTGCAGACAATGTTGTTCTTAGTATTAAGTTCAGTCACATACCAGCTGGAAGAGACTCAAATTCAATTTAAATTAAACTACTTTTTCGGGAGTTCTCGTGTTAATGCATCACTTCAAAGAAAGCAAAGCTGAATTTGTTCATTCAGATCCGCAGTAGCTTGAGTTCAAATAATCAACAGTGTAATGACAGAAAGTGTTATATTGCTTGAGTGGTATAAAAATAAATTTTTGGAGCCACAAAGTGTTCGCTGGGTGGTAGATATCATTTAGTGAGGAAACACTGGGCCGGTAAAAATATGTGGAGCATCATATTGCTTTTATTTCCTTTAGTACGTTACGGAAAACCTCGACACACACCTCCCCGGCCGGATGCTTCATGGACGCCAGCTTCCAGGCTTCTTCGAACGTCTCTTCAGAAACATCAACACACACATTCCCGAAGATCTCTGCAATCTGTGAAGAGACAGATGAAAACGTTAATAATAAATAAATATAAAGTTCTAGAAAAAGAAATTTCCATGATATTCATAGTTTTTTGTATGACTGTCCAACCCTGGATAGAGTATTTACTTCCAGTAAATCTTATTTTGTGATTCAGTGACACTAGTACGTACGTACCTCCTTCTTGCTGCGAGGGCAGAAGAAGTGTTTCTCATTAACACCCTCCAGGGCATTAACTGATGGATGCAGAAGATCTGCAGCCGTGGACGTATCCCCATAGTTGTTCCTGTCACTCACTCTCTTTATGCGTGGAGCTGAAAGGTCGGAGCGCACAGACGGGATCCCATAGGTGCGGCCATCTACGTGAAGACAGACCACATGATGTGTAAGACCTTTTAGAAGATTGGAGTGAATAGAATATAAATACGCTGAATCAGCGCGTATAAAACTATATATCAGTAGCAATGTCCATAAGCAGAACTGATCATGAGGTGCTCCAGAAGACATTCATGCAGGTTTATTCATAAGATGACTTTTAGAGTAAGACAGAATCTAGCTATCACCCCGCATCTCTATTCCTGACTTACTGGACGTGGGCAGGTCAGTGACGGACCCGATGAGGGAGGAGGAGGTCTGGAAGGAGTCTGGGGCTTCCCTGGGTCGCCTCAGGGTCCTGGTGGTCTTCAGTGAGCTGCCTGGCTTAATGGGCTCCAGGTCCTCAGGCTTAATTAAGGCCTGAGAGGCCGGAAGCTGTGCCGACTCCGACTGAGGCTTCCCCTCTGTGATGTCTGGAGCCGTGCTGGGTTCAAGCTCTGCAGGAGACGACATGAAAAGAAAAATGTTCCAGAAAATGAGCCTCCACGTGTAAGCTCTGCATCACCCTCATGCAAAATGATAATCTTAACTGCAACGCTTTAACTACCATGATTTGAAAACTCATGTCTTTTTTTCCCCCAAATCTGATATTTATGTTGTGTAGTGGTCTTAAATACTATAATAATGAATACATCTGCATTTGTAGTTCAGTAGCTGAGATCTGAGTGAGGGAAATGCATTCAAATTGTAAAGTGAGTCAGAGCGGTTTGTAAAACTGACCAGTCGTCAGAATGCTTTGCTCTCGACTGTTGATGGGCATCTTGTCCTTCCAGTTAAGGAAGTTAGCAAACTCCAGGAAGTTGATGAGACCGTCTTTGTCTGTGTCACAGTAGTCTATGAGGTCCTCCAGAACCGGCCTGCTCACGTCCAGCTGGAACTGACGACACACGGCCTGCAGGTCCTCTTTGTCAATCCTTCCCTTGCCGGCCTCGTGATTTACATAAACAGATGCACTCGTAAAAACATATTGTTGAGCCTTTTGTGAGACTGAGATAGGAGAACTATAGTAGTAGCATTGTTACTTTATCAATTCAATGTTATAAATTACAAATTTCCCTCAGAGGGCTTTACAATCCTCACACATACGAAATCCTCTGTGCCGGGACCTCAAGTCTCATCTCAAACCCTGCGACTGGTTTTTCACTGATTATTGTTGTATACTAAAAAAAAAAGTGTTGTCAACTTTGTACAAGGAATGAATTAAGAAGGCTCACTGTATTCCTCCAGGTGACTTTGAATGTGATGAGTTGAATAGCCAGCAGAGTGTTGGTCATCAACGTACCTTGTCATAATTTCTGAACGCCTGCAGCAAAGAGGGGAAGAGGTGGAAGTTGACCTTCTTCAGGTGGTGTCGCACTGCGTTGACCAGACTGCGCTGGCGATCTCGACCTCTGACGTACTGGCCTGGCTCTGTGGAGATTAAATCTCCAACACCTGTACAGGAAGTGGAAAAAAACTGTAATTTGATGATGATTAAAAAAAAGCTCCAGTCTGTAATTTCTTTTTACATAAACTCTACCAAATTTATCCAGCGGCAAGAGTTTTCCAAAAGTGTAATCTGGTGGAAGATTCAAGGCATCTCCTCTCCTGAACAAATGGGTTTTAATGAGAGAATTAAGTTAAATGTTAGTTAGTAAAGTATAGTCGGAGTTCACAGAGTTGATCAGAAAAAGTGACATTAAAACGTACACTTTGATCGTTTTGCCAAGTTGTGCCGCCATCTTTTCCTTGGTCCCAGATCTCTTCCAAATAGGGGTTGGGTTGTAAAACCTACGGCACGGAGTATGAAGAGGTGAATACACAGTGTTGTGGAAATTGAAAACATCAATCACTTAATTCAGCCCTTACTTCTGTGTCTCCCCGAGCCAGTGTAGGGTTTTGCCAAGATTACGTCCGTCGCTGTGATGAGGTGTGGCGATACCAAAGCTGCCGTCTTTACAGAAGTGACTTGAGTCGTACTTCCTATCGATCCTCTCACCTGGAGAAGAGCAAGGTGAGTTTATGGCGAAGAAAGCTTTAAGTCATTTTTCCAAATGATCAAGGCTGTGGCTCAGGGGGATGAGGGTCGTCCTGTCACTACAAGGTAGCCGGTGTCCTTGAGCAAGACACTGAACCCCCAGTTGCTCCCGGGCGCCTCACAGGGCAGCACACTGCTCCTTAATTCTAAGGATGAGTTAAATGCAGAGACGAATTTCCCCAAGGGGATCAATAAAGGATAATTTCTTCTTTTCTTAATTGAACAAATAAATTGTTGGTAGTGAAACTAAAAAGGCATTATGCTTAATATATTTGTTTCCATTTGTCTTACCAACAAAGTAGGCGTTGTGGCTGCGAAGGTAATCTTTATGTCCGTCCTGAGCTTCCTTCTCCACCTCTTCTACGGTTTTTGGAGGGTTCATAATCTCACTTATATCCAACCCTGAATAAAAGAGAACACTCTTAACTATTCATATTTATAGACCTAGAATATAATATTTCAGAATGTTTTTATAAAACATAAGCATTTTCATGTTACAGCATCTGTGTCTTAACAGACCTTTTTTTTTTTTTATCGTATCAGACATTGCTGGACACATCACATACCTTTAACTGTCTTCACACCATATGTAGTTTTGTCATTGCAGCAGGTGGGAAGTCCAACATGCTGATCATGTGATCTCCCCACCGCCTTTTCACTAGAGGCATACACTGCTTCCTTGAGCTCTTGCAACTTCTCCTGGAACAAGGTCTTTTGGGGAGGATTTAGCAAACTTCTCACCTGTTGGAATCATGAAACAATCAATCAGTTATATCCATATTCTGGGTGTGTTTGTATTATACTGTGTATGGGTAAAGCCAGCTTGTGCCAGAACGAATACTGAACACATTGTGATGAAACTTTCACAAATCTTCTTTTCTTAAATTGATCTATTGTGAACACCAACAATTACAAATTTCGAATGAGGCATTAAATAATGAATCAAGAGCATCTTAAAATGCCAACAAGCAAATATAAGTGTCCCAAATATGGGTAAGATATACATTTTGAGAGCCATGAATCTCATCACCAAGCGGAGTAATACATTATCCATAATCATAGAACTAAAAACATACCAACCCACCGGTTTGGAGTCGTAAAAACCCAAATATTTTTGCCTCTTTAGCGTTAACCCACAATGAGACGTGTGTGCTCTTGTGTGGTACTCACAGTGAGCCCTGATTTGGTGCTGATGCCGTGGACAAGGGTGCTGGCAACATTTGGATCATTTGCCTTCCCTTGGTGCACTCGGATGGCTCCTGGCTCCGGCTGGATGCTGTTGCGGAATCTCCTTACCCCCGGTGGGGTGGGGGCCTGCAGAGGACCATGTTGATAAGGCGAGAGAAAATGATAGTGCACCTTCAAAGCTACCTGACACTTTAAATGATATGTCAAGGGAATATGTGCACTCTATAGCTGAAGACCAACGGAGCTAACGAACACTAGCATCCCACTGTTAACAAACACACACACACACACACACACACACACACACACACACACACACACACACACACACACACACACACACACACACACACACACACACACACACACACATACATACACAATAAATAAATGACTTACCCTTGCAGCTTCTTGGAAGCAACTTTTAGCCCGGTCTCCTGAAGGCACAACTTTCCCGGCCTGTTGTGAAGAACAAACGTTAGTATTCCGTGTAAACGGTTCATTTAAAGCAGAGTACAGCACAATTAAGCTTACCCGCGGTATATTTGGACAGCAATCTGCATATTTCGGTTGGTGAGAAGTACTTCCGTCAGTCATATTCAACTTTAAATCACGTGTGCAAATTCAAACCCTCTCATTTTAACTCTAACGCTCGTCCTCTCGACCGTTTCACCAAATTCTTGAGCTGAAAGACGAGCGGTGCGCCCGTTTTTTTAGTTCCGTTGCCTAGCAACTTGAGTTCAAACATAAAACTTTAACTTCATTTTTATAAATAAAGTGTATTGTGAATTATAAAATGAGTAGTTATTAATGCAAATGTAAATGCATAGTCAATCACACATTTGTATTTATAAATATTAAGGCACTTTTATTTTTTTTAAACCCAAGAGTAATTCCTTTCCGGCCTATTATCTCTTTGTAAGTCTTACTAGCATTTTTATTTATTATTTTATTTTGTGTTTTCTTTATGGAAAGGCGCATAACGTTACCAGTATGTCGGGAATAAACCCTGCCCTGTGATTGGTCCGTAGCACCAGTGGGAAAATGACGTAGGGGAGGATTGTCAATTCCAGTCATACGATCTGTCATCATCCTTCGTACAATGCGAAAAGGGAAGTTGAAATAAGTGGGAGAGAGGGACATCGCGCAGCCTTATGAAATCTAACGTCACGGTAGCCGGCTGGGTTATCGACACTCCGAACGGACACTGAAGTGCCACAAAGACCCGGAAGACACTATTCACAACAACTCTCTCTCTCTCTCTTTGGTAGGTGAGTAGCTACTAGCAGCGTTAGCTAGCTGGCTAACGGCTCCTCCCGATGAGGCTAAACAGCGTTAGCTCTGTGAGGGCCAAGCTAGGTAGCGTCGTACGCCTAGTGAATCCCGGACCGGTCGTTATGTTTCTATTGCCCACGTTGTAACCCACGTTTGATGTCGGGAACAAAAATGTAAACACAGATGAATGAGGAGGTGGAGGAGGAATTCACAAAATGAACGTCATGCAGCTAATGTTAGCTAAATGTCAATAGCTTGTACACACCCAAAAAACTGCATCATCTGTGTGTTGGCATTCTCAAAACGTTACGTGGGGGTAGACGGCGGTGTGTGCGCGTGTTACCACCCAGATAAGACCAGTGTGTGTTCTTATAGGTCGCATTAGAGATCGGTTTGAACTTAACCAGGGGACTGTGTTGCTAACGCTAGCGGTCTTTAGCTTGCTACTTCGAGCCAGTCAACAACAACATGACAGGTTATTTGTGGTTGACTCGGTGTCGTAATGCGATTTAGAAAAGAAGTTGACAGTAATTTTTTTTGGACTGATGCTCTGTGTTTTCTTAATCGGTGGCAATGCCAAACGTCTAAGTTAGAGAGGGATTCTGTTGTTGTCTGGTTGATGTTGATATGCACCTTAAATCTGTGGATTGGTGTGTGATTATATAAAGAACACTAACATTTCCCCAGATCCATACCTCACTAATCCCCCTCTTTGAAGCTCTGCGCCACATAACGTGAGTCAGGAGTTGCCAGAGGTTGTTGTTGTTACAGTCACACCAGTTGGGCAACTTTGACATTGCTAGATGTCGTAGTGAAATTAGTACAGGTGAGACACTTTTTGGCAACTTTAGGAAGCAGAATTTCAGATGCACACACTGTTGGGGGATACTGTCAGGTGAAAAGAATACAATAAAATGACTCAGCCAAATCCCTAGAGTTTATTTGCCATACCTGTTTGCTTGTTATGGCAAGCAACCAACTAGTGTGTGGAGGGAGGGGAGGAGAGAGAGAAGTGTGTCTGGTAATGTGAAACTCTTGTTGACTTTGTGTGTAGTTGCCTACAGTAAAATTCCCTCCATGGCCATTGTATCATCTGTTACATGTGTTTGGACCGCTTGTTTTAAAATAAATATTGTTTGAACAGCGCAAAACTATGACATTAAAAATTCGGAATATTCTCCCACCATTATCTGCATATACATTTTAGTTGCTAAAAGATGACTATTCTTTTTGGTCGAAGATTCCTGAAATCATGTATGTCCAAATAGTCATTTTTTTTAAAATCTAAAAACATCACATGAAGTATGGTATTATAATATATTTTAAATTCCTAGCTATCCCTAGATCAGTCCAGAGTTAATAGTGCCGACATGATTTATTATAAATAACCGCTACAATGTTAAACAGGTATGCTGCGTTAATAAATTTAATTTGAAAATGTGATTAACTAGCTGGACAATACTTTCTACCTTTTTGTTTTGGTTCATAAAACCAAGTTTTGGTGTTTTTCTGTACGATGTTTTTCTGTACTATGCAGAGAAAATACTTACCTTATTATAAATAATATAACTGTCTTTCCTTGTTTGTCCTAATCATGATTCATAGTTGCAGAAAATATTTGCCTTAATTTTCTAATGAACACAGTTAACCTCTAAATTGAAATTTCATCCAAAGCTATCTCCTGACATTGATTTTTTTTATTTTGACACTGACACTTTGCTTTATTTACTCTCTCTCTCTCACGCTCAGATATTTTCTACAGTTTCTCACAGTAAGTCAGCTTCCAGAAGAAGAGACCGGGCAGTGTGACATGGCAAGTAGAGGCGGAGCTACACGACCCAATGGGCCAAACGCAGGCAACAAGATCTGCCAGTTCAAACTTGTGCTTTTAGGAGAGTCGGCTGTGGGGAAGTCAAGTCTTGTACTTCGTTTCGTCAAGGGGCAGTTTCACGAATTCCAAGAGAGCACAATCGGAGGTACATGTCTTTGTTTTCCCCCTCTATGAGCAAGTCTGTGAAATTTAATGCAAGGACTGACATGCTTTTATTTACCTTCATATTTCAGGGAGACTTGCAATAAGTCACATAGTGGAATGAGCTTTGAATATGTAGATTATATTCTTAAGGGTAGGGTACAAACAGATAGCCGTCACAAGAGGCCTATTTCCCAGTCAGTAAATATATAACAAAATCAGCATATGCTCGAATATAAAAAATAAGAGCAGAACAAATTGGTAGAAAGGTTTTTAAAAGTGCGTGGTGGCAAACAATATAGCATATGCATAACAAGAAGGGGAAATGAAGGAGAGATTGAGTGAGAAAACGGCCTATAGGAACGGAAAACTGCAGGAGGTATTAGGGGAGTTCCTGGTTGTCCTTATCTAGTTCCTGGTTTGTCCAGCAGATTACGTGATATTAAACAGTAAGTTATCATCTACATACTCTTCACCTTATTGGTCTTACATGCGGCTTACTGGATATCGTGTGGTTGATTAAAATCAATCAAATGATTAAAAGTCTGGGTGATTTTGACCCGGGGATTGGGAGTACAATCCCCCACAATGGCAAAGTAGTGGGAAACTGGGTAGTTTCCAGTGGAAATGTGTGTAACTGACTAATTGACAGCAAAACTCCCTGTTCGCATGAAATCTACACAGAGTAAATAATAATAATTAAAAAACAGTGTTTAAGTGGATTCAACCCTACTTAATGTTTCAGCTCCCATACAGACTATCAGTATAAGACATGTTTGACACCACCAGGGCCCCAGTATTTCCAAACGTGGACTAAAGCAACCAGATAATCCTGCGCCTGCAGCACTGCTCTTAAATTATGACCTTCACAGAAACACGCTTTGTGGAACTCAGTAAACACATTTGTCACCGGTTCCTCCGCTTTGTGCAACTGCAGCTGCCTTCCTGACTCAGACGGTATGTTTGGACGACACAACGGTGAAGTTTGAAATCTGGGACACAGCTGGTCAGGAGCGCTACCACAGTCTGGCTCCCATGTACTACAGAGGCGCCCAGGCAGCCATCGTGGTGTACGATATCACAAATGAGGTGAGTCGAGTCGCCAGGTTTGCGTGTCACGCGGTTGCAGTTCTCGGGATGGAGGGGGAGGGGGGCTCTTCAGCTTTAAATGTTCTGGGGCAGCGGCCAAGCAAAAAAATGAAACAAATAAAATAATTTGTTTTGGTATCTGGACGAATGAAGAGATGAGTTCAACAACATTGTTTATTAAACCATGTGGAATTAATACATCAGTCACATGAACACGATTCGTATCATTATAGTAAGTGCTGATGGATTTTTGATTACAAAGAGAATATTTTACGTTATTAATATATTCAAAATTGAGTGTCTTATAGTTTTAGAAATGTCAAGTGCAACTAAAAACATCTGCCACTAAAAAGGGCAGCAGCCGATTTAGTTGTATTCTATTTGAAAGTGTTGCGCTGTGTAACTTCCTAATGGCAGTATCGCCGTGCCTCCCGCACTGTACAAAACACTGCTCCCACTGCACTGTTGGTTTCATTTTTCATCTAAAGCAGGGGTGTCAAACTCATTTTCACCGCAGGCCACATCAGCATCATGGTCGCCCTCAAAGGGCCGGTTGTAACTGTAACACTGTATAAATTTAACTACTACCGAACATATTGTTAAATAACTGTCTTTGTATTGTTTATTCAAGTGTAACAATATTGTACATGCATTTATATATATATATAAACCCACATTACTCTATCAAAGATCAAACTTAAAACTAATAACAAAGACAAAGATCAAACAATCGTTGTTATATTAACTTTGTTCAAAGCTTTTTGAAGGACATAACTAGCCAATAAGAACATGCATGTGGTCTGGGGCAGTGGTTCTCAACTGGTCTGGCTGCACCATCACCCCTGAATGAACCGAGATCCAAAGCAAGGAACATGTTCAACTTCTCAAATGGATTTAATGAAAAGATGGTGCAGTTTGAGCCTGAAATGGTACAGAATCTCACATGCCAACACAAAAAAAACTAGTTTGAAATATTCCCTTTAACGCTCAATTAAAAACAGAAAAAGTGCATCTTAAGGACACAAAGTAATACAACACACATAATCATTTTATAACTTCAGCCTTTTTTAACAGACTCAGCAGTGCTTTCATGCACAAACATACAAAAAAGGTCGGGAATGAAGTGAACTATCACAAATAGTGCGTGTGTAAACTCATGCAAGCAAAGTGTGTTGTGAACGCAGCACTGAGGAGTGTGAAGAGACGCACTCTACTGCATTCAAAATTCTCTTCAAAATAAAAGCACAACATTTTTATATTGCCCATGCAAAGTTCCGCAACCCACTGAAAACGGGTCCGCGACCGACTGAAAACGGGTCCACGGTGGTGATCATGCCTTTCAAGCCGTCGCGGGCCACATAAAATGACGTGGCGGGCCGGATCTGGCCCGCGGGCCTTGAGTTTGACACATGTGATCTAAAGCATCATCTGATTGTTCCCCCTGTTGTGTTTTGAGCAAAAGATTAGCAAAAGCCCAGCCAGCCATCCTGGGAAGCCTCCTGTCGTCTCCACCTTTCCATCACATGGGTCTTATTGTTATTTTCACTAACGGAGTCCCCCCCTCTCCTCCCCCTCCCGTCCTCTCCCTGTTTTTGCTTGCCAGGAGTCATTTGTACGGGCGAAGAACTGGGTTAAAGAGCTTCAGAGACAAGCCAGTCCAAACATTGTAATAGCTCTGGCTGGGAACAAGGCTGACCTCGCAAACAAGAGAGCGCTGGACTTCCAGGTTCGTGGTCTTATTGATCAGTCGAGTAAATGGAACCAGAGATATAATACCAACATGTCTGTTGAAGCTAACATACAATAATTGGCCTTGATCCTCTCTACCATACCTTCCCCCACATGTGGGTTTTTTTGAGCATGCAAACTGTGGGCTACCAAAAGCCATTTTAATGAATGATTTCCTGATGTTGGTTTCACTTTCGTAGGATGCACAGTCATACGCAGATGATAACAGCTTACTCTTCATGGAAACGTCAGCAAAGACCTCTATGAACGTGAACGAGATATTCATGGCCATTGGTGAGTGTCTCATATCTTTTGTGCTTTCTTTTCTCATATCAAATAAATTGAAGCAGAGCTATTCACCCATGTGCCGGCCAGCTGTGGCAAGCCGGTGGTGCATTCAGGCCCATAAAGTTGGGAAAATATACATGTATTTGCATTCATGTTATCACTGTCACTGATGAACCGGACCGAGGAAATAACAGGATTTTAATAAACGGTTAGGGTTAATACTGAAATGAAATGTCACAGACCCATAATGTTCAGCAAGTGCTGGCTACTCTTTTTTTAAATTTAATTTAATTTTTTAATTGTATTTATTTATTTTTTGGAGAAACCTCCTGGCGGTTGTAGAAGTATTGGTGAGTTTTGTCAGAGCCGGTTCTCTCTGGGAGTGACGTAGTCTTGGACTCCAGCTGGTCTAGAGGTCACTGTGGCCTTTTGAAGGGCACAGCCCCTAAACTGTGACGCAGCATCTGAAAGCTGGAGCTCCGTTTGAATTTAAAGGACACCTGTTTTTCTGGAATAAAGCAATCACAACAACGTCCCGTCAGCCCCAGGTGTGACGCACATGTCCCACCCACACAGGTGTTTTCACTTATGTTGCCTGATTAGACTTTTTTTCTCAACAGCCGGTGCCTGACAGGAAAGTGAGGGACACTTTCCTGTCAGGGCGGGACAAATGTCACTGTTATTGTTACTGCCAGTGTGTTGTGTTTGGCGGCGTCATGTAATTATAATGTGATTGAACACACCTGTGTGAGTGTGCAGGTCTTTCTTAAAGGGATCGTTATCCTAAATGGTTGTTTGTTAAATACAAAATTATTGTTTTTGGTAGAAACTATTTGGAATAATCCCTTGTTATGTACCATCTATTTTTTGAGGGGGTTCCTCAGTGACAATAATGCAATGGAAGTCAAATTTAACAAAACAGTTTCATGAACTGAAAAGTTGTAAAACGAAAAACAACTCTGACGACGGTGTTTACTCTCACTGGTAATAATTTACTTAATGAACATCATGCTGTATTGAAGAAGAAACTACAGATTGAGACCATCAATTCATGTTTACAATGTTTACTGAGGGAATAAATCAAGAGAGAAGTAGAGTCATTTTCTCATAGACTTCTATACAACCAGAGGAGTCGCCCCCTGCTGGCCATCAGAGAGAGTAAATACACTTTCCCTTCAGAACCGGAGGTTGACCCTGTTCTGGTCCCGTCTTTGCAAGTTGAACAGTTGCATCGGGGGCGTGGTGTCCCAGAGGATGTCGTAGAGATGTAACAGGTCGTTTGAAGGATTTTAGGGGACAGAAAGCGTATATCATTTTCCTGAAAAATATTGAAATAACCTCTGTTGTAATGTAGACCGAAACAATGAAACGTATAAAGAAGCGACTATACTCGAACATGGAGGGGCTTGGCGTGAAGCTACTCTTAGGAATAGCTTTTTGGCGACGTCATTGCTGACCTCAGTCCGTGTCATTGCAGCAAAGAAGCTACCCAAGAATGAGCCTCAAGCGGCCGGAGCCAGCAGCGGGCGGAACCGGGGGGTGGACCTGACGGAGACGGCTCAGCCCAGCAGCCGTTCCTGCTGCAGTAACTAACTCTTCCTGCTCATCTGTCCCACCCCCCCTCTCTCTCTCTCTCTCTCTCTCTCTCTCTCTCTCTCTCACACACACCCTCCCTCCCTCCCACTGAACATCTGGACATCGGGCTCCTTGGCTTCTTGACGTCTGCCCTGACCGTCAACCTCACTCCTCTGGAATAGCTAAAAGACTCTGTATAGCTGCATTTCTAATACCTTTTTTTTTTAATGTTCTTTTTCTCTCTTTTTTTTTTTTTAAACTTTTTTTAAGAAGTGTATATCAGTATAATGGATGCATGTATCACTACAACGCCTAAAAAAACACACATTTGTATCTCTTATTCACCCACGTTTAGAAAGGCGAGCGAGCGACAAACCCTGCGAGAGTGTGCTTTGTGTGAATCTTCAAGTGTGATCTGCTGATGAGAAGGCGTAGCCTCATCTGTCACTTTACAGGGTCGACTGGGTGCGAATGGGGTTGCCTGTGATGCTCTTTGTACCGCGGGTCAAGTTATGCTCACAATCAGAAGAAAACCAAATTGTTTCCTATCTTGAGATGCCTGGCGTCGTCGATGCATTGAGACGGTGCCAGGAAAAGGACTGTTGTTGCAAACCAAGAAACCCCTCCCTGCTCACATCTGTTACACAGGAACGTCTTCATCCGAGGCTCCTAATGCGAAGGGCGGAAAATAGATTTTTGGTAAAAGAAAAGTTAGAAAATACACAAAAACCTCTTTGAGAGTATTGAAAAGAAAAACCGCCTTGATACACATTCAGCTTCCTGTTCCGCGCAACCATCGGTAGAGCAATATGTGCCACTTTGCCGCACATCAACAGTTAAGTATTCGCTTTGTGGAAAACATGGAGTTTTGTAAAATGTAGGAACATCAGGAACCAAAACCTTCAGGTCAACATGACGGGGTTTTCTTTCCAATTTCCTGCTTCGTCATTTTAACAAAATCCTTTCGTGTTGCGCGGCGAGTCACATTTTGACGGCGATACGGTTTCACAGGGGGAAGAAAATCAACCGGAGGCTCGAAGACGGTTGAGCGTCCTGCTTCGCGAGCGGCACGATGTTAAACTCTCGTCTTTGTTAATCCGCTCCGTTTCTGTCTCGGCCGGTCATCGACCTGCACCGATTTGGGTGATCTCAATCAAACGTTCAGGCCGCACACAAACAGAATATTGGACTACCTACCACCCATCATCTGTGGAGAAAAACAAATATATATATATATATATATATATATATATACTCAAATGTTGTTATAGGGTGCAATGTTGTCTTCTTCCTCCTTTAGCGCAGCTTGCGGAGCTCCTGAGCTCACAAGGAAATTGTCTAGAGATTCCGAACAATTGTACAGTTCAATATAGGTCCTCTGTTTTTGCTTTATCCTGGACCGTGTCACAAACTGGTCAAATGTTAAGCAGTGGTGGTCTCTCTTAGGTATATGTAGTGTTATTAACAAAATCCCTCTCTGGTGTCTTGTTACTTTTCTCATGAAATGGTCCATGGTCATGTTTGAAAGGAACTTTTATTGCATTGCACAGTGTTGATCATGTTTTAATTAATGACTTGCCCTTCGATTTTATATGACGGACTGTATTGGACTTGCTAACCTACAGCTATGAGCGGGTGGCATAATTAACCTGACTGGTGGTCTCTCTTACAGCTTAATGAATTTTAATGATGTAAAACAGCATTACTAGTGATGGGCTGATCAGTTTTGAGTGTCTGAAAACAAACTTAATAAATTCAATAAAGAGGTCTCTTGTATGCCTTTTTGCTCTGAATGTGGGGGAAGTTAAGATTCTGCTTTTATTGAACCCAAATTTCATGTTACTTGACAACTTAGATGTTTTGTTCTATTACGAAACTGCCACCACAAAAGTCTGTAGAGCTCTGAGCTTCACGGTTCGTCTGCTCCTCAGGAAGATTGTGAGGATTTATAACTGGAGCTGCAATGATTAACGGATTGAAATACAGCTAATCACTATTTCATTTGACTTAAGCCAACATGCATTATGTTTTAGCATGTCCACTATCTTAGCTTATCATGCTAACATGCTACATGTTCTTATTGGCACAGATTTGGGCAAAGGTTGAAGGGGAATTTCAGATATTTTGTAATAAACAAATGACAATTTTTATGCTGTGATGGCGCTAAATGAAACAGGAGCATTAATGTGTGCCAAATGGCATTTCCATTCATCCTCTAGTCAAGAGAAGACACGCTATTGTACATGTACATGTAAATTTGAAAAACACTGGATCCCACAATGCAACTTGATTGCTACTGTTTTGCTCCACCCCCACATATTTCAGACTATACACCCCTTCACACAGTTTTTAGGTGTGTGAAGTCGATGCAGACCCTTCTTCTATCCATTGTTCTGCTCTCCTGGTTGAACTCTGATGTTTCTCTTGTATTTCCACCATCTGCGTCCTCGCTCAGCTCTTGGCTGTGTTCCATCCCGACTCTTCACACATTCCTCTGAACTCTCCAGCGGGTCGATCACATGTTTGGCCAAGACTCAAATCTCAGTGCAGAGGTGACCTCCTACTCCGGTCAGTTATAGTCCTTAAACCCTCATCGGCAGCCTCCTCATCCGCCCACACAACACACACGGAGGAGTCCCGAGGCTGCACGGCACCGGGATCAACAACCAATTAAACTCACGGCCTCCCTCTCCTCATGGGAGCCTTGATGATGTCCCTCAAGAAAAAGACAATGGGAACAATATTAGGAAATGATTCCACAAAGAACATCTCTTTCCTCAAACAGTGCAATTGACACACTGCTAAGCCCCTCTTCCTTTTGATTACTGTTGCTCTTTCGGCCTCAAAGCTTTGCACCATGGCAGGTCTATTCAGTGCAGGGGCGTCGTTAGGCCTGTTTTACGGGGGCTGAAGCCCCCCTAAAATGTGAACAAACATGTGTAAAACAATAGTTATAACTCTAACATGCTACATATGTGAGTGCGTTTCTGGTTTGTATGTTTTCTCCCCCTTCAAATTGCAATCCAATAGCCTCTCATCATACTTAACAATAAAAGCCCGGGCACTAGGACCTTGGGGAGTCTGCATCGCTGCTGCGCTGGCTTTCTCACTCTGCCAAGTAACGTCTCATCAAGACAGCAGGATTACAGCCGAGGAGTTTAGCTCATAGTAAATGATGCACGGAGTGACATTGTAAGTACAGGTAGTTACAGAATGTGGCTATCTGTAGTTGTTAACGATTGTTACCTGCTTAAATTTAGGTTTACGTGAGGCAAATGAAAGGGAATATTGTAATGAGCTATGTTAACATTAAGCTAGCTAGCTAGCTATTTTGTTAGAAAATGTCTCCAATGAGCAAGAGTGTGAACGAGCAAATTTGAAATGTAAGAAATAACTATCGACAGCTCTCTATTCTTTGCATTAATATATATCTCTAGTATTTTAAAACAATAATGTCAGTGCCTATAGAATGTTGTTGTTTATAATCAGTTAATGCTAGTGAAAACTAAATGTCATAGTGTCCCTCATAACGCTATTGTACCGGTATATCATCCAATTCATTGACCAGATGGATATAAGAAGATTCTTTAGCAGAGGTGACAGCTCCGCCCAGTCAGATGAGAGAGAGAAGCAGGAGACTGACAGGGCTGAAGCAGCCGGTGTGATGGAGGTTAGTGGTCTACAGGTCTAGAAGGAAACGAGTGGAGTTTTTTTATTTTCTTCTACTGTGGTAGAAATGTATAGGCATTTGTTGTCAGGCCCAGGCTACTCCAAGGGATAGCCTAAACTAGATTATTTCATGAAATTTTCATGTCATACAATTAGCTTCAGGATTTCGATCAATTAATGTTTCAATGTTTGAACTTTTCTTAAAGGTTCATGCAGAAGGAGAGGCTGAGGCAGAAAAGGGAAGCTGTTCAAGTCAGAGACAGGAAGAGACAGACCAAGCAGCTGCATCAACAACTAATGATTTAGGTGAAAAAGACACAGGGCCCAGACAGGTTAAGCTGAAGAGCTACCCACAGGACAGCTTTGGTGCTCAGAACAGGTCATTTCACCACAGCTGGTTTGAGAAGCACAGTTGGTTGGAATATTCAGTCAACCATAATGCGGCTTTCTGCTTTGAATGTAGATTTTTTGGCAAAAACATCAAACATGATGCTTTGGTCAGTAGTAAAAGAAAGCATTGTTTATCTTTGGCAGGCACGAGATGGCACAAACACATAGGGACAGTGTTGTTGCATGGCAAAGCTACCAGGCAACTAGCCGACAGGGAAACGTTGCACAGATGATAGCATCTGCACATGCAAGTGAGATACTAGAGAGAAGGGAGTATCTCAGGCGAATTGTTGCAGTCACGTCCATGTTAGGGTGACAGGGACTCCCTTTTCGTGGCAGTGATGAAGGCCAAGACAGCACAAACAGAGGCCACTTTCTTGCTTGCATGGAACTTTTGAAGGAGTTTGATCCTTTCCTTCAAAAATATAACCCTCCCTCAAATGCTACCTATAGCTCGCCAACATCTCAGAATGAGATGATTGAGTGTTGTGCTCAAGAAGTTACCAGTGTCATTGTATCTGAGATACAATGACAGAGGCAAAACAGAGGCTGGATGTCCGCCCCAAGATATGTTAGCTGTGCACAACCTCCTAGATTCAGACATGTTTCCCTCTCTGAAGGCAATCATTCAAGTTGCCTTAACAGTGCCTGTGAGCAGCTGCTCTTGTGAAAGATCCTTTAGTGCACTACGTCGGCTGCACTCCTGGCTGCGGAAAACAATGGGGCAGAAAAGGCTTCACAGTCTTGCAGCCATGTCAATAGAAAGTGACATACTAGGTGGACTGAGTCACAACAGACTGATAGACCGATTTGCCACACTTAAACAGAAGGCATTCTTTGACGCTTCCTCCCACTAAATATAGTCATTAACCTGTGCTTCCAAACCACCCCCGTCCCTGTCAATGTCCCGATGACCTCACTTCCTCAGAACGGGAATGGAATGCACTGAACATTCATGTTTTCTCAATGGTAGACTATGGCCATGGAAACATGATTACATTTTCTAAAATCTCCTGTGCATTGGATTCTATTTTTGAAATAATTTGAATGTATTTTTGTGTATTGTGTATCTTATTCCCTTCTGCTCATAATACAACAAATAAACAACTCAGAAGTTGACACTGGCAGGTCCATTCTCCATCCATTGTGTGTGGTCCCTTTAAGAATTAGGATTTGGGAGTGACGCGGATATGAAAACTAGTATATCCGTCTTTCCTTTACAAGTAGGAAAATTATTTCTCTCTATTTGAGTAAAGTTCATATTTGTGTTGTCAAATTTCACAATGACCCTGAAATTCTGTCTCTTCTGTTATCTTATACTGAATGAATGCAAGCAAAGATACAGAGAAAAATCACACTCTTTCTGATTGAACCAATCTATGAACTGTCTGAAACAATGGATATCCGCAGCCCCAAATGAGCCCAAAAAAAATTGCCGCGCGCTGTGCGCGCAAACATTCAGCATCCTTAGGGGCTAAGCCCCCCCTTTCTTTCAATCCTAGAAACGCCCCTAATTCAGTGTTTTAAAAAGAAAATACTATTACAAACTAAATTATCCTGCTTTTCCATTTCTTAAAAGCGCAGCAGGATATTGCTCGCGCTTCATTGGGCTTGATCCATACACTGGATATCATAGATTAATAATACATTTTCAACCATCTTTGTTTGCTAACTCGTAAGCGATCTAACATTATTAGCCGCTTACTTTGAAGCAAACGGAGTAGCTTCATGGATTCAGCTGTGACTGAAGACTTCCACACTGTAATTCATATCTGACATATCTCCTCAGTTTTTCGCTTCCAGGAGGCGGAAAATACGACTAAACTTTGAGGAGGTCTGCTGTCGGACCGCTGAAGGCTTGACCAGCCTCCTGCACCTATTTACGGTGGCTAACCAAGGATTGGACAGTGTTCGTTTTTAGGGAGGGGCTAAGTGAAGGGTCAATTCCTCTCGGACGGTCTATTTCTTCAGTTAAGTTGGTCCCTGAAAAATGTTTTCATTGAGGTCTGTGGATTATTTTAACAGGGACACTGTTTCTGAAATTGTTGAGCAACATGAAGAGAACTTCTCTCACCCTCATTTACATAAATTGTGCACATGGATGATGAGGTAATTTAGGAAATTATGCGAATACTTCTTTAACGTTGCAGGTTACCATTGGATCCAATTGCATTATGAAAAAGCTTTAGTTGATTGAATGGAAAGATGAGCATTTAACAAATCCATAGTATTATCACAAAGATAACAAATACATGTGATTAATGACATTTACAGGCATTTTTCCACATTTCGTTATAGATTATGTGGTTCACTGCTTTCCCACAATGCCCTTTTTATTATGTTGAGGAACCACCAACCCAAGTGATGCACAAGGAAACTTTTTGCACAAATCGGAAGGCAGTTTGCTTCATCACAGCAGAGCTTCTTCGTGTCTGTCGGACCCGATGAGTCACTCTGTCGCACGCTGTTTCCACTGAAAGAGCTACAAATATCTTCTTAAATCACAACCCTCTGATGAAAAGTTCAAACGTAAGATGAATGACGTCCACAGTTTGTCGATTACGATCTGTCTCGTCGGAGGTTACGACCCCTGATCCTTCCCACCGTCAACGAGGCCGACCGGCTCCTGGAAGTTACATTCATGCCAATAAAGCATTTTTAATTATTGAATTATATTTAATGGGGTTCAACAAGTAGCCAAAGGCTTCTCCCAACGCTGTTTTATCATATTTTTAACTTCATCTCATAACACTGTTGCCAATAATAAAAACAGCGTTACCGTGAATTAACGGGACAACTGCTCTGCTGTGTAGTCTGTTCACAGTATGATACCGCTATTGGGGTTTATGGTACGATGCAAAATGCTTCTCACAAGAGAGCTATTTACCGATGAATATTTCATAATGTAGAGCCAGAATTGCACCACAACTAGAGGCAATGATGGTTGAGTCTATCTCTGTTTGTCTGAAGATATAAAAAGTCTTTTAAACTGAATTCAGCTGTTTGCAGACCTTTCAACAGTTTCCCTGGCAACAAAATGAATTTTGGATTTGTGCAGGATGTGACTGTCTGCAGCCTGCCAAAGAAGAGAGTAAAGTGGGAACAGAATGTGGGTGTTGTGACATTTTTGGTCAAAAGCCTGCAAACGAGGTGTATCAAAGTTTTCACGTGTGAAAAGTTTTGACGCATCAAAGGATTTCAGCGCTCAAACTTCAGTCTGTCAGAAGTGATGGCGATTGTTTCAGCTCCAAATCCGGCTCCTAACGCACACTGACGGAAAACGTGGAAATTACTGCATTCTGAAAAATGTGACAGGCGCTGAAAATAACGCTCACTTTGTGTATAAACGTCTCCGTCAGCAGTACATTAGAAGGTGACGACACATGGGTTTTTAAAAAGCCAAACAATGAATGTCTTGTGGATTTGAGTGCTTTTTGGCGTTCAGCCCTCTGCATGGAAATCCAAAGTAAAAGAGCAAGGCGTTTTCTGAAGACATGTTGCATCATCTTTCACTGATTAATCACTGCTATAAAACCTCAGGGCAGATCTCTGTTTATTGTGACTGGAGCAGCTGCAGTTTATACGTGAGACAGTCTGTATGTCCGCAAATGTCAAAGGATTAGCATGTCGAGGGACAGAAACTGCTCAGAAGAAGCATGTTTCTGGGCCGTCAATCACAAATTCCCAAATGTAGCATTTTCAATGGATTTTTAAAAGGTTTTCTTGCACAGCTCAAGTTTTCATGAACTGCATAAAGCACACTGAATACCAATGTGAATGTGTTCTGTATTGTTTAGTTTATTTCACATAGTTCACTTCACGCAGGTCATCAGTTAAAAGCTACAACGAGGAACTTTAATTTTGTGTTGATTCTGGCGCTCCGTGTGGACAAACGTGGTAGTGTTTTAAGCACCAGGGTCCCTTTAGAAAACCTCTCATTTTACTGCAGCTGGGTCTGCCAGCCGGCCCCACTCAGTCCTGGTTTAGGTTCTCCCGTGCCTCCCTTTCCTCCAGCAGGCCCGGCAGTACGGCCTGTAATTATGTAGCTCATGTATAGGCGTCAGTATTAAATTGAGACAGTTTCATAACCAGTTAAAGGTTCCTCATTGTAACTTTAAAGGAAGACATTTTGACACATCACAGTTAGAAAAGCACAGGTGCACATAATAAATGATGATTCATTCTCATGGTTTACTGAATCAAACAGAGCCGTCGTTAACGTTACCAGAGGCACCTGTGCTTTTTCTTACTAGAATGAGTTGTGCTGCGAAAAAAACAACACACACACACACACACACACACACACACACACACACACAGGTGTGGCTAGCACTGTCACCTCACAGCAACAGGGCCCTGGGTTCATTCCCCGATCAAACTCTAAGTGGAGTTTGCATATTCTCCTCGTGTCAGCGTGGGTTCCCTCTTGGTGCTCCGGCTTCCTCCCACAAGTTAACTGGAGACTCTAAAATTTCCCGTAGGTGTGAATGTGAGCGTGGATGGTTGTGTGTCTATATGTGCCTTAAAATGAACTGCCGACCTGTGCAGGTGAACACTGCCTTCACACAATGTCAGCTGGGATCGGCTCCAGCTCAAGCGGTTCGGATAATGGAATGGAAGTGTTTCCAGGCAGGGTTAAGTGCATTTAGTTGATAGGAAAGTTGTAAATCACAAGACACTCGGCAGTTTTCTTGCTGCATGTTATGAATTAATTAATTTAGACTTGTACTAAAACATCACTTCCTGTGACAGACTCCACCCACGAGGCATTTTAATCAGGCCTACCACCTACCTTTAATTGAAATCTCCAATTGCTCTTTGAACCATGTATGCTTTGCCAATCATAACTGGCTTTATTGAAAGTCAGATTCAATACTTGCACATGCATTTCCCTCTGGTTTCCATGTGGGGGCAGCAGTGCACCGCTCTAACAGTGTTCCCATCAGTCCAACCATCTCTGGGGAGAAAACATTTGCAAAAACAGCCCAGAAAAAAACATCCATCATACACGCTCTTAAAAAAAATGGATGCAATTGCACTTAAAATGTTGACGTGCAGGATTGAAAACCACTTTTCACAGCACATCAGTTTCACTGTCAGCTACATAGAAATGTCAAATCTTGAGTTGAGCGAGTGGCGAGAGGGATGATGCAGCATTATTTTTTCACAGAGTAGTCCAATTTAGTGAAAAATAAATCAGAGATCACCTTTCTATATTGCCACCATTTGCAATAGAAATGTCCTGAACTCGCACGTTTAAGACTTTGAATGCATTTCCAGCAGCGATAAAGCAACACTCACATGCACTGACAGGAAAACAGGAAAATGTGGAGAGAAGTGAGTCTACTTGGTTCCATGTCCTTGAGGAAAATCAGACATTTACATTGGCAATAACATGTTGTGTTTTCTTCAAGTGTCGGTTCTCGGCCCTCATCACATATCATTTTGTTCAAACTATATATAGGCTGTTGGTGCTGCCAGAAATATAAAATGCATGACTTCCTGAGCACCAGAGGACTTTGTCTTTGTGCTTTTGTGAACTGTCTGAATCTGTATATTTGATTGCACGGCCTACACCAGTTTAAAAGGTAGACTGAACAACCCTTCCACTCAACACCCCCCCTCCCGCGACCCCCACCCGTCCTGACTGTCACGCGGTCACCCTGGGACGTCGCCCCGGTGACAGCCTCATTACGGTGATAACTTGTCCGGCTGAGGACGGTCCGCTGTGTTTTTGCCCTCGTGATGTTATGATGTGCATTGTTCCGAGGACGGCCAGGGAGACTTTACACTCCCGAGCTTCAGATGCATTTCATCCACGTCCGACCTGCAGGCCGATGACGGTTACCATGGCGACACGCCGCAGCATCCACCGGCTCATAAGCCTGTGTGGTTCATCGCCGTGTGGCTGATGCCGATCTGATGCACCCAGCTCTCCTGTGGCTCACACCTTGATAGTAAACAGGTCACGTGGCGTCACATGCGCATACAAGAATAACATCTTCAAACAAGGCTTTGATATTGTGCTTTTGATATTTGATCCCTTGATAACAAGAACAGCGTAAAGTTTCCATCCGACTCTGTGCCTTGTTTTATTATCTCTGTATGTTGCACATATTCTTGATGTTGTGAACTTCTGCACGTTCCTCTGTCAATATTTCTTTGCACATTTCCATCACTGCAGCTCTTGTCATTTGAAATATACAGTTTGATGTATTGTTTCAAAATGTATTTTTCCTTGTTCTTATCATAACTTAACATATCTTTTTTTTCTGTAAATGTTTTGTAATTCTTGACTTTTCTAATAAAGAGGTTTTAAATCTCAATATGACCCTCTTGGGTAATTATCCAAACAAAACCTAACATTTGGTGTTTTACAACCACACGCTGGATTGTATATTATTATTTAATATCCAATGACAGATGCAGCAATGAATTGCCTTCTTGCCAGCAGGTTGTAAGTGTAAATGTACTTGCCTGTAGGGGGCGACATCAGCGCGTCTACATCTGCAGTTTTAAAATGCTGCTGTTATTTCATTTCCTGAAGGTGGTCCGGGTTGTCGGGTAGTACAACTCAACAGTTGCACCTTGTGGAGGTGTGAATGAGGGCGTTTGGTCCACCTATAATTACAAATACCATTGTCTCTAGTCCCAGAATTGGAGTTGATATGGAGAAAACAAGCCAGAATTACTTAAACTTATCCTATTGCATTTATTCAATGAGATGATTCAGCACTCTAATCATATTTTAGTAACTAACAAAATATGGAAACGTGGACACACAGGACATGAATGACCGAACGTCTTTGCAGACAATATGAAGATGAGAAACTATTTTGTAAGGAGAACACTGAACATTTTTATTTAATTTTTATATAGTTTTTGGGTGCTGTAATCTATCAAAACAATGTTCACGTCCTTTTTGTAAAATACTTGAAATGAAACCCGAATGCAAAAGTTTTCTGACTCTGCTCTTTTGATTTCCAGAAGAGGATTTTACAGGGCGAACATTTCCAGAAGGTTCAAAATGTCTTTGATTTGACTTTCCTTCTTCTTTTTCTTTTTCTTCTCCTTGTATCTTTTATTCACTGTAGGGATCCAGACTGTAATAAAGACTGCTGTTCACACCCCAACATGTGAATGTGGTGGTAATTATTCTTTAAGCACCGACTCCAGCAGCAGTGAGTTGTGTATTTGTGAGGAACTATTTTTAGCCGTGGACTGATTCACATTTGGACTCTCATGAACGTTTCTGGCAGCCGGACGGTGTATGTTGGATTTCACTCAAAATAAACCACCGTCATGGTAATGAACAAACATGTCACAGTGTGACGGTGTGGCTCACTAATGTGTTTTTAATAGTTTTTTGGATGACAGAGCTCTGTGTTCTATCCGGCTATGGATGCAAAGACAATGCTTGTTCTCGCGTATTGTTTATTTAATTATCTTTATTGTTTATTCATTTCATCTGCCTTTTGTTTATTGGATTGTTTGACTGTAAGAAAGTAGAGAATATCACAAAACATCACGGAGAAGGATCAAACATTGAGTGTAACGTTCCTTCATTTAGGGATACCTATACCTCTCATAAGTACGGCGCTTTCTTCCGAAGCGCCACATATCTAAATGAACATCAGCGTCGTGGCCCCAGAGGGACTAAAAGCATGAACTCTTGAGAGCTTTAGTGCAGCTCTTTTCTCACCGAGCTGACTGAAATAAGCTCAATAAGTCTGAGCAGAAGATAAAATCACTCTCTAAGCTGAGCGTTCACTCTGAAGGGCTCCAGGAAGGTTACATTAAGAGATTGGGATCTTCCAGCCACCAGCAGCTTGCATAGCACCAGTGAATCTCCAACTAGACGCGTTCCCGTCCATATGGCGCGAATTAGACGCAGAGATGTCTTTTTATTGAAATGCTTATTTGCTCCCTCGAAATGAAATGGAGCATGCGTAAGTATTTACACCTCCATGCATTCTGTTATATGAGCCGGGCCGTGTCGTGGAAGCTCACCTTCCACTGGGTCCCCTGTCCTTGAAATTTATAGCGCCTCTCAAACGTGATCACGCTCGAGCGCTCCAGGCCGGACCGTCGCTGCGTGCGCTCATCGCTCCGTGTTACTCATCGGGGTCAAAATGTCCCGTCTCACTTGACTGACGTCCGTTTGAGCCAATAATTAATGGTTCCATAATTGATTGTGGCCGTTACACGGGCGGGGAGATTACAGAGGGTTGATGTCAATCTGTAGTGCGGGCTAATGGGGGGTCACCAACCAGCCGCCGCAGCATTGGACGCTGTGCATTGACTGAGGCGTCATGAAGGGATGAATATTCCACTACTAATCCTTTTAGTTTCTGGTGCCTTCAATACAGGGGACACTCCATGGAGCAGGTGTCAGCACAGTGCTGGCCGAATTCATTTATTTTGAGTGTTCATGCTGTAAATACTACGTAGACACAGCTGGCAAATCTTTCTATGCTGTCTCAAAAGAGCATTTTGAAATAATGATAATTTTTGCTAATAAATGATTACAAATCATTCATCTGTATTTGTGTTTTCAGTATTCATTTTCTTTGTATGCTTTGAAATTACTCAATTGATTCCTCACTGAGTTGATTAGACATTATTTTCACATTCACTCACTATAAACCACTTAGCTTTATTTGACCTTGGACTGGATCAGATAGTGTAATGTTTCAAATGTATTCATAGATGTTTGGTTTTGACAGCTAAACGTTTTTAATTAAAGAAAGACTACTTTTCTTTAAGACTGCAACTAACGATTGTTTAAGTTTCATGTTGAAATCTATAAATTATAAATTATGTTCCTTTTCTATACAGGTCCTTTTCCATCAATTAGTTTTTTCTCTCTTCAGCAGCATTTCCTTACACCAAACCTTCATTCCTGTCTACATCCAGAACGTTTTAACAGAGGGGTTTGTTCATATATCATTCATAGCCTGATTTCTATAATATTATATTTCCCAAAACCTTTTCTTAAGGCTGTTCAGAGTATTATAAATTATATAAAAAATTCCCTCTGTAAAAACCTCTGACTCTAAAGTGTCAACACAATGAAAGACTAGAATCATGAACCTGGTGGCAGGCAGACTTTGTATCCTTTGGACAGTCAGGCTACTGTTTCCCCTGCTTTCAGTCTTTGTGCTAAGCTAAGCTAACCGGCTGCTTACATTTAATGAACAGATGTGAGTGGTATCCGTCTTCTCACGTATATCGCTGCCAGTCTTTAACCGTCTTGTTTTGGGACTTTACTCAAACGATTACTTTCAACTTGCAAAAGAAAATTACTTTGGTGTAGATAGCGGACTACAATCAACATCAAAATCTAAAAAAGATGAACAGTTAAATAGCGAGAATGGTTTTCTGAGTAAGCTGCTTGGTGGGAGTCACAATAACAGGAGAAGGCCATGCTGTCTATATTCATGAGCGTTGTGATAAAACAGCTGTCAGCCAAGTCCTTGAAATGTTTTGGATTGCTCTCTTTGTTCATGTACCCCTGTTCTTAGCAGAGTCCCAGAGTTTTCAAGAGCCAGATGCAAGCCAGCGCCTGACAGTGAGACACTTCACGAGCGGCGTGTTGCTAAACTCAATCATACTGAGGTATGAATCTGTTTTTATGTCAGATTATAGAAAAACAAAAAAGTTTTCTACAAGAATACGTTGCTGAAACTGTGTCACTTTTTTCATTTCTTCTGCTGCTTTCAAATCGAACACTTCAGGTTGTATTTCTGATGTGGGACGTAAAGTTCACGGTGTGCGGAGCATTTGAGTGGCTGAAGTTGAAGAGTAGACTGACAAGGGTTTTAAAAAAAAGAAGGATTTTGTGTCCTTTTTAAAAGTAACCTTGATTGGCTCTGACATTTTTAGAAACATCAGCATTTGTCGCAACTCTTCCACTTAAAAATGTGAGAAAAACCTAATTTATTCCTTGGACTCTTCTTGTAAACATGGTCAACACAACCTCAGTTCAATTCGCCATCTAACTCATATATGCATATTATTATTAATATATTATACTGCATATTGTAGAGGCTTCAAAGATTACCCAGGGTTTGGAAAAACCCTCAAGTGGGGGTGAACTGTGTATGGGTTTATCTTTAAGCTAAACAAAGTGTTAAATTGATCTTTTAAGGAAACCAGTAGAAGTCAAATTAAGCTTCTTTCACTCCACCCCACCAAAAAACAAGGAGCAAAGCCCTTTCTTCCATAATGCTGACATGTTAAAACTCCCAGTATTTAGAGCTCCTTGTGTATAATCTCAGTATTCATGGGACAACATGATTCTTTATATAAAATGTATACTCCTTCACCACAAATCTACCACGAACACTTTATAGTTCCATTAACTAGAGAAGTGCACTCAGCAAAGTGCATATCTCCGCATGCCACCGTCTCCCCTACCTAACAAAGTAGAGGCGGATCTCATCGTCAAGATAACAAATCTGTGATTTATTCATCTTGTTTCGAGCATAACTTTACTAGATCGTAACATATTGGGGAGAGAATGAATCAGCAGATACTTAGGTTCAACATGAGACCGAAACTAGTGTAACAATGCATTCTGCAACTGAAGCACAAGGAGCGAGGAGTCAGTGACGACATAAAACAATCAATAAGATAGGACTTTCACAAACGTTGTATCCTCTCAACCTCAACAGGACCTTAAGAATACATGATGACAAATGAGCACAGAAAATATTGGGCTAATGGCTCCAGTAGTGTGCAAGATTAGCTGAGGACAGAAGGACAGAAGCCCACACACTCACACAAACGAACGCATGCTCGCCACACAGGCTTACACCTGCCTGACAAAAGTGATTCCAGTGTGTATGTGTGTGTGTATAGGCAGATTTGTGAGTATTCGTAATAATGCATGTTTACTCGTGCTGTGGGGACATAAATCTGTTCACACAGTCACATTGTGGGGCGGTGGTTCGATCCCCGGCGCCGGCAGTCTGTGTCGTGTCCTTGAGCAAGACACTTAACCCTTAGTTGCTCCCCGGGCGCTTCACGAGGGCTGCCCACTGCTCCTTAATACTAAGGATGGGTTAAAATGTTCCCACTGTGGGACTAATAAGGGATTATAAAATGAAAATAAAATGCAGGTCCCCATGATGTAAACCATAACATCCTAGTGTGAAGACGTGGTTTAAGGTTTAGGTTAGGTTACAGTAAGAGGAAGGGTTTGGTAAATTAAATGAATGTAAGTCAATGTATTGTCCCCTAAAGTGATGCAAACACTACTGTGTGTGTTTGTGTATGTACACACATGTTTATTTTACTTGTCTTGTGGGGACCGGTATCAATCTATGTGGGGACTTTTTTATGGTGACAAAATGCTTGTCCCCATATTGTAAACCATTACATTTCAGAGTGAACACTTAGTTTAATGTTGGGGTACGGTTGGGTTTAGGTTGAGGTTCGGGTAAGTGTAATGTCCCCAAAAGTCATGAAAATGTATGTAGGTGTGTGTGATTGTGTGTGTGTGTGTGTGTGGAAGAGGGGTCCTTGAAGTAAGTCTCAACCTTTCTGCTCTAAACCTATTTTGAGCTTCAGTGAGTCACTTGAAAATGTAGCCACGGTGTTCAGTGAGCAAAGCTTTCCAGCGCCTTCCCTTCTCGTTAAATCTTTATCTTTTGTTACTGGAGACTAAAAGCCCTCTCTAAAAACACACACACCGGACACTAAAACCAGGGCGCTTTTAATGCAGGTGTTCTGTCAAATTCACAAGCGGGACCATGTTTCAAGGAGATCGTTGCCCGTGAGCGAGGCTTTTTGTAAAACGTTCGGATAGAGTAAAAATGTCAAAGCCTTTAGTGGACTGGAATGTTGATTGAGGCATTTATCACGACGTTGAATCAAAGCCTTCACGCGGACATGTAAAACGGGCTGCCTGGACCTGCACGGCCCCGTCGGGAGTCCCGAGGGCACTGTCAGTGCAGCTCATGTCGAGTATCTGTTACGACATCTCGCCAGAGCGCTGCGGCCTTCAGGGGTTTCTCCTCTCGACCGTCTGCAAAAGGAAAAAATAAAAGACGACTTCTTTCTTGTTACAGTGACAGAAGCACGAGGCGATGCATCTCACATGGAATTGGGCCAACACGAGCAGGTCGCCTGCATAATAAATCTATAGCAAGTCATCTTCTATTAATTCATCCCAATAACACTGTTTTATTCAAAGCTCCGATTGCTGTGATTCTGTTAAGCTATCCACTCACTTTCTACTGAGTTTTATGTGTACAATTCAAAAGCTGATATCCGGTGGCCAGTATTTCTAAAACAGATGTCGACACGCTGTTTATTGTTACCGTGGGCTCCTCAGTTCAGTGCCAGGCTCCAATAAGAGTCATAAATAACTTTGTCCGACTTTTAGTCGTGCTATAATTTCTTTTAGTCTAACACTGCTTTTTGTAATTCTGAGCAGGAAACCAGTTGACAACATGCTGTTTTATCCCATTGTTCTATTGTTTTCTTTGTACGTCACGGTGTATTAGGAAATGTCACTAAGACCTTTTGGATCACAGGAGCAGGAAATGCCACATAATTAAGACCCAGGATCTGTGACAACAGACGCGACGGAAAAGAATCCTTCTTTTATATTTTAGGATCATAATGATCTTCATCAGACCCGATGATAATGACGCACAGGTTTTGCCCATTAAAAGTAAATTATTGCGCCCGTTCAGTTTTCCATAAATATATTCTCGTAAAGAGGATTTTTCCCCCTTCTGTTTTCTTACCAGCTCCTCTAAATAATATTAAATTCTGCTATTCGTGCTTCTAAAAACTATAGTTTTAGCCCGTTGATTAAACGGCATTGTCAGTTAATTTCATGCCATCGTTCAGACTGACATGTTGATGTTAGCCGTGCTCCGTTCTGGGAGAGTTATTTTGCTCCAAACCAACAGATATTGTTTTCAGGCAACATGGACGCTGCAGCAGCAAGGAACAGTTAACATTCTTTTGAAGTTTAATCGAAGAAATATGACAAATTTAAGAATCTTTATTTTCTTTTAGCCTACTTCACTGCCGTCTGTGCAGCTGTGTCGACATCATCTGTGCTTGTTACCATTTACATGGCTTTTTTTGCTATTCTTCTGGCTCTGGCAAAAGAACACAGGAAGTCCACATTCTTAATTCCACAAACAAATCTATAATCTACGGGAAAGCAGCCATCAACGACTTATAATTTGTGGGTTTTCAGCAACTTGAGCGGTGTTTACATTCTTGCATTTTATGGTTATTTTATTGGATTTTAGCAACAGAAGTTATTTTTGGAGTCAGTCAATTTAAATATTTACTGTTTTTAGATGAAATACATTATTCTACATTTCTCCAACACCATTTTCCCCAGCAACGCATTTGGACCTTCTTCATCTTTCTTGTATTACACTCGCAGAAATGCACAAACATGTTAACGTTGCTTAGGTTTTGGAAGCCACTTAGATCATGGTTTGTTAAAATAATAATATAAACGTGTAACAGTCTAAAACAACTGCCGTTAGTGAACATTCATACAAAACATTAAGAAGCTTGAAGTCAACACGTTTATCTCAGACACGCTGATTCTGAAAACTTTGTTAATCTGGTAATTGAACCAATTCTAAAATAACAAAAAGAAAAGTTCTTCTTTATCATCACTTTATCAGTTTTGAGTCATTTATAATGTATTACTTTTACATTTCTTGGCACTCATTAGGAAAAAAATAAATGCTAAATTATTTGTGAATTATTCATTAAACATGATATCAACTGTTGCACAATAGCCTGATGATCACGAATACGTTACATTTATTTATTATTATCTATTATCTATTTGTATTATATATTTCTTTCTTTCAAGGTACACATTCGCTCACTGTTTGTTAATGATTTTTTACAAGCACACTATGTTTTTCATCATTATTGTATTCATTGTCTTGAAACGGGCTTCAGCTTTGGTTCACCCTTTCAGGATTCGTCTGGCCATCAACTGGAGCCGAGGACGAAGATGTTCTCCTCCCCGAGTCACACGGAATCTACATTCCACAGCTCGCTTGGTTGAACGTCCAGCTGTTCACAGCATTTTCCTCGCTGACGGCGAAGGAGTCAGGCATTGTTTTTCTGCTGATAGCTTTCCCGAACAGCAGATAGAGAGACTCCCACTTACAGATGTTTGCGATCATTGCTCCAGTGAGATTAAGTGGAAGCAAGATGGGGTCCAAAGATGCTGTATTGGTTTTGGAGAGCAAGCAGGGGAAAGAGGCTCCCCCATCTGGCTGCACGGCCATCTTTCATGCCTCGGGGATTTCGGGGGGTAGTAGTAGATGTGCTACAAACAAAGGATGGATGAACAAGCTTAAGGGTTCATGGAAAAGTTCACAGACTGAACACAGAGTTTAATATGTACCGCATGAGTTATGGTGGTGTGGCGAACTGGGGTCCCTCCAAAACATGTCAGCGTCAGGGCGCTCAGACCTGCTTTTGTCAGTGATGTTATTTCCTGGATGGAAAAAAGCCATGTGGGCTTTAAGATGTCAGACATCATGGATGTATTTATGGCGTGTGCATGTGTGTCTGTGACCTTTTTTCTTATATATGGGAGGATGTTTGTCTGCCACATGAATGTATTTTATTAAATCCCCACCGTGTAATTACCACGATATACTGCATATTAGTCACATTTGCTTTTTATAGTAACAGGGTAATGGCTGCAGATAAATGTTTCCATCGTGATTACATCAATCCGCTTTAGATGCACTGTTTGTGCCGAATGTATCGATGTTGTCTCTAAGACTTACTTACAGGACAATTATAGAGAAGTCTGGAGAAGAACTGCTCAACTTATTGTACAGAAGAAAATACAACTAACTATACTGAAGTATGACGTAGCTGACTCGTGGAATGTTATTATGTATTCGTGCCAAAAACAATTTCCACAGACCCGGATCATTGAAGGATGAGGGGAAAGGTTATTGTCAACAGAAACCATGAGAAGTTCAAAACCAAAAAAGGAATTTCTCCTGCTAACTAGTAACGTCTGTGCCACCAAATATTGATATGTTTTATTCTTCTGTGCCACAGAACTCTATTGTCCAAAAAAATCGATTAAAACCCAAATGAGTCACCCTGTTGCAGTGGTTGTTCCTTCATCACCATGAACACACACATTGTGGAGTCAATCCCACTGTCCTGCTGTATATACTAAATAGAGCACCAAATGTGTAATAATTCATTGCTGGTGGTTAGTCCCCCAACAATGTACAACTGTTTGAGTAACGTTTACTAGAAATGACAGTGCCTAGTAGTTCTTTGAGGTATTGATTTAAAACATTTCCTAAATATATATGTGGAACAAATACACCCTTTAACAGCTGACATTATCAAAAATATGAAGAGGCGTTTTAAAAACAGCCATCCAGATGAGTTAGCAAGCTTTTAACACTGAATTAAAACTGTTCACAGCATCAACATGTTTGGTTGTTGGGTGTTTAGTTGTCAGTCGATATTCCAACAGCGGAGGCAAGTTCTTCAGGATTTCGACAGTTTCAGTTTAACAAGCGGCCGCGTTACCCAGTGCCTTTCAGTGTCCGTATTTGTTCGTTGTAATTTAGGTCAATGATTGCCGTAGATAATGAACACAGATGAGTCTGTATTTTAAATTGATTGAAGGCTTTTAGAAGGACACCTACATGTTCTATTCGTCTTTTCAGCGGCTGCCTTCACTCTGAGTGACCATGACGCATTTAGCTGAGTCACCAGGTAACACGGTCACTCGTTACACTGAAGCACTTCAGCATCTATACACAGAAGCAAAGCTCAGAGTCTGTGTCACGGTGTTTGACGACCTGTAGATAACATACTTTCTCACCGGTGTAACGTCACACGCAAGGTTTCTCTACCAAATACATGAAGACATCTGACCACTAAAATGTGGGTCCACTTGCTAATAAGGTATTCTGCTATAGCGTGACACACATACTTATGTTAAATAAAGTCGGGGAATGTGAAGGGACTTCACACCAATCTAAATATGTTCAATAAGTTACTCAAAATGTACCTTTGTCTGAGTCGACGTATTGTGCCACCATGTGCCTTTAGTTATCTAGAATCTTCTTTTTTAAGCGCCTTTATTTAATTTAATATGAAATGTATTATTACAATATTAGCATGAATCCTAAAGTATTGAGAGATGTATTAACACATAGATTTATTTAGTCTTTTCATGGGGTTTCCTGACAGTAAGAAATATCCTTTGACATAAAGCAAGGTGAAGCACTACAGTTGCCTTATCAGCCTCTGCTGGAGAACAATGTGCTGCATTATTATTCCAATAGGTCATCTGTCATTCAGTAACATAGCGTGAATATTATACCCACACGTAATACATTTAACATCGCTTGTGCACACATCTGCTCTGCTTGCTCGTTTTGGTTATAAACGATATGATGTTGTAAATAATTTAAAATTCACATCAGGATTATAGATTAGTTTGCGTATGACGAGCACACACTGTGATGCAAAGAAGCATATTCTGTTAGCGGTGGAAATGGAGTTGTGTCGGGAATTTGAATGCCGGATTCTGGATTTGACTGAAGTGTATGTATGTGTATGAATGTATTCCTGCGTTGGCGAAACACAATGTTGTGGTAAGTGTTGCTATAAAAATGTCACACAGACGGCATGTGTATGAACTGAACTACTGAACTAAACATCACCATCATTAACAAATTAGGACTCTTTTTATTTGAAATTATTCACCTTTTACACACTTGACATTTAATATACACAAGCCTTTGTGGTCCCTCTGGCCCGAGACATGGTCAGTGACGATGTGTGCTGGGTATCAACTAAGATGGCCTATGGTGGATGGGAAGCTCTCTCTCTCTCACACACACACACACACACACACGTCCAAATACACACACTCAAGCACACATGCAGAAGCACACGCTTGCACACACACACAGATTTGCAAGGACGGATACAAATAAAACACACGTCACGACACGTACTCTAACAATCTAACACAGTCTAGCCAGCTAATGTAGACATCAACAGAGGAGGGGCTTAAAGTGCATACGTGAACAGGGGAGGGCCTTGCTCGCTTTTAAGATCAGTAACAGCCTTTTAAATAACGAGCGACAGTAATCCTCCACTAAAGCAATGATCTTAGTGCCACGCTGTATCTTTACAAAAAGCACATCCCTACTGTAGTGGAGCTCAAACTGTGCCTCGCATCATGAAATAATGACACTGCATAGTTCACGGGGGTTAGTCTTCTATATTATTGCGGTACAATGTAGGTCCAGGTCTGGGGTCAGGATGGCACAGGAAGCATGTGTGTTGTAGTTTTTGGTGGGACCGGAGAAATAAATCCATCGTGAGAAGCTGCAGTTAAGTTTTGCTTTAAACACGGGATAATCCATGTGAGGATAGAGGTGAGAAGGTGTTTTCCCGGATGCATAGAAGGAGCGCAGATCCTGACGCGACTCCTGGGCCTGGTCTGGGTGAAGCACACGGTTTGGTCCCATGGGGGCGAGGGGGGGGGGGGGGGGGGGGGGGGGGGGGGCGCAGAACCGCCCCGGGTCAATAAGGGGCAAATAGGACTTGTGGGTGGGAGGTCCTGACAGGCCCGGGGGCCGGGCGGAGCAGTGCAGCGGGGAGGGTCTGTGTCTGGAAGAGGGCAGGGCTCGGGCCGTGGTTGGCGGCGTGGTTCGTGCGGTGCCCGAATGCGTTGCCGAGGGCGGCGGCGGCAGCTGCTGCCACGGCCGCCAGGTGAGCGGGTAGGATCTGCGTGGTGAGAGGCGGACACTGGCGCTCCTTACACAGGGACAACTTTATCTGGGGAGACAAAAGACAGTCAGTACACTCTGTTTGTTCACAGGGTGGAGAAACACAAAATAATGCTAGAGCTGTATGGTACTTTCAACACAACATCAAAAAACTAACTCAAACGAAGCCCTTTTATAATATTTAACAAAAGAAGCCAATGTCTTATCATATTAAATGTCTTCTAAATAGAAGCTGTTATGGATAATAGCTAAACAAAAAACTGATAAAAAATGGATTGCAAATCTGACAGATCATTCGATATGACACATTTTTTGTGCCTAATAATTTTTCCAGTTAGTTAATTATACTGACAGAAAGTTCATCAATATATATCTTGATAATCAACACTTCCTGTTTTCAGTATATCAGATGCTTCCTGCTTGAAATGTAAATTTAATATGAAAACATACAATCTGAAGACATCACAATTTTATCGCCCAAAATCTCAAATAATAAATTGGTCTCAGATTGCTTTACAGTCTGTGCTGCGTACAACTTCCCCTCCCAAAAACAACTTTTATTTTAGTCTGCTCTTCCTTATCAATGCAGTTTATCTGTTTTTCTGTCATGATCTTCCAGACTGTTCGCTTTTATAACCCTGGATCAACATCTGCAGCGTGGTGGCGTCCCACTCTGTCGGATCAAAAGAGATCAGACAGGTGCCAGAAATCAGCTGCTGATTGCGGAGCGCGTGGCAGCTGACTCATGAGCCGCCACAGCTCACACAGGAAGCAGCGTTTGACAAGTTTAATCATTTAACGATGTCGGTGCAATTTAGACGAGAGCCATTTAAAGAAGCTGTAATCCAGACTTCCAGTCTTTAATGTGTGTTTGCAGTGGTGATTTGTTTATTATGAAGCCAAAGGCCCTTTTTTCTGGATATTATAAACTGAAGAATTGCATGAAGAAAGAGTATGGAGGTATGGGGTTTTTATTTAGGGAGAATAAGAAAGAGCAAACACGACGGACGACCAACCTCCAAAAAACAACCTAATAGGGTGAAAAGGTCGGCGAAGTTAGCTGGCTTAATCTTCCGTATCAGTAATGGAAAATCTACGGTCTCAGAGCACCGGGACGGCAGCGGTTGTCATGGGTTATCAATCACTGACTCAGGCATCGTAACCCTATGGGAGGCATTCTTTACTCTCCGCTCATCAAAGAAGCTCCTCTCCGTTAACTCAGTCAATGATGGGTTTCAGAAAAAGTCATTTCCCCCACACTGGCAACCCCCCGCGCTTTGTCTCTGCAAACAGTGGGTGTGATTAATGCCGTCTTCCGGGAGCTTCTGTAGGATGGAAAGTCAGATGCTCCTTTATCTTCCCTGCATTGAAGCCACATGGCTTCTTCATGCATCCTGCAGCATCTGCGTCATGTAGCACTCCAAAAAAGAGACAACCCGCCTGGAGCGCGATAATGCCGATGGGGGTTTGCCACAAAGAGCAGCGAGGACCAGAACGTTAAACAATCAGCGTCAGGAAAGTATTCCGAAAGTTCTTTTCAGTCCACTTCTCGTATTCTGCGGTTTGTAAACGTGCCAGACGCTAATGCAGAAGACCACGCGCCGAGCTGCTCCTACTAAGTCAAAACTGACATTTACAATTCCTTATAAATGGTGTTCGACCCCGGTCTGCATTCCACCTCGGGCGCGCTGACTCAGAGGAGCCTTGATACGCAGCGTTTTTGTCAATAAAGTATCAAATTAATTCCCGCTGTTCCCTGCCAGTGATCTTTAATAAAAAGCCAGGTAGCATGTGTTCCGCTTATGAAAGTTGGCATTTCATTGAATTCGGCGCCGTCAGGCAGATTGAAGACGCTTTAGAAAAGACGTGTGTAGAGGATTTCTTTCGCCGATTTAAAAAAAAAAAGAAAAGAAACATTGAGCTACAAAACTTCTGCATGCATTTTTGTCAGCAAGACAGAATGATACTTATTTACTAATAACAGCTTCTCATGGCTTGATACTGCAGTCACTGTGATGGATGTGATCGACACTCAAGATGACTGAGACGTGCGGTGACTCACCGGCTGCTTGGTCGGGCCTTTCTGCGGTTTGCTGTAGGGGCTGTATTTAGGTTTGGCTGGTTTACCTGCTGCTCGATCTTTATGACGCCGGCTGCTGATATGCTGAAAAGGAGACAGGAAATACGTGTTTTTAAGTGTGACAGACAATATGGTTTCAGCAGGTCCTTCTACTGTGGCTAAATATGTAAAGGTTTTCTCCTTTGCCTTCAAATATTAACGAAAACATGTATAAAGAGAATAGAAAAGATGAATTGTTCTTTTTTTTTAAGCTTAAATAAAAATTTGGTGAGGCCAAAGGTTGTAAAGGATAACCACGGAAAGCAGGCTTCCGGCTCTTATGATTGCTAAAATAAAAAATAAAAAACGCCACAGCTCTCTGGTTTGCAATCACTGAAGCCGAGGAAAAGGAAAACAACTTGGACCGTGAACCGTGCGCTCTTCTCCAGCAGTGAACAGACAGATCAATCAGCAGAAATGACCTTGGAGTAACATCAAAATTACAGTAATCATTGAAACATATAGCCACATTTTCTTTTATGTTTTACAACCCACTCTTTTTGGCTACATCGCCAGCTTGTGGTAAGCTGCACTGCGCAGTTTGTTAGTCGGGTTGAATGAAGCCACGGCAACAAAGTTGCTCCATGTTGCCACTCATTAAAAATACAAGACGTGGACAACTGCAGTGATGTAGGTGGCCCGCCAACCATTTTCTAATTTACAATGAAAGAACAGTATTCAAAATGGGATTATTTTGTACTCTTTGAATGTAAATAAGGTGCCAGAGACAGAATAGAAACTAGAATGACCGACTCGCAGTCGTACGCCTCCACAAACCAATCAAGATGCAAATGACATCAGTCGGAAAATGTCATCGCTCCATCATTTTATCTTGTTAGACCTTTGTTGGGAAATTGTCATAATAAGCAGATGCATGATTGAGTTAGGGCCAAAAGTGTGTTTTGTGAGGTCACAGTGACCTTTGACCCCCAACATCTAATTAATTCATCTTTGAGTCCAGGTGGATGTTTGTGCTAAAATCAGAATAAATTCCATCAAGGTGTTCCTGAAATATCACATTTATGAGACTAAACCCAAAAACCTAAATACCTGCATAAAAAGCATCAGAATGGACTAATAGAACATGTCCATATATATATTTATTTATTTATTTTTTTAAACAATCCTCGACTGTCCTCAAATCCTAGAATCTAGTGTCCATCCTTGTGCCAAGTTAATTTAGCTAAAAGGTAAAGAACAAGTTAGTTTTTTGGTTTTGTTGAGTCCCTGCGCTACAGGAAAGGCCTCATGGTCATTACTATTAATGGTTCATTCTGTGGGAAGCATCTTTTGATATCTCTTTTGGGCAAGGGGCCTGACATTGGGGCTCGAGAAAAGATCAGTGGAGGTCACCAAAACCATACGATCCATCTCCAGGGTGTCATAAACATCTACAGCGATCTGACCGTCTGATTTATAGATTTCTTGTCAGACAAATTAGCTGGTTAGCAGGAAACTTTGACCAGTTCCATAGCCATCTGCTGACACACTACCTTTTTTTATATACGGCAACTTTCTCTGGATATTCCATCGGAAAAAGTGTGAAATTTGTCATTATCTTTATGACTGAGCTGCCTGTTACCTCAGCCTTGGGCTGGAAGCCATTTCAGGGTAGATAGCTTATCATGCGTTGAGGTGGGAACCGGACCAACAGAGAAGGAGAGGGCAGCACTGAAATGCACCTCCTCTCTCAAGGCGGAGAGTATTCAAGCGTTATTGCGGCTGGAGACACCCATGGTGAAGTACAATGCAGAAAGCATTTGCCAGATTATTAAATAGAAGACCAGAGACCTACTGGCTCTGAAAAAACAAAGAAAAAACAGGAACCTGGAATAAAATAGAGAGAAATCCACTGTAACCTCACGGCAATGACAAATTAAGTGTGGGTACACGATGACAACAAAAGGCAGATTTCTTGCCATCAAAATTTCACAAGTCCTTGCAGTGGATCACACTTTTTTTGGTCTGGTTTCAAGCTGTAACGGAAATTTGCCGTGCTGGATCCTTTTCACAGAGAATCGCTGCTGTTTTAGAAGTACTCAAAGCCCCAGCATGAAAAATTCATACAAAGCCTGTCTCTTTACCAGGAGAAATCCCAAGGTTAGCTCAGACAAAACAGAGTGGGTTTCAAGTATGGTGGATGAAATCCCCCCACACCCCTCCAGTGACAGAATGATCAGCTGCTACAGGAGGAGACGATGTGTGGCGTGCCGGAAAGCAGCTAAGATACACATTCCTGCCAAGCCTGAGGAAAATATCAGAAATCAGATTATTGTGAGCTCTCCAGCCTTATTTCCTTAACTTCATGTCAACTCGAAACCCTTTGCTTTATGTGAGGCGAGGGATTAGCAGGAACTTGGTTAGCGTCATTCCTGCAGCAGAAACCTAATTTCTCGGCCTTGTTTATGCGTTACCAAGAGACTTCTGACAAGAACCGCTTTGCTTTGACAGCAGCACAGCAGGAGGGAAGGAAAGATCATTACTACTGGCGGTGCATCTTTCTATCCAGAATATTTTCCTGTTAAATCCAACAAAAAAAGTGAAATCCGACACTGAAGCTAGTGAGTTTAAATGAGAAGGTTTTCCTCAGACGAACAGCAAAGGACTTGAAACATTCAGACAAGTGCACACAGTAAATTGGGTGCTTGATGACACATTGAGGCTATGCAGTAAGAAAACTAAGTGCATCAAAAGAGAAAGAATTAACTAGAGTGGAATACAAAATTCAGTTTCCATGTTTTTGTCATGTGACCCTGCAGCCCAGTCGGCAGGATTTTTTTTTGGCATTGTACGTTTCTGTAAACCCCGAATACGTTGCATTCTCCGACATAGCACAAGAAGGATGTGCTGAGCAAGTGACCGTTATTTATAGCATGTAGTTGGTAGTTTGATTATAATACAGTCCAATCTGTTTCCAATCTTTCCTTCCCTTACTTTCTCTGTTGCTTAGATTTATTTTTTAAAGCTTCAGTCTGCAGGACAGTGGACGTTTGTTAGCGTTTTGAGCATTTCAGAATAGTCAGCGTCGTCCTCCGGTCCTCACCTGTTTCAGCTGAGTCTCTGAGTTGACATGCACATCACACGTCTCACAGAAGAACGTTTTGTTCTGCAGGCCCGTTGTTGATTTGACGGTTATAGCCAGTTTGCTTTTGACTCCCGGCCGGGGGAAAGACTTGATGGAGCCCACGCCGGTCCTGGCCTCGAGCATCGTCTTGTGCTTTGTACCTGCAGGTTCAAACAGGAAGCAGCCGGTACATTACTTTCAACCAATAGATGCTGCCTGAAGGGAAAGGTGAGATGAGAGGTTCACGGCTGTTATATTTTCTCCTGTGCGGGTATGTGAAGGTCAGTGAGAAACGGTCAACTTGTAAAATGCACGACAACGTCTCAGATCAAAGTGGAGAACCCTGTTAAACTCATTCATGCAAAATGTCATGGTTTACACAAATCTCTCTTTTTTTGGGATGTCCCTGTAGGGCAGCGTTAACATTGATGTTTAGGTCAACCCTTAAGTGACTGGGCTTTCTTGTGCAAACACCATGTAATGTCCAGTTCGATACATCTTGTGTCTATGTGCGCTCTTAAAACCGCAGCACGGCTGGAGGCATTCACACGCATGTTCTTCAGGAAATGCAATTCTCGGTAACGATGATAAAAGGAACAGCACAACAACCCAACAACAGCTGCAGCGCTAACAATAATAATGACATGTTCTTTTTCTTTGTCTTATTAACCTAGGCCAATACTTTACTGCATTCAATGTTTTTCTTTTTGGTTTTGAATAAATTGAACATATTCTTTGGGGTGAGTTAGCTTTTTTTTCAATACTCCAAAATAAAACACTTTTCACATTTTCAAAACACTTTTTTTGTTAAGTTGTTTTTTTTGACAAAGTTGCTGTCCTCTTGTGTTGTTAATGTTAATGTTATTGGCTCTATTATATGGGAAAATTATAAAATGAGCAGATTATTTTCCATATATGTTAAATACAAAATGTGCAGAACTGCAAAACTTTCATCTTTGGACTCTTACCGTCATCCCTTGCTTTACTGTTACAGCAGTCAAAGGATGAAGCTGAGACACTGGAGGAAATGCATCCAACAACATGGCTCAGCTAGCTGGTTATGAAAGGGTCCCATACTCTCTGTAGAACAGGCTTAATCAACATGAGTTCACATGGGACCCTTTCACTGCCTGGCTATCTATAGCTTTGAGGCTATGTGGCTTGCTGTGAAGAGAAGATGTCAGTGTGTTTGAGTCTGCCATGCCCCTGTTTATAGATTATTTGACTTCCTTTCACTACCGGGGTTCAATTCCGGCCTTGGGACTTCTGTTATCTGCGAGTGGATGCAGGTGTTATCAGAGGTTATCAGCCTCGTAGATGTGGTTGGAAGGGGCCTGTGACACCTACTAGTAGATTCAAAAGACCGTTATCATCTATTGTCTTCATCACCAATCCGAATCTAAAAAGACATCGCCGACCTTTAGTGGCCGTAGTCATTTAAACGGGAGCAAAGGAGGAAGTCAGGACACGTAGTATAAAGAGCAGCACACCCTGAGTAGTGGCAGTAGCTGGAGACGGATTGATTTATGTCCCTTGTGGAACTAAAAGTCAACTTTGACTTAATTTACTGTACCTTCGTTATGTAACGTGCCTACTTATTTAGACCTCGTCGTTTGGTTTCAATTCACAACGTTAACTTTCACAACGTGGTAGACGCAGTTTGGCCTGCCTGAAGCATTAGAATGGTCGTGACTGACAACTAATATTCAGTTGGCTGATCGTCATGCAGAAGTCACGTTCTTTGATGAGAAAACCTATTTTGTCTTCTGTACAAATACATCATGATTATTACAAATGATCAACTGTTAACATTTGCAGAAAATGTCCCTCAGACGTCTCTTACCGGTGTTGTGAGCATCCAGCTGCGATGCAGAGTTGACCGCCACTTTGCACAGCGAGCAGTACAGAAGACGTTTAGCTTTCTCCTCCTCTGTTTCCGCGTCCTTCTCCGGCTCCGCCTCCGCCTCCACTTCCCCCTCCAGTTCGGCCTCAGGGTCCAGGTCTGGTTCTGAGGGCGAGTTGAGAGTCAAGTCCCCTCCAGCTGCTGAGGTAGTCTCCGGGTTAGTGGCTGCCGCGGTGCTCTGGACTATCGGCGAGTCCAGATGTGCCGCCGTTGGCGTTGTGAGGGTCGTCAAGGAGGCCAAGGGTAGTGCCGGTCTGAGCACAGGGGATAGCGGCAGGGGCATTGGTCCAGGAACGCCATCTGTAGCGAGGAAATAGATCATTTATTTTAAAAGAAATAGCATCATTCATCATTTAGGGGGCGAAAACGTTTTATTCATGTATTGTTTAACCAACAGGTGTTTTTTAAAGACTTTAAGATGTGGACTTAAAAGCAAGGTTATTTCTGTAGTTGAATCTAAGTGCTGTAACAAGACAGATATTCTGTTAACATGTTGGTGTGTGAACATTTTAGTTTAGGAAACTGCCAAAACCTCATTCAAAGAGTTTTTGAAGAAGAGCCGAACGTAGTGCTGAGCCTTGCAAATACAAAAAATGAAAGCAAATGAAGAAAACGTCTTCACCAATTTGATGGCACCTGTGGCACCTGTGCAGCATTTAGGAAATATGATACAGAGTTAGAAAACATGACCAAATATGGAAACACTGCAAGACGACACAGAACACAACAAAATACAAATACAGAGTTTAATTGCTGACAGTCTATAACACCAGAGATTAGATGTGTCCACAACATGCAGAAAGGCTCTCAGAGAAAAGCAACCACAACTAAATATTGTCCAAATTTTTTATTTGAACTGTAAACATTTCACAATATTTGCTAATGGTTGATAAAGATTTAGACTGACAAAAATCAGCTACATTGTTTTAAAAAGGACTCACATGAGGTCACGAAAGTCCCCCGTATACAGGTCCTATATAAAGAGGACTCACATGAGGTCACGAAAGTCCCCCGTATACAGGTCCTATATAAGGAGGACTAACATGAGGTCAGGAAAGTCCCCCGTATACAGGTCCTATATAAAGAGGACTCACATGAGGTCACGAAAGTCCCCCGTATACAGGTCCTATATAAGGAGGACTAACATGAGGTCACTAAAGTCCCCCGTATACAGGTCCTATATAAAGAGGACTCACATGAGGTCACGAAAGTACCCGTATACGGGTCCTATATAAGGAGGACTCACATGAGGTCACTAAAGTCCCCCGTATACAGGTCCTATATAAAGAGGACTCACATGAGCTCATGGAAGTCCCCCGTATACAGGTCCTATATAAAGAGGACTCACATGAGGTCACGAAAGTCCCCCGTATACAGGTCCTATATAAAGAGGACTCACATGAGGTCACGAAAGTCCCCCGTATACAGGTCCTATATGAAGAGGACTCACATGAGCTCATGGAAGTCCCCCGTATACAGGTCCTATATAAAGAGGACTCACATGAGGTCACGAAAGTCCCCCGTATACAGGTCCTATATAAAGAGGACTCACATGAGGTCACGAAAGTCCCCCGTATACAGGTCCTATATGAAGAGGACTCACATGAGGTCACGAAAGTCCCCCGTATACAGGTCCTATATAAAGAGGCTCACATGAGGTCAGGAAAGTCCCCCGTATACAGGTCCTATATAAAGAGGCTCACATGAGGTCAGGAAAGTCCCCCGTATACAGGTCCTATATAAAGAGGACTCACATGAGGTCACGAAAGTCCCCCGTATACAGGTCCTATATAAAGAGGCTCACATGAGGTCAGGAAAGTCCCCCGTATACAGGTCCTATATAAAGAGGACTCACATGAGGTCAGGAAAGTCCCCCGTATACAGGTCCTATATAAAGAGGACTCACATGAGGTCCTGAAAGTCCCCCGTATACAGGTCCTATATAAGGAGGACTCACATGAGGTCACGAAAGTCCCCCGTATACAGGTCCTATATAAAGAGGACTCACATGAGGTCAGGAAAGTCCCCCGTATACAGGTCCTATAAAAGGAGGACTCACAAGAGGTCCCGAAAGTCCCCCGTATACAGGTCCTATATAAGGAGGACTCACATGAGGTCACGAAAGTCCCCCGTATACAGGTCATATATAAAGAGGACTCACATGAGGTCAGGAAAGTCCCCCGTATACAGGTCCTATATGAAGAGGACTCACATGAGGTCAGGAAAGTCCCCCGTATACAGGTCCTATATAAAGAGGACTCACATGAGGTCCCGAAAGTCCCCCGTATACAGGTCCTATATAAGGAGGACTCACATGAGGTCACGAAAGTCCCCCGTATACAGGTCATATATAAAGAGGACTCACATGAGGTCAGGAAAGTCCCCCGTATACAGGTCCTATATGAAGAGGACTCACATGAGGTCAGGAAAGTCCCCCGTATACAGGTCCTATATAAAGAGGACTCACATGAGGTCACTAAAGTCCCCCGTATACAGGTCCTATATAAAGAGGACTCACATGAGGTCACTAAAGTCTCCCGTATACAGGTCCTATATAAAGAGGACTCACATGAGGTCACTAAAGTCCCCCGTATACAGGTCCTATATAAAGAGGACTCACATGAGGTCAGGAAAGTCCCCCGTATACAGGTCCTATATAAAGAGGACTCACATGAGGTCACTAAAGTCCCCCGTATACAGGTCCTATATAAAGAGGACTCACATGAGGTCACTAAAGTCTCCCGTATACAGGTCCTATATAAAGAGGACTCACATGAGGTCACTAAAGTCTCCCGTATACAGGTCCTATATAAAGAGGACTCACATGAGGTCACTAAAGTCCCCCGTATACAGGTCCTATATAAAGAGGACTCACATGAGGTCAGGAAAGTCCCCCGTATACAGGTCCTATATAAAGAGGACTCACATGAGGTCCCGAAAGTCCCCCGTATACAGGTCCTATATAAAGAGGACTCACATGAGGTCCCGAAAGTCCCCCGTATATAGGTCCTATATAAGGAGGACTCACATGAGGTCACGAAAGTCCCCCGTATACAGGTCCTATATAAAGAGGACTCACATGAGGTCAGGAAAGTCCCCCGTATACAGGTCCTATATAAAGAGGACTCACATGAGGTCACTAAAGTCCCCCGTATACAGGTCCTATATAAAGAGGACTCACATGAGGTCAGGAAAGTCCCCCGTATACAGGTCCTATATAAAGAGGAATCACAAGAGGTCACTAAAGTCCCCCGTATACAGGTCCTATATAAAGAGGACTCACATGAGGTCAGGAAAGTCCCCCGTATACAGGTCCTATATAAAGAGGACTCACATGAGGTCCCGAAAGTCCCCCGTATACAGGTCCTATATAAAGAGGACTCACATGAGGTCCCGAAAGTCCCCCGTATACAGGTCCTATATAAAGAGGACTCACATGAGGTCACGAAAGTCCCCCGTATACAGGTCCTATATAAGGAGGACTAACATGAGGTCCCGAAAGTCCCCCGTATACAGGTCCTATATAAAGAGGACTCACATGAGGTCCCGAAAGTCCCCCGTATACAGGTCCTATATAAAGAGGACTCACATGAGGTCACGAAAGTCCCCCGTATACAGGTCCTATATAAGGAGGACTAACATGAGGTCACTAAAGTCCCCCGTATACAGGTCCTATATAAAGAGGACTCACATGAGGTCAGGAAAGTCCCCCGTATACAGGTCCTATATGAAGAGGACTCACATGAGGTCAGGAAAGTCCCCCGTATACAGGTCATATATAAAGAGGACTCACATGAGGTCAGGAAAGTCCCCCGTATACAGGTCCTATATAAAGAGGACTCACATGAGGTCAGGAAAGTCCCCCGTATACAGGTCCTATATAAGGAGGACTCACATGAGGTCAGGAAAGTCCCCCGTATACAGATCCTATATAAAGAGGACTCACATGAGGTCAGGAAAGTCCCCTGTATACAGGTCCTATATAAAGAGGACTCACATGAGGTCACTAAAGTCCCCCGTATACAGGTCCTATATAAAGAGGACTCACATGAGGTCACTAAAGTCCCCCGTATACAGGTCCTATATACAGAGGACTCACATGAGGTCAGGAAAGTCCCCCGTATACAGGTCCTATATAAAGAGGACTCACATGAGGTCAGGAACGTCCCCCGTATACAGGTCCTATATAAAGAGGACTCACATGAGGTCAGGAACGTCCCCCGTATACAGGTCCTATATAAAGAGGACTCACATGAGGTCAGGAAAGTCCCCCGTATACAGGTCCTATATAAAGAGGACTCACATGAGGTCAGGAAAGTCCCCCGTATACAGGCCCTATATAAAGAGGACTCACATGAGGTCAGGAAAGTCCCCCGTATACAGGCCCTATATAAAGAGGACTCACATGAGGTCAGGAAAGTCCCCCGTATACAGGTCCTATATAAAGAGGACTCACATGAGGTCACTAAAGTCCCCCGTATACAGGTCCTATATAAAGAGGACTCACATGAGGTCACTAAAGTCCCCCGTATACAGGTCCTATATACAGAGGACTCACATGAGGTCAGGAAAGTCCCCCGTATACAGGTCCTATATAAAGAGGACTCACATGAGGTCAGGAACGTCCCCCGTATACAGGTCCTATATAAAGAGGACTCACATGAGGTCAGGAAAGTCCCCCGTATACAGGCCCTATATAAAGAGGACTCACATGAGGTCAGGAAAGTCCCCCGTATACAGGCCCTATATAAAGAGGACTCACATGAGGTCAGGAAAGTCCCCCGTATACAGGTCCTATATAAACAATACCCAACCATACAAAAGCCTACATTTTCTAATTGCAAAGTATATTATTGAAGAGTTCCTCAGATGATGATTGATCATGTGTCATTTAACATGTATGTCCATATCCAACAAACACAATCTATATTATTGAAAGAGGCGGCTCTGCTAGATAAGCTGACCTTTTAATTCACGGTTATTCTGTCAATACTTTGTTACCTTATAGCTGCTGCGATCTTAAATAAATGTCTGATATTTTTAGGCATGAAGACAGCAGTCGATCAATATGACTCATAAAACAACAACGCGTCAGTGTATGGCATACAGAGGACTTGCTGCCACATATATACGAAAATTTAATTTTGCCCCGAGAGCACCACCTGATCGATGCCAATGCCTCTTGACTTCTCTGCACTCCGTTGTCACAAAATGAAGATCAGCCAGCCAGGAGAGCAAATCAATAGTGAATTATGTCACGCTATTTTTGTGAGCCATCATATATGGGTCTTATTTATCCCAGTGGAGGGGTCGACGGTTGGCGGCGCAAAAAAACTGTTTCCCTTCAGGCAAAGGTTAAAAAAAAAACAGTCAGGGTTTTGGAGCAGCAGGTATGTTTCTGTTGTAACCTTTTGGTGGAAGAAGTACATCCTTTACACAAGAAGAAGCAGAAAGAGCTTCTGATGAATTCAAGCTGTGGTATTGAATGGCATCCAAGGATTGCAGCTTATTGCACCGACACACTGGATAAAAGCTTCAGCTAAATGCTTTCAATGTATGTAAACGTCTTCGCTGTGTTTTTCTTCTTCTTTTCATCCATTAACCTTTGAAATGGGCACATAGGCACATTTATACTTTGTTGGAATACTCTCCTCTTACAGTTGACTGGCTCCAACTGTGAAATTCGCTGCACTTTCATGAAATCTTTAAAGTAATGAACAGAAGCAGGTGGTAAGGAAATGTACCAAAACAATAGGACGTCTGCAATGAAATGAGGCGGAAAGCTGTAGGAGGCTTTTGAATGTTTTTGGCAGGGTTTGGTGAGCAACAAAGTAGAGACTAAATGACAGTGATGATGGTGTTTGAGAGGTACTTCCCTTAAGCAGGACGTCAATGTATTGGTCAAGCGCCACACTCATTTCACTGGGGTGTTGGCTATGTTTACTGAATCAGCCACACAAATACAACAAACCGCCAAAACAGACCAGCCTACGAATCTACTTCTCATCAGGGCTTGAAGTGGAAAAAAGCAAGTGCCAATACAACACTTATTCATGTCCCTGTTGGCATGTGCATCGACCGCTATCAACAATCATTATTGCATTCTGAATTTCTTTAGTGAATAAAGGATTCTAGGCGATATTGGGCTTTGGGGTCCTTATTATTTAAAAACTATGCAATCTCACATCTTGAACCCCTAATATTTCTATAAATAACGCCCTAAAAGCTTAAAGACATATCTTGCCATTTTCAGATAATAATTGTATTATTTGCATTGAACATTCTGGAAATGTTTGCCCTGTAAAATCATGTTTTGTAGATCGAGGAGATTCAGACAAAAACGTATACATGAATTCAAAATAATTAAAAACGTTATGACGGCACACTTCTACAAACGATGTGAAAACTGTATTTATGAATTGCAACGCAAGGAAAAGTCACTGGTTCACGAAACAAGTCAAATGAAGTGTCGGCACTGCATACCCACTTTGAGCACTGACTCTCACAACTACACAGACTATTATTAACCACGAAGCCCAACCTTTTTTTCATGCTTTGCAGATACTTCATCCATCCTGGCTGCAGAGGCAACTAAGCAAAGTAACCCATCCGTCCTTCTCCACCCTCCAGCTCCTGCAGGGAGCTCATGAGGCGTTCTCATGCCAGATGGGATGCCATCTAGAGGCCTTCTTCCACTTGGTAATATCTGGAGTACCTCCAGACGGAGGCCTCCAGGAAGTATCCTAATGAGATGCCCGAACTATCTCAGCTGACCCTTTTTAAAGCAAGGGAGCAGTATTTCTACTCCTCTCGAGCTCCTTCAGGATGTCTGAGCTCCCCAACGAGTCTGTAACAGGGCTTTTGCACTTGAAGTGCAAGAGTAAGGCAATTACATCCACTACACTGATTTTCCAACAGGTAAAAAAAAAAATAAGGTCGCAAAAATTCACCTAAGTACTTGTGACCTGAACAAAATGTGTCCAGTGGGATTTAAGTCTTGTCGGGAGAAGAAAGTTATGATGGTGACAATTTTACTAAAAAGAAGAATGGTGGAAAAGTTGAATTTGTTTAGTGACTGGGGCTGCACGGTGGTGTAGTGGACAGCACTGTCGCCTCACAGCAAGAGGAGCGGGCCTTCTGTGTGGAGTTTGCATGTTCTCCCCGTGTCAGCGTGGCTTCTCTCCGGGTTCTCCGGTTTCCTCCCACAGTCCAAAGACATGCAGGTTAGCTTAATTGGACTCTAAATTGCCCGTAGGTGTGAATGTGAGCGTGAATGGTTGTCTGTCTATATGTGAGCCCTGGATAGACTGGCGACTTGTCCAGGGAGGACCCTGCCTTTACCCAATGACAGCTGGGATCGGCTCCAGCGACCCTAAAACAGGATAAGCGGTTCAGATAATGGATGGATGGATGGACTCTACTCTCCGAAGCTACTGGGACTTCAGTGAAAAATCTCATGACAGCAGAAAATATTAGAGAGGAAGGGGATGCCCGGTTATCTAAGTGATACTATGATGCTTTCAATTCCACGTCACCCAATCTACTTGTTTGCGATCCATCCTTTCAGACCATGACCCCTAAGCTCCTGACATTCAGTTGAGATTAGGGATGCACGGATACCGTGACTAATGTTACGCTGATACTGTGACAATGGGACAGATCTAGTCAATTAAATTCTGTTTCTATACGATATACATTATGCATATTGCAATTTAATTTATGTTATGCTTTATTCATTAATTATAATAATAACAATTTAGTAATACTTTTTCTATATTTTGTTTTACAAAATTAGGTAAGGAATGCAAAAAGTCAAGCCTGTTGTTGCCTCACAGATCAAAGAATGAGCCCAGTCACTTCAACACGATGAGGCATACACATTATTTAAACACTGGTATCTGATTGGGACTGAAAAAGTCAGATTAGTGCCCCAGTTGAGATACCAAACAAGCCAAGAAGAAAGACTTAACAAAATAATTGATATACATTTTGTTATATTCAAATTATAAACTCGATCTATATGGTGGGATGAACAAGCTTCTCTTTCCACTGTCAGAGTCGCTGCAGCAATTCAATTATACTATTTAAACTGTCGCTAACAAGATCTTTCCATCACATGACCTTCAGCAAGGTCATCTAGATTACTGTTGCCAGCAGAGGATTGAGTGTTGGTGATGCAATGAGGTGCAGCCATGACTAATTGACCTCCACCTGTAAATCTGTGTGTGTTTTCAGTCGACCCTGCCTGTGGACTGATCTAAAGAAGAACATCTGGCATTAACAGGCCATTATTCCAGGCCGTTACACTCCATACCATGACTGGAACATTTATTCAAAGCCTCTGTACGCTAAAACAGGGGGCCGGTGACTTCAGTTATCAGTAGTGCGTAATTTATGTTCTGTTTCATTTGAGTTCAGGCTGAATGCGCTACAGGCAAGAGCCAAACAATCTACCCATTTCTTTAAATTTACAGAGAATTAAAACTGCCACGCTTAGATCTACAGTCACAGTTATCTGAATACAAAATAAAGAAGAATGCTTACATTTGAACTTCAGCCAAAGCAACACACCTTTTCAGGTTTCATGTTGATTTCAAACCCCGAATGGTTGAAGAGCCATCAACGACACCAGGTGAAACTTTGCATTACAAAGGCCCATCAAGCCCAAGCCATTACCACAAGAACAATAATTAATCTGTGAACTATTTATGATGTTGGCTGACCTTGTCACTCCTGATGAATAATGTTTATGCCTCGAGCAGAGCGGCGGCGACCTCTTTGCCCCCCTGCAATTAGCAACAACCCACTCCCAGTCGGCGCCGGTGTGCCAGGCATCAAAACAACCTGAAATCACGCCGATTAACTCACTCGATGCACAAAGCTGCCATCGCACCTGCTTCTCTGGGCAGCTTTTCAAAGGCACGGTCACCGGGACCGAGTTTTGGTTCCAGAGGAGTGCAAGTGAAGGTCTGGTGCTCATGTGAGCCGGCGGGGTTTTTTGCCTGCGAGTCGTCATTGAACTGGTTTCGGCAGATGTTCGCACCGCGAGTGAGCTGAAAGAAACGCACCATTAGAATTATCTTAAAGTAGCTTTCAGAGCTCCTCCGGGCACTTATCTCTGCCGACCTTTAGAGATTGCTTTTAATTCTTTCTGTAGATTGCCCTCTTTTTTCCTCTTTCATCCATCAACATCTGGGAAGTATAATCTGCATCATTTTCTCACAAGGAGAATGTTTCTCTGGCGAAGACCGAGTTCCCATTGACGCGGTGGTTTGAACAGAAAACACCAGTTGGGGAGGGTAGATGGTCCGGGTGCTATTATTAAGGAATACTCCAACATCTTTGGCATTCTGCTTGTTTACTCTGATATGTGGAGTGTGAAAATCAATATCAATTTCATTCTTATCAATTCAGTAGAGAGATGGCGCCATGATTTTGTTTAGCCTAACAAACACTGGAGGGAGGGGGAAACAGCCTCCACAAGCTTTTAATGTTGAGCAATCAATTGTTCGACCTGGAAAAAGTAGTTTGACATCTTAGCTCAACTTCCAACTGGCTTTTTACTGAGCGCTTCAACTGCATCCCACAGTCTTCATCAGGAGATGAGATTTTCTCAGTTTGTTTAGTGCAAGTTGGCTTTGGATTCAGGGGTTTAGTTCACGCGCCATTCAAAGTAATAGTTCAACATTTTGGGGAAATACAAATATTCACATTCTCGCCGAAAGTAAGAAGAGGAAATTGAAACCATTGTCATTCTGGAGCCAGAAGGATATTAGCTCAGTTTAGCATCAGCTGCAAGAACCTTGTAAAACTACAACCTGTAATTTAGTTTAGATTTCTTATTGTTTACATATCAAAGAAACAAGATATAACTAGTAAGCGATATAGATGTTGTAGGCATCTATTTTATCTTTGGACCGAGCCAGGCCCTCTGCTTTTGGTCTTCATGCTAAGCTAGGCTAATAGTGTTTCTTGCTCTGCTCGAAACGCACGGACATGAGAGTGGAAGAAATCATCTCATCTAACTCTCAGCAATAAAGTGGATCACTGTATTTACCACAATGTAAATGTATTCCTTCTAATTTAAACGCAGCTTTGGAGTTGTTAGAGGAAACCTTCGGCACAGCGAAGATGTGTTGCTAAGCTAGGCTGAACATGTCGATGACCTAACCCTGTAATAAAACATAATCAAACCTATACACAGCTTATTGACTAAAAGAGCCTTCGTGTGCAAGCATGTTTTTTAAACATTACTTCAAATCTGCTGACAGTAAGGACCAAGTCAGAGCTAATGGCTGTTTAATCTCTGTATGATAGACTGAAGAAAATGTGTATTAATCAACAAAGTGAGAAAGGTTCTGTCTTCATCTGCCTACTTGTTATATTTCCTCGTGGTTGGTGAGGCCATCCCATGTTAAGGCATGCATGTCTTTGCCCTTGTGTTGGGGTGAACCCATCTTCCACGGTGTCATTAAAGAGCCATTTGCTGATGGAAGGGCAGGTGATTAAAGTGTGCTTTGGCTGGCCTAGGACGCCGTGCACTCTGGGAAGCCTCCAGTAATCCATATCCCCAGTCAGTGTGACCTAACTGGCTCTACCAGGCCCAGTTAAGAACTCAATCCCCTCTCATTAATGGAGGTAATGACTGTGATCAATCTAAAGTTGGTATGGGCGAGCAGGGCCCGACAGCAAGGTGGGAGGAGAAAGAAAGAGATAGAGAGGCCAGGTAGACGAAAGGAGATGATGAGAAACAAGAACAAAGGAGGAGAGATTTGGAGGGCAAATGGAGCAGGCAAAGGGGAAAAGCTAAATGGAAGTGAAACTGGAAAAGTAAGCAAACTCAGACAAAACAACAGTGGAAAATCCAGTGCGTAGGGGGAAAGGGGCGGTGGGGGCGGGGGGAGGCAGGTGAGGGGACGTGCGAAGGTGAGAGGAGAGAGATAACATTGAAGGAGAGTAATCGAGTGTGGGACACAAAAGGAGAGAAATTGAGAGGGTGGGAGTGCTGAAGGCGCCACAAATAGAGAATCAAGAGAAAAGCAGAGCAGGACAGGTGCTGCGACCCGCTGAGACAGGACACCGCCTTTTTTCTTCTTCTCCATCCTCCATTTGTACCTCGGCCTCTCTTCACGCTCCCCTGAGATTTGCTTTGCCGATAGACGAGAAACGCCGCTCTGAAATCCTTCTACTCTACTTAGCTTTCAGGCAATCACATGACCCCCCAGAGATGTGATTACCTTTCTCAATGAAGCCGGATTAAGCTCTTTAATTAAAATGATTGGGCCTTATTATATGCTGTCACAACTTAAAGGACATAAATCCCTCATGGCTCTTGAGGTCTGTCAAATTTCATTTGACGTCTATGCTTTTTTCCCCCTCTCGTCAATATTCAAAGTGAGCAAATGAGAAAAGAGTCACGGTTGAATATCCCTCCAATAAAAGATTGATAAGGTGAAAAATTTGCATTCACAAATGAGCGTGCAATCATCTTTTTGGTTGTGGGGGAGGGGGGGGGGGGGGGTTATCTCTGACATTTAACAGCGACAGGAGTCACTGAATTGAATTCACACAGATTTATCTCTTTCCAATTCCATCCGAAAGCAAATGATCCGCGGCTAATTTCTGTTGGGAAGTTTTCTACGGTTGCACATCCACCCACAAATGAGAACGTTTGCGGCGCCGCGCAGGTACGGAGCCAATCTAATCACACACTCATCAGGTCGGCTGACATCTGTCTCTAAGCGCTTTTTCCAACCCAGCGCGCATCTACGGAGACTTAGACACAAAGGCGGGGTTTTATTTTTTTCCCGGGTGGAGGTCGGGGAGGGTGGACGGAGGGCACCGGCAGCCGATGGGGACGTGAAGAAGAAGGGTGTGGTGGTGGGGGGGGGGGGGGGGGAGCCTGAGCTAGCTTCCTGCCTCCCTGCAGCCGGCTCCGTTGTGCAGCTGCTGTCAGTGCTGGCATGGCTCCCCTGACAATCTGCTCTTTAATAGCTAATATCAGGGTACATTTCCTCAGGCACTGGACTGGAACTGAGAGATGGCGGGCTGTGCTGTGGGCATTTCTCTCTCTCACTCTCGCTCTCTCGCTCTCTCTGCTCACAAGGACACACAAATGCACACACACACAGAAACTTGACAGGCGTCCGCTGAGTCACCCTTCTAATCTATACTCTCTGGCTGTGTCCATGTCCGTCCATCTCAGAACAGACACGGGTTCAAAGACACAAAGAGCGTTTTATTACAGGGAACCTGTGATTACACACATTCACGCAGACTCATTATCCCTCAGCGATGCACTGGTGTGTTCTTCGCACATCAAGCCTCACCGGCCCTGAGCAGATGGACTAAATGATCAGTTTCATTCCACGAACAGTTTCTTCCATTGCGTTGTTCTGTGTCTCAACATTTCTTCATGTCTTTTGCTCGCTTCTGTTGTTACTCACTTTCCTGTGATGATATACTAAAAATGGAAAATATTATGCCGTCAGTAAAATAGCATACTGGAATCAACAAACCTTATTGAATAAATATAATTCATGTTTTTCATTTTTTTTATTCAAAGTTTAATCCACATCTTTAATTTCAGACCATTTTAGAACTGACTTGTCTTTTGACTGCTGAGAGTTCACTCTACTCAGTCAAGAAGCTTTTATTCATAAATATAAAACAGATCTGCCAGTGTCTTGTATTTAAACAGTTGTTGATTAAACTTAATATCTTTGGTTTTCTGTCACTTAACTGAGTCGATCTCAAGTTTTCAAAAGTTTATTCTTAAATAGTGTTTTAAATTAATTGAACCAGCTCTAGATGTTTTAAAGTGTTTTCTTACAAAATAACAGCTGCGACAAAAAAAAAGAAGCAATACTCAGTACTAAGGATGTAATCAAGCCTCTTGTTAAAAAACAGCTCTTGAATGACACAATCAGGAAATAATCAGAAACAAACCTTACATTGTTCCCGGCATTACTATATGTTGTGCTTTGGAATAAAATTACTACAGACCAAATATGTTTTTTGTTGGTAATTTTAGAGCAAATCAAACCCATTGAAAGACCACTCTGCAAAAAGCCAAACGAGCTCTCCCTCCCTGTTGTTTCTGCCTACTCTCACGACGGCCATTATTCTTCCCTGAACTCTGCTTTTCATTAGCGAGAGCTCGGTGCCACTGATAAACCGTCAAATACTTCGGCCTCACAGATAATGCAGCATTTACCCACATCGGCAATTCATTCTTCTGACATCCGAGCACATTAATATTCATTACCCAGAGCCACTTGTGACAAACCGCCGCCCCCGTGCACCGGAGATACGATAGTCAGATGATGCAGGGTTTTTTTGTTTTGTAAGGGCACTGAAATGATTAATAGCCATTTGTGGTTATGAAGGCGAGTTGTCTGCCCACGTATAATGTATGTAAAATGTATTTGGTATGTTTTGTAAGTGACTGTTTATGGCACGTTCTGTGTAGAGTCCATAACAGATGGTGCAGGTACAGTGAGAGGAAGTCTGAATCCCATCTTCACTGTTCAGCTCTCAGAGAGAGAGTTTGTATAAAGAAGGCTACGAATGCCAGTGTTGACCCGATATGGACGCAAGCACCACAAATTAACAAATTAAAACTACATGTTGCAGTATTTCATTCCTCACCCTGACAGTATCACATATGATATTCTCTATCAGCATCTTCCGTCAAGGCAATATGATGTTTTTCTCCAAATAATAAAAAACTAAAGCTTTGAGAGCTTCTCTAAAATTCACATTTAACCATCTTTCGATGTTTTAACTGCACATTATAAGTCTGTATTGAATGATCTGGAGTGAAGATGCTACACAACAAATATGAGTCACCACAAAACTTTTTTTTGCTGCTCCTATTCAGTTTTTTTTTTTTGTTAGAAAAATAACTTGCTTTGACACGCTTTTTTCATACCTCTAAAATCAATTTCTGCAGATGCTCACCAGGGAAAACTACAAATACATATTTTGCTTTTGTCTGACACACTGTGATGACAAGTGGGGTAATCAAATAAACAGCATTTATGGAGAATTGTGTTGTGATAAAATAATCCAATAATCTGAAAAGAAGGATGAAATAAAATGTCACATTAATGACCTTCATTTTAAACATTAATGTGATTATTTCACAATTTTATTGTTTCATATTTTGTCTGAATATTTATTTCATGGTGTTATTTTTAATCATCTCTATACATAGCTTTAGGTCCAGCAATAGTTAAAGTTTTCTAAGATTTCCATCAGATTTAACCAGGCAGAGAAAACTCCGGTTCTGCCGAGGGAAGACAACGCGGAAGTGTCTTTAAACTTGCATTATCTCTACTGACCAGCAGGGGGCGACTCCTCCAGATGCAAGGCCAATTGCATGAAGGTCTGTGCTTGATTTATCACCTCAGTAAACATTGTAAACATGAGTTTATGGTCTCAAAATAGACCATAAAGCGGAGTATGCTTTAGGGCGGGCTTACTGTGATTGACAGGTCGCTGCCACTACCAGAGCTGTCTGTATTCAGCGTCTCTAAGTAAGAGTTTGACCAACTGCATTAGAAGCTACATGCTACAGCTGATCGACAACAGCTCATAGTAGCTATATTATTTATTTTATGGAAAATTCAGATGTAAAAACTGACATTTAAAAAACTAATTGTAAGGAAACAAAAACAATTTGTCAATGTTGACAATGACAATGTTCTGTATGAACATGTTGCATTTATGTTCACTACAATTACACATCAATTATCACTTTGTTACGCCTTTTTTCATTGAAGTGTCTTTCATAGAAAGTTTGCCTTAGATACTCAAGGTTTCAACAGTACATAGAATGCACTTATTGTAAGTCGCTTTGGATAAAAGCGTCAGCTAAATGAAATGTAATGTAATGTAATGTACATGGCCCCCCCCCCCCCCCCCCACCAACCCCCATGTCCTTTTTGTGCTTGTAAAATGATGAGTGAAGAAGAGGGAATACAAAGTTTTACCAAAAACTGCACGAAATGTGATCTTTTTGAAAGTTGTACATTGACTGGAGTTATACTTTTAGAATCCAGATCCACTGTTGCTTGAGACATCCAAGATGGCAGCCAAGGGGTGCATTGCGTCACCTGAGAGCTCATTTACGGTAAATGTCGACAAACGGCAGCGTGGATTAGCTCAAGGGTTGCTTAAGTGCAAATTGCTCTATTTAACGGTCTGAGGTTTGTATAGCAGCATAGGAACTCTGTGGGATGGGAATCAGAATGCTGCCAGGTGTGAAGCTCTTAAAATGACATGAAGATTAACGTGTGACCTGTGTGAGGTTAAATATAGAGAATTAACTACTTGGCAATATGTTGTCTCAACTACTTTTGAACTCAACAGAGGAACATTATTTATATTTTTAACATTTACGAGTCAAAATCGCCTGGACGTCCCCTCTGAGGCGTGACAAGAATACCTTCAAATTTAATAGTTCAATTTTCACCTCATGCAACCTTCAAGCTGCGGGCATGAATAGGTCAGACTTGACAAATAGGTCACGGTGCACGATGAGCTCCAGAAATGTGCTCCTAATTTAAATACTTGTGGAACATTGGAAGAAGTGCATGGGCAGAGGTAAAAAATAATCCCAGAGCGTGACGGCTCAATGTGTTTCCAATTCCTTTAGAAAACGTCTATTGTTACAGTTAAAGGGGAAGACTTTCATTGGGCCAATTTCATGATATAATAACAGGCCGTTTAAGGGATATGACATCGGAGGAGACCGAGAGAGCAGATCTCCTGAGCAGACAAAGACGTTATCCACCACAGAACCAATACGAAACACAGCAGATAAAAGCATATAGAATAATCTGCATCTGGTCCCAGTCAGATGCTGGAAGTTGCGGGTTTGTGTTTGTTTACTTTTTCAACACGTTTTAAAGCAGGGAGTACCACCGAGAATAAGAATGTTTTTTGGCAGACACCTGGCCGAGATAACCGGATTTACACAGCCACCTGGCTGCAACGTGATGAATATTAAGTTGCACACAGTCAGCACGAAACAATGTGCACCGGCAAAAATGTAATTAAAAACTGGATAACAGGCAAACGAAAGGTACAAATCCGATATGGGAGGTTGCAACGTTTTTCGAAAAGCAGCAGCACATTGAAGAATTCAGTGTCCTTCGTACAACAGCTACAGCTTCAAGTTTACCTGATGTGAATGGCCGAATGTAGAAGGACAGTTTTTCCCCATTATACAAAATACACAATTTTCCTCTTACTTGTCCTATTTATCAATCTAGATTGTTTTAGATTAACCTGCTGAAATTCAGAGATATCGATCCAATATAATGGGACAATATGGAACCCTGCTTGTGGTGCTCAAAGCGCCAAAAAATAAATCTTCACCCGGCTATTAAAGAAAATGTACATACCTTGTTGTGAGCAGTTTAATAGTTTAATTTTAATCTGAACTATAGTTGAAAGAAAATGGGAGAAGGCAAACATCACTATGGCTAACAACCTAGATTGATAAACAGCACTACTGGTGAGAAGAAGGTGAGAACTGTCCCTTTAAATGTGGCCAACGTGAAAACACGGTGATAATGGCACACCCTTACAGACATCCTCCCCTCAAAGGCATTTGTGGTGTTGCGTTTGGTGCCAAAAGTGCCAAACAAAAGTGCCAAAAGTAGTTGTGCAAAGGATGAAAAAAGGGAGAGCTTGAGAGAGAAAAGAAAAAAACACCTGCGACATTGTCTTTTAGGACAAAGAACAAAGACAATTTGTGATTTGTGGCATTGTGGCCTTCATAGGACGGCCTTGATGAACACAAAAGTTGTTCTTCACGCTCAGGCTGCTTTCATACAGCGGCCGTAGCTGTATCCACGGAAACGATTGTGCTGCAATTGGTAGATATCCCACAAATAATTTGCATGTTTTTATGTGAGAGGGGAGCTGGATGGGTCATAAAAAACAGTTTCAGCACGATTTGTGCCCTTTACATTGATTTATATGTCATGTAAATGCCATACCTACGTCACTTCCATAGTTATTTTAACCCAAACAATAACCTTTTGCAGTTTTGTTGCCTAAACCTAACTACTTTTTTTTCCCTTTGAAGACATAATTTGACTTTAAAAAGACTGTTTGCATGAAACAAGCAGGAATTGACACGTATTGCTGCACCAAAAATCCCTTTTTTTTTGTCAGATAGCATTCAACCCATAGTATGAGGACACGTTGTTATACTACAAGGGATGCTGGAGGTTCTTTTAAAGTTAAACCTCTCTTAATTCTGCAGTCAGAGAGATGGGGTTCAAGACACATTCAGACTGAAAACGGCCCTGTATTTTGCCGCTGCTTCGACAATGTGGTCTCATTCAAATGAATAAAGTCGTTTTTCCTATGGTGCTGTCGTCTGTCGTGACATGAGGAAGAATCGACCGGCATGTAGTTTGAAGCATACTTGGGCCCTACCCTTTTCTTTGGACTGCCTGACTGCCCTGTGTGTCCTGCAGAGATCTCCGAACTCTAAAAATTCAATAAATGAGTCGGTAGCCAGCCACTGGCAGAGCAGCCAACACAGGGTTGATGTAATCAACAGAGAGGCCATCCAACTCAATGAAGTCATTGCATGTAAATTGCCAGAACAAGTTTGTTTTTTTCCGGGGGGGTCCAACATTTATTCTCATCAGAAGGGCAGCAGCTACAAAAAGAAAGCAACAAAGAACATGTGTTGGGGAATGTGCAGCGAGCAGGAAAACACAAACCTTTCCTGTCGGTGCCGTTGGGGACCTGCGAGGTGTTGATGCCCTTGGCGGTCTCCTGGTTGGCGGTTTCCTTGGTGACCACTGAGCCTTTGAGCTTACTCTTCGGAGCGTCCAGGGCTTTTAGCTTCTTGGCATGTTTGGTCCCCTTGTAGTGGGCCAGGGCCTGGCTCTGTGAGGAGAACAAATAGCAGGCTCAATATATCGCTGGGGAAGCAGCAATACACAGAGCCAGGATGAAATGGAATATGAAAACTAGAGGAACGACGCAGTCAACGAAGCACACTGAACATAATTAGCAGGGGGAGTCGATGCGGTCCTGCAAAAAAGTGGCAACATTTGAAGAAAAACACGTTTTATCTTACAAAAATGATTAACACAGCCGTAATTGGTTTTCTGTGTAATTTATGTCCTTTGTTTTTTGGGATGTGTTGGGTGAATAATGACCTTGTTTTTTTGTTTTGTGGGAAAGGCTATATATTAGTAAATGCAGAATGTTTTTAAATAACAAATAATAAATTGTTCTCCAACAATAAGCTTCTATAGAATGCCCTGATGGCTTTTTGCAAAAAATGTTCCTCACATCAGTAATGTTTCTGTGTCTGGCTACAAACTATAAAAGGGTGATAAAAAAAAAGACAATTCAGTGTGAGTATGATACACATGCTTTATTAACATTATTAATATGCCAATGATTGAGAAAGTTGTGTGACCCATGTATAATTTTGGGGGATTGGCTGTTTGCTTCAAAGTCGCAGCACGTAGCACCGCTAAGATTCACCTTCACAGAACATTCACCGGAGCACACAGAGGTGGGACATATGCAAAGACTTTGAGCTGTCCTTGTTTACTTCTGCACACCAGCCCCGCATACTTTGCCCGGGGCAGGAAGGACGGTATCAGGAGAGAAGCAATTGCCTTTTGGAATAAATAGGTGCGCCAACCATGTATTCCCAAAAAGCATTTGTAAGCGTCTTTATGGGTGGGCCACAGTGGGGATATTCACTAAACTATTCCTTCTGTTCTTCAGACATTCGTTGGAGGTTGGGTGCTTAGATTGGGACGGCGTTATCAGCTGTAACCGTCATGAGCGCAGTGCAAAGCGTCGGCTGTGAACTAGCCGCTCTTCAGAATATTATATTATTCTGTTTTATTACTAATACATTATTTTAATGTGGAGCCAATTTTTAGTCATTTTATACTACTCTGTAGATTAATACTTCATCATGTGTTATAAGCATATATGTTTTTGTATGTAAAAAAAAAACAACAGTAACTATAAGTGTCAGATAAATGTAGTGAAGTAATATAAAATGGAAATATTCAAGTAAAGTACGCCACAATTGTGCTAAAGTACAATACTTGAGTAAATTAACTAGTTACACTCCACCAATGGTTCAAGCAGGTTGATTTGGCCTTGTTTACTTAGAATATTGATTGATTGTGAAGTGACGGGTTAAAAGAACAAGACAAGTAAAGAGGTTTCAGTATGTGAGGGAAATAAAGTTATCGGCAAAGGTTGTGTTTTCCCTTCATCCTAGAAACCATTTTTGGATAGGGTGTCATTTTTTCAAACTGAGTGCACATCTTGTTCTGGCATGAAACTATTCATTTTGACCCACATTCATCACTGTCCACGTACCAAAGGCATAACTTATTTTTTTTGTCAGGAGACTCAGGTGATATGGATGGGTGTTTAATGCGACTACGCCAATAATTCATCTTTCATTAGAGCAATGAAGTGGAGGAATTGCTAGAATTCCAAGTTTGACACACGCATGATTAAAACTGGGAGGGACACCATTTGTTTTCCTTGCAGGTGCTCCCTGAGGTGGAAAAGACATTTAACAAATCATAGTTCGAGGGTTTTCCTTGGATTTAGAAAGGCTGCCTGAAAACCAAAAGGTCACAGTTTAAATCCACATGTATCCATCAACAGACATCTGCCCATGAGCAAGATTACCCGTTTTGACATGTATATGAACCTGAATGTGAGTGTCTGCTGAAATGTAGCTGGAGCTTCGTTCTTCCATTTAAGGTATTTGCTAAATCATCTTCTTACTGTGAGCAATGGGGTCCTACCTGAACCAAGAAGTTTCCCAACCACAAATACATTTCATGAATAGGTTTCATACATTTGTTTCATACATTTGTTTGCGGAAGCAAACAATTTCACGTTCTTAACATTTTCTACCAAATATAAAACATTATCGTAATTTTACACAACTGATTCCTGCAGATATATTTGTTTGCTCCTCTAAGCTCAGTTTTTAACAATATTTGGGCTTTTGATCGATAATAAATAGGACAAAACCCAAGGAACTTTAGCTTTGATTGTTTTTATAGTTCGACAAGCTATTGCACTATACGCTGTCCGGCCGCTTCAACACTGCATGCGCACACTTACGTTTGCAAACTGAAAAAAAGGGTCTATAAACCCACTGTGCACTACCTGCTCAGCCACAAACGTCCGACAGTTAGCAACTAGCGGTGCATTTAATGGCTAAAGAGCCAGATGTTTCCCTCCAGAGTTTACCAAAAAAGTGAGTGAAAAGATTCACTGGAAAAGAGGAGGGAAGCTTCAAGTGTTTGCTTTTACATCACAGTGGTTCAATTATCAGATCATTGCAACAGTTATACAGTAGGTTCATCATCTGCATGTGTGAGTTGTGTGATTCATCAAACCCCTATGTATTGAAGTAATTATATTTTAATCTGAGTAAGGTCTGAAAGACAAGACATTCGAGTGAAGCTACCTTAAATACTATAAACTAGTCTGTGAGGCACTGCAATCATCCACGGATCTGACAAAGCAACTTCAAATGTTCAATGCTAATGAATGAAAGCCTTGTACAGAAATCTGAGGAAAGAAAACTTGTTTTTCTGGAAAAAAGGGATGTTTTTGGTATCGAGACAGAAGGGGGGTTTCCAGAACATGTTCTGGTTTTCGTAATTAAATTAACTCAACATGGTTTAAACAACATTGTGATCAATATCTTCCATAAACAACAGACAGGTTTCTCAGAACAGAGCGAAAGCTCAAAACGTAGGAAAGTTTACAAATGTTACAGCTGTGTGTGTTTTCAGTTGCTCAGAGCCATTGACTCCTGCTCCTCATAAGGCATCCATCAAATACTCATCAAGTTAATGTCCAAATAAAAAGGATGTCCAAAGCCCAGCATTGATGTAATGGAAGCTACCCCATCTTAAGTCATTTATATATATGTGGAACGGTTTACTCAATTTTTCATTAATTTATGAAGTTGGAGTTGTCTCCCATTTTATTTGTGGAGTTCATGCACATTTTTAGTCCGTCATAAATCTTCACGACCTAGATTCACATGCGCGGCCTGCAGCCAGTTGTGATGTGGAAGGATGGTGTTTTTTAAGGGCAGCAGAAAATGTAAATGAAACCTTAGTGATGCAGATTTTAGGCCGTTTTGTTCTCTTGATGGTCCTCCTGGTTGGTTTTGGTTTTGCGCTGTTGTTACTACAACACACTCACCCGCCCACATTCCACAACTTAAGACCGCAGCGTACAATCTCTATTTACAAACAAACAAAAGCCAGTGCACATTGTTTTAACCCGTAACACCCGTTGTGGGAGCCTTGGTGTCTGGAGGATCGGGGTTGGGGGTGCGGCGGGGTGGGGGTCGGGGGTTAGATCAGGTATCATGGGGGACTGATTCATTGTGTGAGTCAAATGAAGGACGCCTGAACCAGATGGAAGTAAGCACTTTCTTGAAATATATTTCCCTCTGTCACCGGGCTGCTACCAACACCTGGTTGCTGCTGCATATATTTATATTTTTCCCTCCCAGTTAAAGTCTGGCCTCCATTGGTGTCTACAAATGTTGGGATGTGAAAGCAAACACCTGTCACTGTGAATTCAGGAGTCATGGAACTAGCCCAAAAAATAAGTAAATCGTACTGAAAGTATGACAAGAACCGCAGAAAACCGTTGTGCACATTATCATGTGTTACAATTGTTAAGTTAAGTGAGGAGCAGTGTGTGTGGAGCAGTGTGTAGAGCAGTGTGTGTGGAGCAGTGTGTGTGGAGCAGTGTGTGTGGAGCAGTGTGTGTGGAGCAGTGTGTAGAGCAGTGTGTGTGGAGCAGTGTGTGTGGAGCAGTGTGTGAGGAGCAGTGTGTGTGGAGCAGTGTGTGTGGAGCAGTGTGTGAGGAGCAGTGTGTGTGGAGCATTTTACTGTCGCAGCAGCTCGTAGCTGCTGGAGCGAGTCTGAACTACTTCACATGCAGTTAAGATAGTTAGTGCAGTAGTTTGCAGGCTCGGGGCCGGACCCTCTACAGGGGTCACAGGATGATTAAGGCCCTGAACACTCGTCAGCAGCCTGGTCCGCTCTATGCCCGTCGGATTGAAGGAAAACTCAACTCGTGAGCAGACAAGCGCCCGACTTCATTAGCTGGATACCCAGAGTTATAAGACATAATCCTCCTTTAGTTACCATGATCTGAACTGGAGTTGTTTTCATTATTAAAACTGTACTTGTAACTTTTAGGTAGTGTACAGATCATAGTTTGACTTAAACTAATAATAACACTCAACAAAAAAGGGGTCTTATACAACAAAGTATATGCCACATCAAATTATATTTATACGTTGGACTTCTGATTATCAGCTTCAATTATCCAACAGATTGTGCCTTTGTATTGTGAAAACAAAGTTTAATTTACAAACTCAAAGTAAAAACATAAAGAACGGGTTTACAGTCAGTAACGATGCATTCAACACTAACGTGGTGGATTGTCTTCCAAACATTTTAAATGATGCGCTTCCTCCCTAAGCTGACGGATCACGACCATTGAGACGACCTTGCCCAGAATCATCACGATGCCAGATGCGAAGGCAATCGTCATGAGTGCGTACGACACGCTGTCCAACCACGTCACCTTGAGTATATCTCCCGCCCGTCCAAGACTGGCAGTTTCTGGAGGCGTCTGTGCAGTTACGAGTTGTCCCGGTCGAGATGTCCGACAGAGGAACCACAACAGAACCGGGGTTCCGCTGCACGCTCTGGACTTCCTCGGGTTGCTGCTTCACGGGGTTCCTCACCAGCTCCCGGGCGGCCGCGGTTCTTGAAGCGGCTCCCAGCACTCCCACGACCGGCAGGATGAGGAGCATTGTGAGCAGGCCCTTGAAGAACAGGGCCAGCAGGCAGCGGGTCTCTTTCACTGCTCCACGTCAGCCCAGGAAGCCAAAAAGCAGAGTCACGGCACCGATGAACATCAGGAGGTGTATGGCTGGGAGAAGCTCATCGCTGATCCGGTAGTCTGCTTCCTTGATCCTGATGTGTGTGCACAAACTGAGAATACCATCCACAAAGAGCAAAATGTTGAAGATGACGAGGAGGTATTTCATGACCGGGCCGACTGCCATTGTTCAACTCCACCGTCAAGCCAGGAGCCAAATGAGAAAGTATCCGTCACATGGATACATGGGTGGGGCTTTAAACCCTGTGTTGGGTTCAGTGGGTGAGGCATCACTTTGATAAAAGCAGAGAACAATTCAAACTGAACTGAGGGGGTGAAGAAAAGCTATCAAGCTAAAGAATCACACTAAATTCATTGGAATATAACAAATTATACCTCTTTTTGACAAAATAATCCACAAACTAAGGAGCCACAGGAGGTGAATCAGACAATAAAAGTCACTTTTGCACATTCGTGTTTTTCTTTTGTTGACTTTGGCTTTACGTCATTCAAAAAAGGAAAAGTCCTTGGAAGTATAATGAGGTTGAAAAAAAGGAAGAAGGCCAAGATACTTTCCTGGCAAAAAGTTAAAAGAACTTTTAATCAGACAGCAATTTCAGTGTTAAATACTAAGACATTGACCATGCTGGTGCGTGTTTAAAGTATTGAAGCGGCAACAAATACAGAAATGACCATGATTCCTTCTGTCGAGGCATGGATCAGTATGTTTTTACTATGCTGTAGACTTTGTGCCAAAAAGTAAATCACAGACATATAAATGGACAGGACGTAATCTTACCAAATGACTAACTCCCTTCTCGACATTTATTAATAAACTGATGTATAACTCCAATAAAACGTAAAACCATGTTTGTAAGCAGTTGAAACAAAGAGTTAAATTATGTTAAACAGCTGTCTGGAGCTTGAAGGGGTTTCTCCTGAAGCCGATCGGTGTTGGTGTCCCTCACAGGGAAACATGACGGAGTCATTGTGCTCTTTGTGCTCAATTATGCTCAAGTTACAAAGAAACAAATTTATTATCAGTCTTATCGTTTTTTGTGATTTAATTCATAGTGTGCATTTATTTTAAAGACATTTCATTTATTTTGCTATCACTTATCGTAGATATGCGGCTGCTATTTGGTTGCTTTTTAAACAATCCTTTTGTTGATGTCTCATTTCAGTGAGGCCTTTTCCGTGGTTTGGATTTGAATTAAGTTTGTCTCATCTCATTCACACTCTCATTTTCTTTTTATCTCACTTTCTTTGGATTTCTATTGAAGCCAAACTTTATATAACTTCTTTCAACTCTTCGTCCAATTCACTGGTGATAGTGGCACCCAGTGCTGCCAGGATGGTTCTTCAGAGCTGCTTGTCTGAGGGTTGATTAGCTTTTGGACCCCCCATGCACACACACACACACATACACACACACCTTTCTGATTTCAGATCAGGAGGAAGGAGCTTTGTCCGATAAATCCATTCATTTAACTAAACCAATGATCCAAATTTCACGCCCAAATAACCACCGATGAAGGCGCCAGGGTTTGGACTTCTCCCTCAGCTCATGTTTCTCCAGTCTTGAAACAATATATGTCACATTGTGTCATTATTCCACCTTTTTTGTGATTGCCCGTCCTGGAGGGGATCCCTCCTGAGATCTCCCTGAGGTGTCTTACTTTGATTCCCTATTCTTTTGTTTTTTGTTTTTCCTTTTCCTTCGCTAGACAGACTGTAAAGCCATCTGAGGCTAATTGGTTTGGCTATACAAATTAAATTGAATTGAATATTTAAACGCCAATTCTCCATCTTTTTTAGTTGTCTTTCCAGTGCGACTGTTCGGGACTGTTACACCTCGTATTATCTCGCTCTGTTCGGCTGTGCGACAGAATCTGGAAATTGAAGCTTGAGGTTCGTGTTTGACCAGTGAGCCCTGACAGTTTCCTGGACAGCAGAAAGCACCACCTTCTTTCTTTTTCTTTTAGCCGTGTTTTCACTGCAGGGTACGGCTCTGCTCTGCTCGACACGACGTTTTGGTATTTTCAGTGTCTGAAAACTGCTGATCAGCATAAAACCGTCCTGACGGCATTAACGTGACATTCGTTCATTGGCAACCAAACGGAGGAACACCTGCACTGCGTCGGTTGTACTGCGTAGTTTTGCGGGTTGACATTTAAAAAAAGAAATAATAATTATCTGGGTCACGTGAATAAAAGAATTGTGGACGCTATTCCAGAGCCAAGAATACCCGAGTTGCACGAGTGACGATAATCTCTGCGACCAATCAGTGTTCTGCAGTGTTTTAACTCCTCCTTCCAGTGTCGGCTCAGCTCGCTCTGAACCTCAACCGAAGTGGCACGAAGAAAAAAAAGTAGCAGATGTATCCACTGCTGAACACAAAAATAACTAATGTGGTGTAATAACGTGTAACGAACTGAACGGAGCTGCTTGCTGGAAGTATGACTTTTGCAGTCGTTGTACTTAGTTGAACTTTGGTTCCTCCTGTAGAGATGGGGATGTTCTTGAGTTCCTTAAAGGCTCAGGCCTCCTGGGAAAATTACTTCACAGGAAATTGGACTAAAAGAGAGGTAATATTCTTCATGTGTAACATGTAAGGAAATGCCCTTTAGATGGCCAGCTTGTAAAAGCTGCAGGTATGCACATTAAACAAGTTACATTTACAAAACCTCTGCAACAGAGATATAACGGAAGTGCTTTAAATGCATCAAATGTGAACGAGCTGCAAAGCATTTCCTGTTATAGAGAGTCGTGTAAGCGTGGTGACTCACTCGCCGTCAACAAATTACAGACTTGAGTCCAGTTTACGATCTCGTCTCATAAACATGACTCCATCTAGTAAAGCAGAAACTTACTTTAAATCTTTTGAAAGCGAGCGACTCTTTTCTCTTTATGGTCTTCAGGTCATTAACTGGTTTACAAACAGGCTTTCTGCCTCCGTCCCCCCACAGAACAACCACAGGCTTCCTGCTCGGCATCATCTCTCAGTCCACTTTATGATAAAGGCCACTAGAGAACATTGAGATACTCCTCTGCTGTCGCTGTGGTTTCAAAAGAAAGAGGGAGACCCTTAGGGTATTTAAGACCTCCCAGCTCAACACAGCACTACCTGTTGATTGACAGGTAAACAGGGGTCTCTCTCTCTAATGAAGCCTTAAAATAAACAGCTGATGAACAGTAAATATACTCTGAGATAGATTTCCGCATGTAAAACATAATAACCTCATCCTGTGTAATCACCGACACAGTCAGCGTGCGAAATAGATTGATTACTCCTTTAATGAAAGAGCGATGCCATTGCTATTTAGGGACGCTTCTGATTTAACAACATGCAGCAGCGGCAGTGATTTTTCTTTAAAATATTTTGATTACTTTCAAAATGGTATGGAAATTGAGCACAGGGAGGGGGATCAAAACCCATCTGCTGGTCCGTCGGATTCGGCAAGCTTGTATAAGTGCAATGCATTTCATTATTGTATCGTAGAGTGCACGTATGAGTGACTGGAGAAAGACTTCGGGCTGAGCTATTGCTCGTTATATTATATTATATATATATGCTCGTCTATTTTGCTCATGTGAGGCATCATATTGAAACTAAAGTGATTCAGTCACTATCATGCTATCATCAGCTAATCATGAGTTTCGGTGAGGATGAATGCAAAGCAGTGACAGGAGCAAGACCGCCTTCACAATAAAAGACATGACATATGACATTTTAGACATGACATGAGTGAGAGGCCAAACATGAGAAATTAATTAAGACCACGGCTAAAACTCATTTAAAAAATAAAACATTACCACACCTGCATCTTCAGGATCAAATAGGAACATCTCTCTATTGTCATGGCTCTTTGGATTTGATTAAAAAAAAACTACACAACAAAGGACAGTTTACCCTTAATGTAGATGCCGAATGTCAGTGAAAGATGTTGTTCAGAGATGTTGTAAGGGTGAGTAAGTACTGCTGCTTTTCCTTCACCTTCTGTACGTAACAAACTCAAAGACTTGCAGATTTTCTTTTCTTCGCGTCGCTCGGTGCATCGGACAAAGCAAAACCTCACAGCAAAATAGAAGTTAACAATGTGAGATTTTCTATCAACCTGTCGCCTGATTCACTCTCCACACCTACAGAAGACTGAATACATGGACTGTATTTCAGCTCTTTTTTTTAACTTAAATCTTCCAGTGACTCAACTATGTACTGTCCCCTTTCAGCTACAGAACAAATCCATAGCCAATCGTCATAAACCTCTATATCAACATTTATTTGATTATTATTCATATACAGTATGTCACACAGTGTTCCTTATTTTATTGTATAATTTTGAATCACAGAGCTGGCCGATGTTGCGAGATGATGTCTGCCTTAGATGGGCGGGACTTAGCGAAGGGTCAAATTGGTACAACGCTTTAGTCATTCTCTACTTGGTAAGATGGCTGCTGCTGCCTACAAATCAGTTTCAATACTACAGTTCAGTTGACCTCATTTAACAATGTATTCGTGAGACTAAAAGGTTATTCAAAGGCTGTTCAATGCTGTTTAAATTTAAATGCTCTATTGCTGGATGACTAGACTCAACTGTTCTTAACGACTTGAGCTCTGGTGGCAGACGGCCTCTCAAATACCACGAATTAGCACTCAACACAAAGTAGAGCTGATGCTGGTGGGAATGTCGTTATCATTTTGCAGGTATTTAGTCATAATCCAGAGACGTTGACGCAAACCATATGTGACCTGCAGGTGGCGCTAGCGGAAAAGTCAGTCAGAGTTATCATCCTGTAGTTTTGTGCCAATCTATCCAATAGTTGTCAAGATATGTCAATAAATAATGAAAACTTGGATGAAAAGTCATAATAGATCCTCAAGTCTAGGCATCTTGAATATCGCTACAGGAAAAGTCTAAACTATGACGCTGTACCTGCTGCCGTGTCAATATTTGCTCGTAACATGCTTAATAAACTTCTTCCCTCCTCACAGGAAGTTTAGGTTTAAGCAACAATACCTCTAAGCTAAGATCATGGTTTACGTTAACATGACTAAAGGTTGATGTGACAAAAGGTCAACTTTACTTTCAGTTTGGAACTGGACGAAAACAGCGACCTCCTAGAAGTCCTGTGTGTGTTTGAGCCATCCCCCTCGCCTATCTCACACCAAAGCTGAGAATGAGTCGTTAGGAGGATTAATCCTCTGGGGGCACGAGTTTTTCAAACCAAATTTCTTGGTAATCCATGGAATGAGATATATTCGCTTGGACCAAAGCAGTGGAGCGACAAAAAGACACAAAGCCGAATAAATACATATGTAACAGAATGATAACTACGTGTAGGACAACATGGCTGACACCAGAGCAGGTGAAGCAATGTGGTCAGTGGGTTATTTCCTGTTCATTTCACTCGTGACCTTTGCACCAGAAGAAGAACCGGCTCACCTGGGAGTTGAACCTCAGCTGGCAAACGCTGCAGGAGACGTGCCTCCTCTTTGCGGTGGGAGGGAGGCCGAGGGTGTGATGGAGGACGGCCTTCTGCACGGGGTCCATCTGGAGACCGGAGGGAGACACGGGGAGAAGGCTAATTAAAACAGTTGCTCAAGCTGACCTGTAAATCACCTTCAGTCCTTCATCACTCACTGGGCTGCGACGTGAAAACAGGCTGCCTGGAGCCTGGAGCTCAGACATTATCACTGCAGACACTCTATCGATGTTTGACTGCATGGACTTTCTCTGTAATGACCATCGGCCAAATCCTTCAAATGAGCACTTGGGGGACACTACTGGCATCGTTGCATCTCTTTATCATCACCCACAGTAAATTAGCCTACTAACAACTAACCCTTCTGTGTAGTCACAGTCGGCGTTAATGTCACAGTGTTTGATTGAAAACACATGAACGAGCTGAACTTTTGCGTTTGGGGAAGTATTTCTTCATTGTTTTCTGTGCGACGCGATGAGTTTACTGCTCACAGCTCATTAAATTATCAAAGCAATGTAAAATAACAAGAACCACATGCGCCGAAGCCAAAGTCTTTGAGTCAGGCAGAAGCTTTTCTCAGAGGCGAGGAACAAATGAGGTACAAATGAGGCCGTCGTTGAGAATAAGTGCTTCAACACTCCACTTTCCACCTGGCACGAGTGCCACACAGCTCGCAGAGCCCTGAAGTAACGCATAAGTGCCGAGCAAATGACAATCTTTGAGAAAGAGCTCTGGCAACAAGCTGCAGTCGCTGAGTTGCTTTCTGACTAAATGAATCCATTGTTTGGATTGCAGTGAAGAGATACTGTATATCACCCAATGCTGCATCTGGAAGCCAGCCGACTTCTATGGAGGCACGAGCAATATCAAGCTGTGGCTTCACAGATCAAACCTGTTGGCAAGAGAACATTCATTGTGCCTCACGCAAGGCATTCATTTATGGTTTTGTGTGATTCAGATCAATGTTTTTTCCTGTATCGTTTCATAGGCCTGCGGTGGTCTGCAAGGAAAACAAATCTGAATCTTAATGTGAGTAAAGATGGAGATTGAATGTTACATAAATTAATTCACTAAATTAAAATGAAATGTAGGAAAAATGAATATTCTATTCATAATAGCGTATTTATCATGGCTTGTCAATTCACTGAAAGGTTTCATATATATATGTATATGCATATATACATATATACATATACATTGCACTCGGAATTATTTTATCTGCATATTTTGGCAATTTATAAAGTGTATGACATATTGTAATGTCATCTACCAGACCGGTCATTCCCAGAGACTGGGTCTAGACCTTCAGGTGGGTCGCAGGAGATTTTATTAGGGTTACTAAATAAATATGCATAATTACTTCCATTTTTTTATTTACCATTTAAATCTGAGGTACACTGTTGAGTGTAGGGAGCCTGAATGTTGGTATTGTTCTAAGTGTAGCTACTTATAACATTGAGTGTAATATGAAAGGCTAGCGTGCGTTCTGTTTGTTTTACTGATGAGGGGAAAGAAACAAGAGCCTGTTAACGCTGCCTGGAGGCATTTATTTGGTCTCATTTATGAAGTACATAACATTCAAGATGGTACAAGGTGAGGTGGGAATGGCAGTAAAAGCCAATTTGCTCTTCTCTCAAGTTATAGATGAGGCCAATCGGGAATTGGGCTGCGATGGTTTGCCATTTCTAAAACGTGGGTCACTGTTAAGCCTCCCATTATTATGGTAGTTATTACTCCCATGGCAATGAAAACTAAAAAAAAATGTGAAGATGCACGGGAGATGCAGCGAAGGCAAAAAAACAGAGAGCTTATCCTGGCAGCGGTCGGCTGAATCGGCATTGTGTGAACTCGTTTAGCAATAGCTTGGATGTAATAGATGTTATAATGTACATGTAAAAGTCCCACATTTAAGTGTAAAGTCATGAACTGCTTCAATTTAGAAAAGCCTTTTTTTTATTTCTGTCACAATACTTTACCAATGACAAACAGTCAAATGTATTAATACTGGTTTTCTGGTCCCCTGTTAAGACGACAACGTTATCTTTGTTATATTTTGGTCCTCTGATTCCCGACAGCAGGACAGGATCCCTCCACAGAGTGAAATTCACATTTTTAATATTAGGTAACATTCATGCAACTAAAAATGTCCCCACAAGTGATAAAACGATCCATTTCCCATCGCACAGCCAAGATAATTTGTTGAATTCAAACACCTGGCAAGCAGAGAGAGAAAAAAAACGAGGCTTATTTTTTCTTTGAGAAAATATATATATATATATATATATGTACACATAAACATGAGAAAAGCACCAGCACAACAAGCACATACATTTTCATCTTTTAGAATATAACTGGGAGCGGGCTGCCAGTCTGGTTGGTGCCTGTTCCCTCTGGGGGGTGACAGGGCTTTGAGGAATGAACAAACACATCTGCCTCGCACTGAAAGCGTCTCAATAGGCACCACTTGGCTACAGGAGGAGAAAAGGTGCCGGCAGTGTGTGGGAGGATTAATCCACCTTGACAATTGTGCTGCAGAAGGTAGGCACAACAATGTTACGCTGTCGCTTTCTGCGGACGTTGTTTTTTGTCTGAACCGAGGCGGTTCACGTTATTTATTTATTATTTCAAAAGTGTTTGTGTGCAGAGGTGGGGAAAAAAGTTTCCTGAGATATTCACCTCTGGAACAAAAGTGGAAAACTACTAGCAGAAATAATCTGTGACTGTGTCGTGCAGTATACAGTGTTGGCAGAGGTCTTTACTGAAAGGCAATCCTGATATTTTCATCGTCACCCACCTTGGCGGTACAACCTGCCAAACGATTCCTAAAGGGTCGAGGCAGGAAGGCGAATAATCAGGTGCAGGTGACAGCAACTGCTGGAACGCCACAGTAGCTTGGAAACGCACGCGATCGGCCAAAGAATGCTTGAAAACCGGTCTCTGTATATATACACTGTGACGGGTTGAATGAGGAGCAGCTGGTTCGGTGGGGGATGAGGTCAGGTGAACTCTGGAGGAGGTAAACTCGCTGAGGGCAACCAGTGATGCAAAAACAGGGAATGGAAATTTCCAGAAAAGACACAGTTGGAGAAGGAGAAGAAGGAGGCTGAATGAAGGGGAAGAGGGAGACACAGTGCAGACATCATTTTGACAGAACAGAAGCCATGCTCTACGGACCGACTTTCAACATTCCTGCAGGCCGGTCAGTGCGCCCACCAAGAGCTTGGACACAGCACGGCTTGGGCAGACAAACTTTAATTAAATGCCAAGAAACACCAAACCGACATCAAAGAACTAGCGTCCCGGTGTCAGGGCCAAAACATTGCGTTTGATCACCACAAAGACAACAAAAGACAACTGGCATGTTCATTCTGCACGATAGGAAATAACTTCATGCATTCGCCAGTCGAAAGAGGGAAACCGAAGGACCTACGACTGACGGATATGAAGGACATTGTTGTGATACATACATGAAACAGAGCAGCGTTCTCCGAGCATTTTCTCACCGTGTAGCCTCAATCCAGATGGACATTTTTGTGTATTGGAATGAGAGGAAAAATAAGAAGGGCCTTCTGTGTGTTACCTCTCAACCTCCGCCGTTTGCTCGTTTCCCTCACTTCTCTTCTCGTGCACTGATTCGCTGAAGCAGAAATAGCCTGTCCGAAGTATTTCTGTCATCGACGGCTCGATTGACGATTCAGCATTTCGCTCAATCGGCCGAAAAGCCAACGGTGTTGGACACACCATGAAAAACTGGGGCCACATGCGCTCACCAACTGCTCAACACTTGCCGACTGGTGTATCACTGTCTTTTAGGAGAAACAGGAGTAAGCTCTGCTCAGGAAACATGAGATGGGTATGAATTGGTTGCAGACTCAAATAGGAGGACAGATACAGGCTAAGAATGATTCCTGGCAGGTACACAGGATGAGAGGCAGCTATTGGCTCAGACTGAGGAGGCGAAAGAGGCACTGAATGAAAAGCAACAACTGGTTCTAACTGCGAAGACACATTCACGTTCAGACAGACAGTCTGTCGGAGACCAAATGAGATGCAGAAATCGATTCAGGTTCAGACAGAAGAGACAAGTTCAGGCTTAAAACAGACTTCGATAAAAGGATGAAAACTCAGCCGTCACAATGGTGTAATGATGGTTTAAATAAGCGGACACCAACAAACACTTTCAAGAAGTCCACCAAGGAAAACATTCATAGTGTTGCTCTCGGTTGTAAGCGCAAAATTCTTAGTTGTTTAACACAACAGAGTGACTACAGCGACCCACGAGACGAAAGAACGATGAGACAAAATGTCAACGTTTACTTTTAGTTTTAGTCGCACGGGACATGAACAGCGGTTTCCTAGATGAAAGTCCTATGTTTGTTTGTTCTGACCTGAGAAAGATGTGCAATCCAAGAGGTTTCCGACGCTGTTCAACCATCTGAATGCACCAGTATACTTCATCAGAACTGCTTGTCAGAGACAGAAACAGGTGCAGCCTGGGAAAGGGGGCATCAGGGATATATAGTGGATTTATTGCAGGGTTGTAATGGGTTGCTGGAGTTATGAGCTCTCAATATGGTTCTGACTGACTTCAAATGTAATGCCAAAAAACTCACTAGAATGGTCGCTAAATTTTGATTGAGCAGAGAAATCAAAATGTGTAAGTAGGCTACTGCACACTAAAGTACATATTTCTTCCTGCTTGTTGTCCTTGTGTCTTTCTCTTTTAATTGACCATGTCTCAAAGAAAGTGAGTTGTAACTGTAGTATTTATTGAATAGTTCCACTTTCACAGATTGGATCCAGTCAATTTCTGTCAAAATGAATACACTTGGTTTTAAACATGTTATCAAAATCATGCTACAACAATACAATGTTCCCCTCACAGCAAAACGATTACAGCAATTGAGCTGTCAGCGAAAGTGAGGGAGTCTCACATGACTCACTCGCAGTGCTTATGTTCACAGACAATACTCAGTGTCACAAAGTAGTCCTTGGTGGGTGTTTTCACACACTTACTGTGGCCCTCAACATAAAAGGTTTTCTGACAAGTGGCATTGTGTTTCAGCTCCGCAGAAAATGTGTGTTTCTGATTGGAAATGTCTCCACAGAGTGTCAACACAGAACCTCTCAACTCGTCACATGCGAGCGCTTGGTCGGGAACCTCAGCGTCACTTTGGGTAGTCCGACTGGTCCGACTGTGATGCTCCAATATGGTCGCAGTAAACACAAGGTTAACGTTGTGAATTAAAAAACCTTAACTCTTGCGTTTGGAAAAAAAATCAAAAGAATTTTGTTAAGTTGAGGAAAAAAAGATCATGGTTTGGGTTTAAAATACAGTCCTGTTTGTCCCATCCGTACTCTGCTTTCGTTTTTTTTGTCACCAGACACTTTATCTGAGCGTCTAATGAGTGTACATTGAAGTCACTTGAAAGCCTGATGATGCTAGCTATCAGACTCTGATGGGCCTGACAAAATAGTGCTTTGACGCCGCCCTGGTAATGAGACTGGACTGGAAAAACAAGGTGCTGGTCGGCAGGGAGACTGTATGTGTTTTTAAGGCTCAATTGGGAGAATGACCCAGGATCAAACTCACCAATTGCTTTCAGCTAATTCCTTCTTGAAGTAGACGTCAGCAAAACACTCAGTGTTTACAGACAACAAGTGTCTTTTAATTGATGGTGGAGACCAAAACCGAGCTAAAAGAAGAATACGCATCAGGCTCAACATTCATCAGGTCACTGGAAACACAAATCCAAATGAATGATGATGTACCATGTCTGCTGAATGTGGAATCTATCGTTTACCAGACACATTCGTCATACCAGCTTTATGAAGTGATAATATGTTGAGTTTACAGCATGCTCCACTGTCGTACTTGGCAGAAACAAGTCCTCAGTCTTGCTCTCGAGATACATTTAGATATTTTGAAAAAGGAAATTCAGAAACAGCAGGAATTAATTCAAGCAAATTGTGGCATGGTCAAAGCCCTGTTGTGTTAAAAATGGTTAACTGAGAAATTGCAGTTATTTTTATATTTATTATTATTTTTCATAAATGTCCAGAGACAATAAAAGCTTTTACAGCTTCAGCAGCACTCAAAGGCTGAATGATATAACATACACCTACTTAACAGTTGGGGAAAATAAATTGGGATACATTATCGGCTTTTAATGGAGAACAAATTTACTGAAAATGTCTCTGAAAATTAAACATTTATATTATACAGCAGAGCATTTATCTCATGTCATGAATTAAACTAGGTAACCCGCTGCCATTAGACAGCCGAGTTTATATCACTTCCATATCTGTTCATTGCTATGCCTTGCACAATCAGCGTTGTGAAACACGCAGCACTAAATGTGTAGGCAAAGTCAACAAGGTAGAAGCAGATCACGTCCACTTTCTCAGTTGAAACGCAGTAAAATGAGCAGCCTCTCACCCTGAAAACACTGTGAAGTCTGCATTACATTACCAGAGCAAAGGACTCTCCTCTGCCTGTGCTCTGACACACGTTGTTGCTAAATTGGAGAGAAAGAAAGAGTTACGCAACACCCTACCTTTGTACTGTAAATCTCACCCAAGTCTTTGGGAAGGAAGAAGGCGATGACACATTGAGTTGGCGAGGCTCGCTGGCAGAGGGGGGGAAAAACACTACAGCAGAGAACCAGACGCACTGCAGCCTGCTGGGAAACTGGGGCCTGAGCTCTGGGAGAGCTTACGCCAGTTAAAAACATCTGGGCCACGAGAGAGCGGATGACCTCTTACTAGAAACACGCACTGAGCTAGAAACATGTTATTTCTCCGTCACTCCGGGGCAGATGCTGTGAAATGAATCTGTGGCGATGAGGCCACAGGACATGGCACGATCCCGCAAGTACGTGGCAATACCATTAGTCACCGGGTATAAAGTGGATTGAAAGTTCTCGGTTTGAATTCATCCCGCTGTGCTATTCTTGGCGTCAAATTTACCCAGAATTCCCCACAAAACAATTCCACCTCCTCATGTGCGTCTTTTCCATGTATCCTGTTTAAGAAATCCCCCTGCGCTCTGTCCCCTCCCTGAAACACGATGTGTTTGAGCCTCGTCTGCCGAGTGCAGCTGCGGTGCCAGGGACATGTTATTCCCCCGAGCTCCTGGCCCCATCAGCCACCCACTGAGCCACACACTCCACATGGGCCACGCCTGCCAGGGACGGAAATGTCGCCGAAGCAAATGTACCGCGACACACATGTCAACGCACGCGCGAAGCACGCACGGCCTCAGCCGCCCACGCACGCCGAAGCGCATCACACATTTTTAAAGCCTGCAGTGCACGGGCGAACGCAGTGTCATCTTTCAAAATCACTTCCTTAAGCGGTAATATGCAATTGTTTTTCCTCTAGTTGGTTGAGTTCTAGCAGCACTAACACTTGTCAATCATCCTGATGAGCTGTCTGCCTGGGAACGCGCCTCTCGCCCGAGGCTGAGGTAACCGTGAAGCCGACGCAGACAATCAGAGAGCAGATGGCAAATGCAGCCAATTTGCAATTAAAGAAAAATATGTTTGTAGTGTTTTTGAACAGGTCTTGAACTCACATGAATGTCCTTAACATCGAAAAAGCAATGGTGGGTAAACAGTGTTTAGGATCTTACACACAGAGGCAAGGGTAAGGTGTGATTTCGCTTAAAAAAGTTTTGCTGATTTATATTAACTCTAGACTTGTTCTTCTTTCCTAAATTTCCCTTTTTATCCACACGACAACCTACAGTTCTGCCAAGTGAAGCCAATGCATGTCTTATAACTTGCATTATCTCTACTGACCATGGGGCGACTCCTCTGATCGCATAAAGAAGTCTGGTTGTATAGAAGTCTATGAGAAAATGACTCTACTTCTCTCTTGATTTATTCCCTCAGTAAACATTGTAAACATGAGTTTATGTCTCAATCTCTAGTTTCAAGTCTTCTTCAATACAGCATGATGTTCATTTAGTACATTATGGTCCATTTAGAGTAAAATAGACCATAAAGTGGAATATGCTTTAGTGCGGGCTTACTGTGATTGACAGGTCGCTGCCGGTACCAGAGCATACATACATATGGCAACTTTAGTTTGCCATATTTAGTTATCACACATCATGGCGACGACTGTATCGTTGAACTCCAGGGTTCATACAGCAATGCCAATGGGTGATGTCACAATGACTACGTCCTCTTCTTATTTGGGCTATTTTTTCAACCTCCTTTTATGTTTTCTCTGTCATTGGTTTGATGGCTTCATCTACGTGTTTATTTTTTTGTCATTTATGAAATTTGATCATGCCGTTGAATCTAAAAGTGGATTAAAAGCTTGCAGACAGCAGACATTGTAATGGTTCATTTTAATTGCAGGCCTTCTGAGAGAACTTTATAGTAATAATATAACTGTTTTTTCTCTCCCTTCACTTTGATCTCTCTCTGTCGCCTCCATTCTTCAGTCTGTCTTTGATTCACACTGATGCGTCTCTGTCAGAGGAGACGTCGGCAGCGTGTTGGCAGCGAGGGGGAATAAGCAGGTCATTTGCCGGATACCATCTGACAGCCCACAGAAGGCCTGTCCGTCTCAAAGTTCAGCCCGGCCGCCGCCGCTGACGCTCCTCCGCTCAGCGCTGCCGGATAATGTGACAGGACAAGACAGTGATGAGCTGAGGCGGCGGTCGAGACGACTTGTACGACTGACGCCTGATAAAAGGGACAGAAACGCAGACACTGAGTGCGATCTGTTTTGGTCGCGCGAGGCTTCGAATGCCGGCTCGGTTTGTGTGTGACAGAAAGAGTTAGTGTCACCCAAGCAAGCTGGCATTAAGATACACAACAAAAGGATCGAATAATCAATTACGTGACATTTTGGTTTAATTTGGCTGCTTGAGAGATTAAAATGTCTTTGAAGGAGCAGTAGGCCACATATTTACTGCACGGTGGATGTGTATTTATTGCTCTATTACGTGATGCGAGTTTGCAAAAGCATGATATTTGCTTTTGACACAACGTCCCAATCCGCAGAACGAATATAAATACTACTACCAAAAAGTGACATGTGACACAACCTGCTTTTCACGAAGGAATAACAATCTCTAAATTGTTAATTATTGATGCTATCATGGTTTGTTTACATCAGTTAAGCAGTCACACCAGAGTGCATTTGTTTAATCACCAAGCAGCATACCCAATGTTGGTTTACAGTGGCCTATAATTCTAACTTGTCCATTATGCATGTGAATGTATATACATAATTTATGTGGTCAAACAAATTACATATCAGAATATCTTGGAGGTGTACATCTGCTCTCTGTGAACAAGATGGAAACTCATCTTTTGGATTGAACACTTGCACACAAAGGTTCATTTTATTCAAAATAATTGATCTATCACCTCTATGATGCTATCTCTGTCGGCCTGTATAAGCAATGCATGTATTCATGGCAATCGTCAGTTTATTTACAGTGCCAAAAATACTAATAATGCTCAGGATCAGTTATTTATTCGTGACACCAGAGAACATAAATATACAACTTTTTTCATTTCCAAATGTACGAGCAACACCATGAACAGAAAACAAAATGATCCACACATCTCTATTTCCACATTACGATGTTGGAGTAAGCCCTTTAGAAAAGACAGACTTCCTCTTCGTCATGGCGGCTAACCTTAGCGTGGTGACAGGTTCTGTCAGAAAGAGCCCCGAGCGTCATTGCAACGCCTTGACAAAGACACATTGATTGATTGACAGGCACACAGACAAATCAGTGAGGAAGTCAGACAAGTGGCATTTTGATGTTGGCTTAATGAATGAACAGAACATATAAAATCCAGTGTAATTGCTGAAAATAAGTATAATATTACTTTAGTTGTGAAAACTGACAATTTGGTGGTGACTGTTGAAAACATATAACAATTGAGGGTTTTACACACATGTCGGGGTTCTGGGTGCCCAAATATGAAACCAGGACATCTGGTCACTGTAACTAGTGCACTGGCCAAGCTGCCATATTTTGACGTTGTGTAAAATAAAGAATCAGTGTGAACACGGACTAAAAGGAAACAATGTATCATGGTTTTCTCTCTGGGTCTTGACCAAATGAAACAAACTGCAGGTGTGAGAGAAGCCTAGAATGAGGGAACGATGGCCGTCATGGTTAAAATAAGCTGTTGACTGTTGGAGACGGAGCGTGAACCGCACCCTCTGGTGTCACATTCTCACACTTCATTGCTCAACTATCCACCCTAACCTCCTTTCAAAAGATTTTCATTTTTGTTGCCATCTCATTTCTAAGAGCAATGATACGTGACAACTCCTAGCTCAATTTATTTGCAGAGAAACATTGATCAACTTCAGCTGCTGCAGCCTGTTTGAGCAGCCAGACCGGTCACTGCTATCCCATCCCAAGTTGTAGTAAGTTAGCTGATGAGGTTAAACTATACATTATAAGTCCACATGCGCCCAAAATATTTTATTTTGTGTTTATGGAAAACAATCTCATCTTGCAGGAAACACAGAATGTGCTTCAAGGAAAAAAAAGTAGCAAATCAGCTGCTTATTTAGCTTAGAACATTAGCGCGTTGCAAAATAAAAGGAGAAATAATGGGCCCAGACAAAAGCCAAACCGGCAGCACATACATACATTTTAAATAATGGGGGATTTATTTTCAGCGCTGGCAGTTTGGAGGCTTTACAATGATGTCTTTTAAAGGGCAGAGCTGCTGGAGAGCACATACCTGTCCAACCGACGCCTGTGTTTTGATCCATTATATACAATGTAGGCTATATGTGATGTATGTATATGACTGAGGCATGTCATGTTTATACTGGCTGTTCTCTTCACATGCTCCCGAGGCACTGAGGAATCTACTCTGTAATAGCAACATGTACATCCATATCTACTAAAATACATATATACATATAGAAAGAGAGAATGACTGGTCATTGAGGCTCCGCTGGTGAGATCTAAATGCTCCATTCACAGCTGCCAGCCTCACTTACTATTAACCAAAGTGGGATGAATGACCTGTCAAATGTAATCCTCCCCTCTATGTGTCTCCCAATTACCTCGGCCGCCTGGCCCAGTCCGTTAGTTCATCATCAGCCGATGTCGTAGATTGTTGCCACACGGGAAGGACTTCGGGAATTAGCAAGTCAAAAGAATTTATTAGGTAGAAAATGCAGCAAAGAGTCCAGCTGTGAGGTTTTGAAAGTAAAAAAATCACTAAAGTCAGGTTGTAATGTTCTCAGATGGAGCCTATAACATTTGGATTAGATTTACTTTAGTGGATGTGTCTTTGGTTTTTCCAGCAAGGTGCATGCAAGACACTGTTCATCCATTCACTGCTCTGGACATGTGTGGACACGCCCATCTCATTATTTATGCACAACTGAAAAAGTGGTAAGGAAAGTAAATATTGAAAGAGGAAAATATATGAATGAATCAATCTGTTTCAAGGCCTAAAAGAAATGTGCCAAAGATGGATGAACTGATGATGAATGTCTGAGCAAAATGAAGAATTAGCTCAGAGCGGTTAAACTCGTTCGGAAATTGTGTTCTGAAGGGTGCAATTCTGTGCAGCTTTATGTGTAATGAGTCCAACAGACACCTGAACACACGAGGAAGAGAAGGCTGAGGAAGGCCAAAGCGAGATATTTTATTATTGAGTGCTTCACTGGATAGGAAATTTCACATGGTTTGAATGAAATTCATGTAATCAGCTTTCAGATTTCAAACACTCGCTTTTAACTGAGTTACTAAAGATCTGTTTGATTTCCCGAAAACTTTGGGGGAACAGTCTGTTTCCACGTGATAACTTGTACATCACATTATTTTATTAAGGGTCGAGGTTGCTTAGTGAAGGAATAAAATTGACAAATTAATGTGAAGAGACACATGAATAAAACGATATATATACATATATATATATATATATATATATATATATATATATATATATACACATATATATACACATATATATATATATATATACACATATATATATATACTATATATATATATATATATTCTTCACCTTCCAATAATCTCCAGGTACCATGTCACCTATAAAAAGATGTTCCCATACAACTAATCATAGATAACGGTTTTAAACACGTGGTTTACGTATGCAGCAAAACTAATTGGTTATGTTTAGGAATCAGAACTAGTGAGTTGGATTTAGTAAAACATCATGGTTTGGCTTAAAATATGCATGTTTGTGCCTTCCTAACGCTAACCCTAACCCATCCACCCCAACCAGTAGAAACGTTGCATATTATGGGAAAAACATAATCTGGGGGAAAGGTTTCGCTCGAAACATAATTGATAATGTTGTTTTGTTGTATTGGAACGTCATTTCAAGAGACCAGGCTGGCTCCAAACGCCACTTCTTGTTTGTCTCCTTTTTTTCAATTTCTTCTCCTCCATTTTTCTGTAACCCTGCTTTTTGTCTGCACTCCCTTTTCTTTCCTTCCCCTGCTCTCTTTGCACTTGTCTCACACAGATCCAGTGTTTTTCACCAAGTATGAATGTTCCCTCCGGATTTTCCCATTGCTCTTCACCGCTGCGCTGACCCCTCTCACACCACTGGGCCCTATCAGGATGAAATATTGAACTGGGAGAGCTCCCTCAATGCATTTGGCAGCCACACTGTCTGTCCACAGTCCAACTGAGATGAAAGATAACAATGTAACAGCGTGACCCTCCTGCACCAGGTCCTCCCATAACCTTAAAGCGACCCACTCACATGGTGTTCCAACTGGCTGCGATGCTTCCACGCAGACTGTTTATCTAATCATCCATTATATTCTGGTCTATTCTCTTTGTGGCCAATCAGTCTTGCCCGAACGGCGAATCAAAGCGTTTACATTTGCCACCCTAAATCATCCAGCACAATAAAAAGTTCTTCATATAAACATTTTGAGGAACAGTGTCACAAAGTTCTTCTTTGATCAAGAGGGAATTTCTTTCCGTTTTTTGTTGCTTGACTTCATTGAAGATGGGAATTTTTAATGAATGTTTCCTCACCCATTGGAGTGAATACATTGTTTCCCACTGCAGCGTCTGACTACCAACAGCCAGGTTTGGGGAGTAGCAGAATACATGCAACAGAGTTACGTAAAATAAAACGTATTCCATTAGAGTTACAGAAAAAGACAACATAATCTTAATAGGGATATTGTAGCACGAGCATAATTACATTTTAAAATCCATTTTAAAATAAAGCATGATATACTACCATAGACGTTTACTCGCACTTTACAATCCTTCAGAACACGACTCTCACACAATGGCCTCTAACATTAGGTAAATCAATTATTTCAATGCATGAACATTTTGTTGTTATTTAGTATGTTAAGCAGAAAGATGGAAGTTATGCCCCCCAGCTGTGAACATGCAAGCATATTGTGCATACTTAACAAAGGTGTGGCTCACACTTAAATAGGTGCAACATTGATTATGTTGCAGCAAGGCGGACATATGCATATGTTTTGATTTATGTAGTTGTCTTAATTTGCATATTGATGTTGAATCCAAAAGTAATGCAAAGCAATTCATGAAATGTACATTAAAGTTACTATTGTTCAACTTTGATGAGGTAAATTACTAAACTGTTTGACGGGTAATTGATTGTACTAATTTTTAGGGATGCAACGATACCACTTTTTACAAACCGATAGTACGAGTACGAGTATTTTTATTTGTGTACTTGCCGATACCGAGTACCGATACCGATACTTCTTAGATTTGGTCTCCATGAAAGTGCAATTAATTTGGAGGCAGATTTTATTTTATCCTCTGCAGATTATGTCAAGCCTATAGTACAAAATGAACAGAAGGCTATCCCAAGCTTTAAACTTCTTGTGGAAGTCCCTCTAATGTCGGACCATAAAACGCCCCGTGTCCGGGTTCATAATGTAAGCGATAATATTAGGTATCGAGCAATTATATAGGAAGCTGTGTTCCAAGTTATGTTTCCGGTGCTTTTATTGTGGAGGGAGAAACGGAAAGGAAAAGAGTGGAATTGTGGGATATACGTGTGTGAAGGAGATAAAAAAGTGGTTCAAGTTACCCTGCAGCGTGTTTTCATTTTATTATAATTACAAATATAGACACACAACAGACACTCGGCTACAATAATATCATCTGTAGCCGCACAACAGCGTCTGAATGAGGCCGCTGCCAGCGCTACTTCAGGTGGATCAGCAGCCGTTTGATTCAAACCGGCGGAACGGCAGTAATTTTCCGTCGTGTTGGATGTGAACGCAGCATTACTCTACACACCTTGCCGCAAGAGCCGCAAGAGAGCGACGAAAGAGCCGCATGCGGCTCTGGATCACGGGTTGCCGACCCCTGCCCTAGACGTTGAAGTCAGGTAGGACAACAAATCTTTTTCTCCACAAAGCACGACCAGTTTGTTGTAGTGAAATACTGTTGAGTGGTATCGGTTCTTGGTATCGACAATTGAAATCGATACGAGTACGAGTATTTAACGCAGTATCGACCCCCGATACCGATACCGGTATCGGTATCGGTGCATCCCTACTAATTTTAATTTAAAAGTAATCCACCAACCCCTGCAACGGTTTTTTACAAAGAAACACAATTGTGTCATCTGTAAACGTGTGGATTGAGTAGTGATGACAGCCAAACTGAATGTACCCCTGAGATTGTATCTGTACAGAAAAAAGCTAAATTGACACTTACAGAAACGCAAACATTAACGGAAACCCTCATTAAAAAGCTGTTAAAGTTCCGCAGTGACAAAAGAGTGTTAAAAAAACAGCAAAACAAAGACCATTGAGAAAACATCTTCATGAAGACAACATAATATTATTATGGACTTGTAATTTGTGTTTGATAAAGTACATGTACTTCAAATAATGTATTTGTCTTTTAACATAGACCATAATATGTTCTGGAAAAGTGCAATGTCAGGACATTGAAAGTCTTTTTGCATATAAATCACCTTCCATGCAGTGAAACTCAAGAGGATGGTGTTCGATCGTGTTTTTGCTAAATTCCCTCACAGGCTAATTTCTAATCCATCATTCTATCAGAGTGCTTCAGCTGCACCCACAGGATGGAGGAGAGTGTCTCACTCATGACAGGGTTCAATAAAAACTAAGATTAAACGATTTATCTTCTCATAATATTCCACCATGAATATCAAACGAGGCTGATGCCGTGGTAATGAGAGAGGAGCCCGAGGAGTGTGGCCATCTATTGGATTTCCAAAATCAATGCCCTTGGATAGAAAAATGCATGAGCCACCTGCAAACACTGGATCTTAACAATGCAACGTGTGCGTCAAATTTCCTGCAAGTTTCCTCGCGGGCCCTGTGGGACATCAAGTTTGTAATCCTGCTTGCATTGATGTTGGTAATCTTTAGCTTCACTTAGGAAAAGTTTGCTGAGCTGGCACACTCAACATCAACACTCGCCGCTTCTCATTTATTCAGTCAAACATGTTTACGCATGCATAGCACTTGCACTCCTTGGCTGGATTTAAAGGGAGCTTCCTTAATGGTTTTGTGCGCACGGTGATGGCAGTTACTGCATTTCATTATTGCGCATTATCTTCCCGGGCAAAGCAAAGAATTCCAACCCTTGACTTTCAGCCCAGTTTCTTCACTTCCAATGCAGCTGCCACTCTCTTATGGGGGCTTTGAGGCAGAAATGATCTACAGTTGACCCTTGTTTGAGTTCTCTGGGCACACGGGGGATACATTTCTGGGAGCTTGCAGAGAGGAAAAACACTGCTCATGAGAGACACACATACGAGAGAGCTTTACAGAGGGGAAGTATCACTGAAGACAAACAGGGTGTGTCTGAAGACCTCATACGACTGTGTCCGCCCCAGGTTGCCTCATCAAAACATTGATTCATTCCGCAGTGTCTGTCACTCTCGTTAAATCCCCGGATCAACCGTGTCTCCGTGCAAAAAAAAACACCGTTGTATTCTCCCTCCTGGACTAGTGTGCTTTTCATTGTGGGAAAAATGGTGTTGCAGGTGCAAACTTCTCCAGCTGGTTCTGTTTTGACAGTGAAACATACAGCGTGAGGCCGACGCACGCACACACAGTGGAGGAGATTACTGAGGGACGGATGTCGAAGATGGAGCATGCTGGGAAACTCACACACAGCTGTCTTTAAGGGTAATAGATATTTGCAGTGTGCAGATTCTTAAACTGTAGTTTCATTGATATAAACAATTCCTGGAGGCAGAAACCATTTCCGCTTGAGTTAAATCTCTATGGGAAAATACAAACCACTGCTTTTCTGGCAAAGTAAAGGATCAGACTCCTGCCTCCGGTGAGCAGAAGAAGAAGATTATAGTATGGAGCCAATGCTCTTCTTATAAACTTGTGAAATTGAAACTTCAAAATTCATCCCAGCCATACTATCCTATGACAATAAGTCACAACCTTTTTAGCTTGGGACGCAAGCCAACTTTTTATCACAGATTGTATCAGAAAGACATTTTCCCATCTCAGTTTGTTTCAGTTTCATTATTTTCAGAGGTCTGAAGACCTAGAACTATTCAGTATTTCATACAGAAAAAAATATGAGAGAAACTGTGTTAAAAATATGTTATTTGTGAATCAGTTGAGCCCTTACTAAGCTCCACCCCCTGCTGCTACTTAGTCATGGTATTATCAGCCCACACTGTCACTAACTGCACTCCATTAATAAATTCAGAAACTCTTGGGTTTGGTATGAAATTCCAGAATTTTTTTGCATAGCAAGTTATCAACAAAACATGCTACATCTGATATCAAGGTGGGTGGTTTTGGGGGATGGACTAGAGCCTTAAACTGCATACATACCAACGTACCGTCTTGAATTTCTCAAATTGAGTAGAATTCCCTCTTTTAAGATGACCAGGACATTTAAAGCTGATATATTTTTCTTATCGCTTGAAAGAACCCCGAGCACGTAGCATCATCTAATAAGCAAAAAGAGATTGCTTCAGACTTCCATTCCTCTCCTACATCCAGAGCCTCTGATGTGCGGAGCGAGTGTGCCCTGAAACACAAGAGGGAAACAAATATACATCGCCGCTGTCCGCCTCACACCCCAGTGTTCATCTGTTATCACACCGTGGCTGACATTTCACAGGATTTAAACACCCAGAGGAGCTTTGAGAGTTGTTAGCCTGACTGCGGTGCACAGTGCAGTAGGTCACTTAGACAAGGAGGAGACACCGGACTACACGGCTCAGCCTCGCCTGGGAAGCTGACGCTAAGCACCTCCATAAAAAATCATCTTGAGCTCCCCACTATTATCTCTGCATTCCAGGGGTGAGAGAGAGAGAGAGAGAGAGAGAGAGGGAGAGAGAGAGAGAGAGGGGGGGGGGGGGGGGAGATGAGCTGGCAGCTATCCAGAAAGAGTGAAATATCATCGTGGGAGAACACATCAGGACGAGCTCCGCCAACATACTTCCACTCAGTTCAGGGGGTTAAAAAGCCCCGGAGCGCGAGCTAAATGATAAGGACCGCTGCGCCGCGCATTAGACAGATATGCACTCCACTCCACCGCAGCAGGTGTGCCTCGCTGGAGGGGAGGCGGCTGGCGCGCTGGTGGTCCCGCTCGCTCTCCAGCTTTGATCATTCCCCCGCCGTTTTTAGTGGGCTTGAACACCTCCCCTGGGAATACGATTTATTGAGTCCATTAGATGTTTATGGGACCCGTGAAAATCAAATAAGAGTCTGCAAAACAGCCTTTGTTCTTCTCATTTTATCTTCATACAAGGGATGATGTGAGCGATCATTCGTCATTTGAAAGTCAACTATGAAGACTATGAAGAATCAAGCTCAAGGGGGCGGGGGGGGGGGGGGGGCGGAAGTAGTTTTACCTCCAGAAAGATTTACTTTTAATAATAATCACATAAATAGAAGAGTCCCCTCGGTATGTAGGTTTTAATTGGATTATACTTTGTTGTGAGAAATGTGTCATATTGTCACCAACATTGGCACCAGTTTTAATTAATTCAACTATAGGTGTGATGACTCACGTGTATATGGCTAACAGCCAATTTACACATCCAGCACAAAAATAGCCTTCAATCTGAGTAGCAATATCTGACTCTTTAGATGCTATTTGAAAAAATACAAAAGTAAAGTTGAGGGCCAAAAAAACTAAAAAATGAGCTTAAAGATGCTAAAATGCTTCATAGAGGTGAGAGGTACAATACATCAAGCAGCAACGATCAAATTGCACAAAGTCATTTGATCCATTGTTTTTTTTAAATATGTTGATAAGTGCATCTCAAATGTTTGAGAAACTGCATCAGTATTTTGTCAGTTTAATATTGTGTCATTTCTAAACAATAAGCAACATTTCGACACGTGATGTCACGATGAAACGTATCGGTTACAGTGAGCCAGCATGCACAGAACCAGGGTCCTGGCCCAACTAAATGGAACGGGGCCAGAGTAAATGTTATTAATGACACCTGCGTTTACCCTTCAATGGCGTGTCAAGATGGCTGCTGTGTAAAGGGCCTGTGTACAGATGAGCCTTTGCTTGTTGCTATAGAAACCTTCATAACCTTTTTTAGGGGTTTCGCTTTTTTTTTGCCATTAAACTCACCAACAGGTTATTTTGTGCCAGTAGTCCGAGATGGCGACGGCAACATAGTGGACCTCGAGGCTTCATCACGGCAGCCCACAAACCACCGGGCGACGTCACATGCGGCTCTGCTTTCGGTCCGCGAGCAGACGAGGAGCCCGGCTCGCCTCACGCAGCGCCGCTCTGGATGTGTCGTTGGCGGCAGAACATTGGCTCTCGGACTCACTATTCATATTTGTGATTGAATGTTGTGCAACTTGGATAATGAAAACAGACGGGCGTTAATACGCTTTTAAACGACAAATAATTGTCTCATGATTTGAGAGACAAAATTTCATTTCATTTAAAAAATGTAATTACAAAATCCTTGAAAAATTATTATTTAATAAATATTCAATAAGATATAAGTGTAAGTTCATAAACTCAATTTTAGATATTCTTTATTAAATCAGACGCTGTGTATTACATCTTTTATTCAACCAAAAATGCTTTTCGCTGAACTGAAAAAAAAGAATCCACAAAAGGTTGAGAACCACAACGTAATGGTCTGTCTCACATATAAAGCTCAACTGTTTCTCCAAACAGCCATCAATGAGCATGACATCAAAACCTGCAGAATATGAACCAGATCATGAATCATGAATCGGTCATGTTATTTCTGGAAGAGCAACTATTCCCATAACATTAACAACAAATGGGATCTTTACTCCCAGAACCCTGATCACACAAAATAATTCCTCTCACTTCCCTGTTTTACCGTTTGTGCTTTGTCAAAGTGAACATTTCCATTACAGCCGTCGATGCTAACGTTGATGCATGGGGGGGAGGGGGAGGGTGGGGTGCGGAGGGGCGGGGCGTGGCGGGGGGGAGGGGGTCACTGCTGCTGCAGGAATACAAAGCAATCTCCCAGCGTGCAGATCTGTGCGCAGAATCGATAAATCACAATCCTGATTACTCTACGGGGGGAAATGGAGTTTGTATTGTTTTTCCAAGACAAATGTCGGCCCCGGGCAAGAGAGATCTTATTTCCAGAGCCAAAGAAAGACAATCCAAATGCACACATACACCGACTCCGCTTGTTCGACTGAAAAATCCCTTTCCCCCTTTTCACTTTTCTCTTCCATTACACACCAGAACTCACCCGTTCCTGTTGAGCTGCCAACCCCCCCCCTCCCCCCCCCCTCCTCCCCCTCCCACACACACACACCTTCACCAACCCTCTTTTCTTCTCCATTCCTTTCAAGGTGACAATTTCAATAACTCTTTCCGCAATTGAATCAATTGAAAGTTTGCAGAGCAATCCCAAAAGTTCTCCAAAGCTCTCTTTCGGGTTCTTTGCCTCTTGGAAGTTTCGTAGCCGGTCAACAGCAACACAGGCGGACACATACAGTCAAAGTGCTTTAGATTCAAGGATCAGTCGAAGGACTTAATTTCTCCTGAGGCGGTTGAGAGAATCTTTGAATTCTTTCACCCGACAGCGACGACGAGCCGCGTAATGAAATGTGACGCGCTGCTCATCTTTTTCACTTTAGCCGCCTGAAATCCAAATTTTCTCCCCAAAGTGAAACAAAGCAAACACCGAATCTTTTTCCTGATGATGTGAAAACAGATGAGGAATGTTTTGTTGAACAAAGCTCGACTATTCTGACTGCAATACGTTCTGATTAGTTTAATGTAGATTAGTAACTGATATGTTCATATATGCAGAGATGCTGCTACGAATTGGAACAAGGCCCCAGACTCTGATGGGTCTAACTCGGTTGGAAATAAAAATTATATTCTAGACAATTTAATTAGATTTTTGCATTTTTTTTATACACACCACAATATAGTGAATTGTCTAGAAGTTCAGTTGACTGTAAATAGATTAAATAAGAAGATGGGAATATCTGTTTGTTCCAGAGGCAACTAATTACAAATACAAATTAAATGATGCCAAATAAATCCAGACTTATGAATGCGGTTTAATAGGCAGTGAAAATGGTGATGCTACAGACAACCTAATGTAAAGGAGCTGCTTGGATTCAATGTATTATAGGATATGTATGTGGATATAATTAGCATTTACCCTTAGCATACCCTTTGAACAACTTTGTATTTTATATCCCATAATCATGTCAGAATCCTAACAATGTTATTTAATTCATGCACGTACATTATTAATGTGTGCACACAGAAGCCCAATCAGTTTTCTTGTCGTATATTTTTAGATCCACTCCCCTTCACACAGAAAATGGGATTTTAGAAATATTTGCAAGTTATAAAAAAACTAAGTATCATTCAGACCCTTCCCTTTGACACCCCTCTGATCTCAGCTGCCTCTTGTTAGGCTCTGAGATGCCTCGACACCTTGATTGGTGTCCCTTTGTGGTACATGGTTTGGACACACACACACAGCTGTGTGAATGAGGTCTCACAACGCATATCACAGCAGAAACCAAGTCACGATTGGCCTGCAGGGCGATGGGATTGGATCGACGTGCAGATCTGAGGAAGGCTGTTAAACACATTTGATGCATGGAAGGTTCCATAATATTTAAAGCGGAAGAAGTTTGTTACAGCCAAGCCGAGCACCAGGGAAGAGCCGTGGTAATAAACCGGATAGGAACCTGATGGTGGAGATGGGAGAAACTTCCAGGAGGAACTCCACGGATGTGGACGTTGAGGCAGAGGCCAGACGGCCGCCTCTCAGAGAAAGAAAAGAAGGAACCTAAAGACTCTCAGACTCTGAGAAACAAGATTCTCAGGTCGGGGAAAACAGGATTGAACTGTTTTTGACCTCATCACCTGCACAATAACATCCCGGCGGTGGCGGTGGTGGGGTCGCGCTGTGGGGTGTTTTTCAGCTGCAGGGTCTTCCGGGGTGGGGGTGGGGGAGGCTACTAAGCTGTGCAGAGAGATAATAATAAAAACCTGGTCCAGAGTAGAGAGTTCAGGACCTCAGATGAGGAAGACTTGAAGTCCAGCTTGAACTTCCCAAGAAGACTCTTAACAAACAACTAGGAACTCCGACAAGAAAAAGTGACGCATCACTCATATTGAGTTTCTACTTACAATAGAAGCGCACATTGTAAATAGTAAACCATCAACTATGAGTGTAGTGTATATATTTGCCTGTATTTAATTAAAATAAAACTACCACATGGTAAACCATGATGGATAAACATGCCACTACAAAAACGTTAAAATGCCGGAAATAGAAATGCTTCACTGCTGAGACTTCGGTTGAGCGCACACCTGCCAAAGAAACATCAGTTTGTCACGGTCGACCTTGGTTTGTGTTTACATTTGGCGCTGTGCACCTGGAACACTCAGGTTGGAAATTTGAACTGGGAACATTTCGGCCTCTTGAGTTGTCTGTGAAGCAGCATATGTACCGAGTTAAAGATCGGAATACTTGTGATATTTAACTTTTCTTTTCAATAAAGGTGCAACTTATTTTGTTGCAAAGTCTTTCTCTGTCGTTAGGGGGTATTTATGGGGGGAAATGTTTAATATGAACAATTCACTTGTGCAGGGGTCTGAAAGCACTGTGGATGAATGGATAGATACTTTATTCCTGTTTTAAAAAGCATGAAACACCTGTATAGAAATATGACACATTAGACTAACACTGCTATAAAAACAGACTTTATCAAAACAGTCAGCAACCTTTGGGATGTTAAGGGTCAGGTGGCAACCTCTGGGTCTGAAGCCATTGCTGAAGTGCCTTAAACCTGCATTCTCTCTAATGACCAGCAGGGGGTGACTCCTCTGTATAGAGGTCTTTATACGAGAAAATCTCTCTTGATGTATTCCCTCAGTAAACATTGTAAACACGTGTATGTCTCAGTCTCTAGTTCCAAGTCTTCTTCAAAACAGCATGATGTTCATTTAGTAAATTATGAGGAAAATGAGTCATGAAAGAACATTTTGATCACCTACAAATATCTCAGTCAGTGTTTCATGGTATTTCTGTTTTTATAAAAAAGAAAAAAAAGATGGGGCTTCTGCCAAAATGTTGAACCGAGCCTGTTAAATGAAGGCTGGGACACAGCTATGGGGTGTGACACGTGTGCAGTGCTGCTGGAGCTGCAGTGTTTGAGGGATACAGCAGAATGCGCTAGATACCCTAGAATGTGGGCGTGTTGAACCCCAGTGATGGCGTGTGACGCCGTCTCTATTAACCCTGATCACATGGCTTCAAGGCGGTGGTCCACGAACCAACGGGGAACGTCACGGTGACCACTTCTTATACAGTCTGTGTTCGGGGTGAAGAAACAGAAGTAGATAAAGCAGCTCAGACGGCTCCACACCTGATAATAAAAAACATGACCTTCTTCTTTTCCACTCTCTAAACTACTACATGTTTGTCAGAAAGCTCCTTTCGACCTGGAGCCTCCTGAAAGACCTTTTTCACCGCCGTGCATCTCATGACCACATGTAGTTACACGCATGAGGTCCTTTTTCTTTTATGCCTTGAAGCCACATTTTTCTGTTACATGTTCGTGAATTAAGAGGCCCACGAGGGACCAAACACAGCCCAAATGCAGAGGCAGGACGAATATCCTTTCTTCCCCCGGCTATAGACTCTGATTCTCTCAGACTTTGGAATAGTTCACATTTCATGCAGGTGTGGACATACATTTTCTACAATATTTTCTTCTTGTACCACTATATGAAACATAAATCCAATAATGTGTGTGTGTGTCCCAGGTTTGAAATGTGTTCTTGTTGTGTCAACGAAAGAACTGTCATCATCCATAGGATCATTTGGCGTTTTCTTTTTTTAATAAGGGCAGCGTAAAAGTTTATTGCGCCCCGGGGGCACATAAGCAGATCTGACCTCATCTCAAGCAGATGTAAAGAGAGGGCTGTCAGTGGGAGTTCAGACGGAAACAAACTTCGGCTTCATCTGCAAATCACAAAATCTGCTGCAGTCAATCGAAACAGCTGCTCGGTTTCTGTGCACGATTTATAATCAGAGATCCACATCTTCTAATAAACTGCTTGACTGAAGCCACATTGCCCATATGGGGCGGCTGAAAACTGCATTTTAGATAAAGCAAAGAAAGTTATTTAAGAACACATATTAGTATGTACATTTGTGCAGCATCACACTTTGTACTTTGACAACAAACCAATTAAATTCTCTAATATCTCTACTTCTCTGACTTTTTATCATGCGTTTTTCTTTTCTTATTTCTTATATTCTCTTGTTACTTTCCTTTCCTACTTCCTTCAACCTGACCTCCCTATCACCTTCCTCTTTCATTTCTTATTTCAAATCAACAATCACCAGTATTTATATATATATATATATATATATATATATATATATATATATAGTAAACACAATATATATATAAAGTAAATATATATATATATATATAAAGTAAACACAATATATATATAAAGTAAACACAATATATATATATTGTGTTTACTTTTGTAATGTATTTAAATATTTTATTGTATTATGCTGCCATGTTTAGTGTTTTCTGTCAAATTGAACTGTTAATATCAGCCCACTAAATATAATCAAACTGCCCGAAAATGAGCTGTCTAGCTAACTCTGGCAAATTTACATTGAGGTGGAAATTAAAACGTTTATTAATGTGCGTTGTTGCCCATGGAAAATTAATGAATTAATAAAAAAATTAGGAACCCAGATATTAGTGCTATGATAAGTGGCAGGTTTGGTTACTGATCTAATTAAATAACTTTATTCTTTTCTTTGCTACCATTATCAATAAATCACTCCGGTAGTTCCGCTACCTGGGGGTAGCTCCTGTAAGCTGTAATAATAATAATAATAATAATAACAATACATTTTATTTGTAAAGCACTTTTCATAAGAAAAATCTCAAAGCTGTCATGTTGAGTTACAAGCCGTTTGGTGGAGTTGCCTCTGAGCTAAATGCTCTCTGGCGAGCAGCGATGCAGTGGATGTACGTCGAGGGCTTTTACCACGAAAGGTAAAAACATAAGCTAGAATGCGCTGCTGTTGACAATAAATAAATAAAGAGTTTGCCTCTGCGTTTTATTATTGTATTAGCATCATAAGGTGCTATATAAATCCTCTTCCTTTGATCTGTTTCCCAGGAGATCGAGGCAGGGTTACGTGGTGAAAGTGAAGCCCAACAGTGTCACTGTTCTGCATCGTCTACATCGTCATCACTTCCAGCACTGTTTCTAAGACCTTTAAAAGACCCTTTCCCTCCATGGAAGCCACCGTCTGTGGGACACATGAAGAGAACCCAACAACAGCATCCTTTTGTCGCACCCTTGAAAACTAAACTTGCACTGTTGTCGAAGAACAGAAGAGCTGTAACTTGTGTGTGAACTCCTTATCGAGGAGCTTCGAGTATCAGCTCCTCGGAGCTCGGAGGAACGTTTGAGCGACTCAAGCGACCAAAAAGGGAAAAGAGGCAGAGAGAGAAAAGAGAGCGTGTTTGTGAGAGGTGATTATTTTGTGTTAATCTAGTATCAGCTTTCCAACACTTGGAGGCTTCCCAGTGTATTACTCATTATCTGCGGACAAGTCAGTTAAATACAGATTATGCGGGACAGGAAAACGGGGACGTGGTATTCCTGAACTTTCCCATGAAGCGATCTGTCTCCCTTTCTGTTTTCTGGGCTTTTCTCCACGATGTCCACACTTTTTTTTCCTTCTTTTCTTTTCCTGGTCCTTCACATGTTTCTCTTTCTCACTCTCATCCAGCTGTGTGCCATATTTCAACCCCTCTTTCCAGACGATTTTAAATTGAGCTGTCCTTGTAATTCAAAAGACAACACTGAACATCTCTCAGGGGTTTTCTATTGTCCTATAGTCATCATCTTTTTTTTTGATAACCTCGCTGATTTTGAGCTGCGCGAGGCCACATACTTCCTCATAATTACCCTCTACTTTCAAAAACTGAAGATCAATAGATCCATACCAGTGTGCACATGAGTCGTGCTACAGTAAGTGCACATCGGTTGAGTGGTCCATTTAAAAGGCAGCGCCTCACCGATTGTAAATCCAATAAGGTCTGTGTAGTAGCCACCTGCCAACGTTGCATTATAGAAAGCTGTTAACAGCCGTCTTGATGCTGGAGAAATGGTCGATTAAAGAGCATCTCTGAAACGTGACGCCGCTGTTTAAAAAACACAACGAGCTTGAGGAGAGTTATTTTGAATGTCCACATCAACATAACAGATAACTAAAGCTGTGAGGTAATAATAGAATATAATAACAAAGCCAACACCAATCGCAGCAAAGAACGGGAAGTGGTCATCATTGTGTTTATGGCTGCAACTAATGGTTATTTTTGTATTGTTGATTAGTCTGCTGATCTTTTTTAATTTTTTTATTAATTAATGGTTTGGTCTGCAAATGTCAGAAAATACTTGAAAAGTCCAAATCCTAAAGATAATTGGTTTAATCACACACAAATGTCGCAAATCCTCACATTTGAGTTGCTCAAACTGGGAAACATGGGGCTTTTTTTTTGCTTGAATAATCAATTATCTAAATAGTCGTGTTTTTGTTTGTTCAACATTTTTGCACATTCAGCTCACCTGCTGTTTCAGTGTTTTATTCAAGTGTAACATTGTCTCTATTTCCCACAAAATGTGATCGTTCTGCCAGAAGAAATCTTGAAGATTATTAATAAATCATTTCAGAAATCGGAAATTCAGTCAAAATAAAGCGTCGCCAAACGCTTTGAGCTGCTTTGCAGCATCTCTGTAGTAGAACTTTTAGCTTTCTCCAGTTTGTGCACAACATACTGCAATCTCAGGAGGAGGTGACACCCATTAAGGCTATCGTATCCCAAACTGACATGAGAGCAACACGCAGCACGATTTGCAAACTTTCATCGCTCTCAGAACTTCAGAAGATGCACTAAAAAGGCTGGTTACTGAGGGAAATAGAGGTTTGCAAAGAGACATTTAGAGCACCGCCACTCACGGCACATTTCAAATACACATCTGTAATGTTTTGGACGAGTAGAATGCCAACTGGCTTTCAGCCTTTCTACAGTAAAATATGCCTTATATATATCTGTATTTCTGTGTCGGAGTAAAATTAAACAGATGTGAATGTCAACATGGAGTTAAGTTGTACTCGAGAGCCACATTCCTCAAAGAGAAATAACCTGCTTTCAGTTAATGAGTTTTGATGTGAGAGCCTAAAGACGCAGCTGTCAATAAATCTCCCCGATAGAGTTGAAAATTCAAACTGTCTGGGGAGGAGAATAATCACTCAGTTTCCACGTATGCACCTTTGCTTTTTATTTTATTTGCTTTTATTTTATTTTTTGCATCGCTAAAAGATACATTTCAGTAGTAATACACCGAAAAGAGATGAGATGAGGGATTTCTACACATTGAATGAATGTTTGCATGAAAAGAAAACCTTCTCCGAACATAAAGATATTCTCCTCTTGAGTGTCCACAGAGTCCCTGCATTCGTCAAAGCATTGAAAAGCTTCATTTAAATTAGATGTTTCAAGGATAACTATAAAAAAAGAGCATTTCTGATATATGAATTTGAAGAATGGCATCAACTTAACCAAAATGAGGTTAAGTGAGCTCCATCCTCACAGCCTCAAAGCTAAAAGCTGCTTGAATTCAGCTCTGAGTGACGGCGGCTTCAAATCAAGTCTCGAAATGTCAATATTTTAGGGATGGATATCAAATAAAGACGTCTCCTACAATCGAAACCTGCCGATCTCATGGCACACACACAACAAACGAAGGACGTGACTCACCGCGTTGAATCCCGGGAAGAGGCTCACCGCCGTGGCCGCGTCCAATGGAAACGGGAGGAACTGCTTCATGCCCAGCGAGGTCTGGACGCCAGGCAGGGTGGGGCGCATCAAGGTGGGCATGAGGCCATTTTGACATGTGTTACCTGCGGGAGGGAGAGCAAAGGCAACGTGTTGAACAGCAGACGCCTCGGGGACCGGAGCCTCCGCCAAAACCTCTCGGTTTACGAGTCAACCTCGGTGTATTTGTTTAGTCCGCATCATAAAGCGCCTGATATCTTATCTCCGTTTGTCATCTACGTACATATTTAACACCTGAGCCAACAGTGAGACCCTCTTCACATTATTTCCAGCACGAGTTGATTTGATTTAAAATAATGCCGGGAGTAAAAAATACGTTTCTAATTTTCTACAGTCAAATATCATTGAAGTCCACAAAATCTTAAGTTTGAATGGTTTTTATTTAACAAGCTTTTCATTATTTTATCAAAAACAGTGCACCCTCACAAATGTATTTTCCATCTCAAATTCTTTATATTTTTAACATCCAATATAAAATGTTTATGACAAAATAATCTTAATTTAAGGTCCACTTAATTAAGTAAATAAATGTATTAATGTAAGGTCCACTGAAAGCTGGTTGAGAGCTCCTGTACTAGTAAAGTTGAGTCTAGTTTAGGTCCTGTAGAGTTGTAATAGTTTATTTTAACTTGCACATGTTTCAATTACAATACTTATGAAGGATAATAATAATAAATATTCCATATTAATTATTATTGTGGGTTTTTTGTTACTGTGAAATGGTTCAGGTGTGAATGGAATAAATTAAAGATGGAGGTTGCACGTGGTGGTTGTAACAAGCATGGCGTAAGAAGAGACTATTTTAAGCGCAGGAGGGCGGAAGAATGCGGAGGAATCTACTAAGGAGTGGGACTGTTTACCTGAGTAGGACTCCGCCCCTGTGAAGGGTTTAGCCATTAGCATGCTATGTTATTGTTATGTTATCATGCATGCTGGGAAACTAACCAATGTAGACGCCTTAAGCTCAGCGAATGAGAGTATTTAACAACTCGCATAAACATTTGTACGGGGTGATTATCCCTTCTCGTGAATCGCACAGACAGCTAACTGCTTACAGCTCGACTGTAAGTGGCCTGTGGACTGCTTGAAGCGAGACTCCCCCGGCCGGGAACTATATTCTGTTTATCATTATCTATTATTATTATCTATTTTTGCAATGAGACTCATCGCATAGAAAGGGGCCAAATTTGTGCCAAATGTACGCGTATAAATACTTAATTTAAATACATTAAAAAAGCACAGGAGCACCAAGATGTTATATGTTAGCGGTGCAATTATCTGTTGATAATTTGAGAAGGTTTCATTTAGTCTCATCTGTGCAGGTTTAGCAGCCTCAAAAGCTGCTCAATCGCACGCTGACTGTCGACTTGAAAGAGTTTTCAGAGCTTTTTCGATCTCATCTCGGCTGACAGAGATATTGATCCCGAGGTCAGGAATGAAATTCCCCGCTCAGACAAAAAAAAAACTAAAAAACCTTGACTTTGGCACCTTTCAGAGATTCTGATGGTCTCTTTACAAAGTTGTTACTCTGTAATTACGTGCTCATCAAATTCCCTGTCATGTCTCCAGTTTTCATTGTTGATATGTCACAGAGAAGGCATGTTACTTTTACTTTTGATATATGTATGTACACACTATGCATGATTATGTACTTCTAACTTCTACTTCTAATGGAGCATCTGTGTATTTTGAGGTTGTAACTTCCAAGACTTCATTCTTTAACCGTGGTGGTCGTTGGTCTCCTTTGGCTCAAAGAGTGTCGGTGATACATTGGCTGCAGGCTCATGAATTCTCTTCTCATAATCACAATCAGACCCAAATGGCGCCAAGTGTTGGGGCCAAATACGTCTACCCCACTTCCAAACCCCCTACTTCAGGGGCCCTTGCTAAAACCCATTCCCAAACTCTGCTTTCATTGTGATCCCAACCACACACCTGCAAAGTTCCATGACTCGCTTCTTGCACGGCTTTGATGCAAATCACGATGACAAATATCTGTGTGCAGAAATATAAACACCCGGCAAAGTAGTCAAAATTGCTTTGTACAGTTCGGTGACGGCAGGATCACATATTGGCACGATGTCTCGCACGCAGACCCACAACTTGAAAACAATAATTATGCACTGAGCGAGTTGCACACTCGGATGACCGCAGCGTGACGCTCCGGCGATGTTTATCCCTCGCAAACAGATGTTCTCATTCTGAAATTGTCCCCTCAAACTAACGTGGGATGAGTCAATGGCGAGAGTGGCCTGGCCCTCACATCTCTAGGACAAACAAAAGTAAATACTTCACTTGTATTGTCATGTGAGACTAGGCCAGCAGAGCGCTATATAAACCACCAATTGGAAACAGCACAAGGCTGATTTCAACACTATGGGATTTGAAAAAAAAAGAAGAAAAGAGGCAGAGAAAACCGTCACAGCCCTCCAAAACATAAGGAATTAAAGAAGCCATTTCTTAAAGCTGTAATGAGAACCAGAGGGATGTTTTTTTTTTTTATCGCTGCACATTTAACAATGCATGGCTCTAAAGCGCTGGCAGCTACAGTACCGCACCGACGTCTCGGGACAAATAAAAACAAGGGTTTGCCACGTTTCGGTCCCGAGGCAGTGGTGAGGGGTAACTGAAACGCAAACGTCATAAAGACCAGAGGAGAAAAGGGAAAAACCACAGACTGCCCCCCCCCCCCCATCCCCCTCTTCCCTCACTCTGTCTTCTCCCTCCAGTCGCCGGAGCGCTGCCATCTGTTGGAAAGAGAACACACGCCGTCTCTCATGTGGAGGCACGTCTTCGACCCAACTTTAGCAAAGCGTGTCCTTCTGTAGGGATCAACCAACCATCTCTCGACATGCCGGCCTGACGTCAGCCCGCAGGCACGCCTCACCAAAAGAAACTCAGCGACAGTCCAAGCAGGATCGACGTGTGGCATTAGTCTGCAGCGAGATGAAGAGTGACAAACTGAAATGTGAATTTGTTTGATAGGGTCGTGTTTGGTTTGCTGAGTGATGGGAGATGAAATGTGACGTGTCACCACAGCTGAGGTCTGAGAGCTTCTTTTTTTTAAGTGTTTAGCTTCACAATACGTTTTTCTTTAGACAGCAGCAGGTGAAGTATACGGGTCCTTTACTTGAGTTTAAAAAAGCAAATACTATAATCTAAAAATACCCCCATTACAAGTGTAAATCCTACATTTAAAATCGTACTTCTGGACATGGACGAACTTGTGCACCTTATCCTACTATTGTGTTACGATTTAATGATGCAGCTGTATAAAAATAAGCAAGAGATACTTTTGACTTTGCATGAAATCTGATCGTCTGCTTTTAATCAACAGTGTTCAGCCATGCGCGATCAGATACGTCTGCTTCCATTTTACATGTGTAACTACATTTTGTCAGATTTTATTTGGGAGAGGGGGGGATTGTGTGTTGGGCTATGAGCACAAGTTATGATGAGGCTGGATTCAAAGTTAAAGGATCACCCTCGTTACGTTGCCGTTCATTCTGAGGGGAGCGTCAATGAACTAAACTGCGTGACATGATTTCATTTGAGAGTTTTCATGGTTGAAAACACTTTTTAAAGCAAGCTTTCTGAATCGGCCTAAATGGTAAGTGTTAACACTAACAGAGAATTCGACTTTTGCTCGATGTCCAAAAATACATGCACAGAAATGCATACGGATAAAAACAGAAGCGTGACGCGGGTAAACATAAACATGGAGTAAACATGGAACGATTCATGTGACAGGTTTCTTTGTATACATGAGGATGTGAACATTAAGAAAGAAGAGCACATCAAGCGTCTGATAGCATCCTCTGTTCTCTTCTGAATAGAACAGAGAGGCGCCATGTTTAACATGTGACCAAATATTAAAATGGTATTTTACATATATGCACCAATAGTATATCAAGGATATGTGAAAAGTACAGAAGGCACATGAAGAATATGATGGTATGAATGAACTGGCCGTCCCTCCCTGGACACGCTGTTTATTGGATTGAACCTCTCGTAACCTCACATACCTTCCTGAAGCTCCACCCGTTTGAGGTCAAACAAGGCAAATTACATTTCTTTAGTCTCCTGTTGTGAAAGGGAGATAAGCAACAATTACAATCCAGAAAACATGCCCAAACATAAGGGCACATTCCAGCCTGCAGCCCCGGAGAGCGTTTATACTCTCTTAAGCCTAATTATCTGTCGCCACCAGAAAAAGGTAAAGCAATACATATACAGGCAGAGCTGGAAAACAGAAGACCTGGCTGCTAATCTGACCTTTAACCCCGACCTCTGAGCGCCACACACACACTTCAAGATGCTCCAGCACTCCGACAGGAAAAAAAGAAAGCCTGTTAGAGCAGGCTCTGGCAGAGACACACAGATGGCAGTCATAATTATCACTTTGTTTGTTTGAGGTGTCAATATTTGACTTGATTTCGGCTAAAAAAGAAAAAGTTAATATTTGAGTTCTAATATTGTGACTCCAGCGGCAGAGTGCAGGGCCCAGGTGTGCTGAGTCTCTCCAGCAGACGCTGTCACCTACTTTGCATGGAGAGGTGCTCGGGAGACTCACTCCACCGCGAAAGGTCATCTGGTGAGAGTCATTAAAATAACTAGCAGAAGACTGTCGGAGCAGCGCGGAGTTAGGAAGAAAATAACTTTTTGTCTTCAGCTTATATTCAGGTTGTCTTCTATCAGGAGCATTTAGTAAGATGATTAAAACAAAAGTAATCACTCAAAGCCAAACAACTAATAATAAGAAAACGAGATATGAATAAAAAGGTTGTGCGTCTGTCGTGCCCCCGTTGTGCGATCTCCAGCAGCACTGATGTGTTTACACAGTGGAAGATGGGGAAGCTCCCCACGATGAGTCGCCGAAGGCAAGAATGTGCTGGTTGAATGGGAGAATTTGAGTTTGTAAAATGATTGGTTGATGTTAAAATGTAGCCACAGATTTGTGTATTTGAGGCCTCAGAACGTTGCAAAGCGCGGTCCCGAATCATCGGATATTTAAATTAAACCAGTATATGGGCCTCAGAGGGAATCAGCTGCTGTGTAACCCCCTCTCCACCCCCACCCCGGATATTTAGTGGACACCAAGTCACAGCTGGAGAAGGAAAGTGAATTGCACTTCATCCATCACGCCACCAGAAACATGGCTCCCAATGAAAGTCTGTCTGGATGTGTTTGCAAACACATTTATCCGTGTCATTGTTTAATATTTTAAACATATTGTGTTTGTGTGGGTGTGTGTGTGTGTGTGTGTGTGTGTGTGTGTGTGTGTGTGTGTGTGTGTCTGTGTTCGCCAGTTTCTTCCAGAGTGGCTAAACAGAACTAATGAATGCAGCTGTGAAGTCCTTATCGTGTCAGTAGATATTGTGCTTCAGGGACTCGTATTCTTAAACACCAGTCTAATTAAATTACCACAAACCAGTCGACCCTCACTGAACCTGCGGCTTTTTGAGATGTTTGGGTTTTTTTGGGGGAATGGGGGTGGGTTGCCTGCTTTGCCCAGAAGTGTAATGATGTAGAACCGAGATGCGATCCGACTTCTGGAAATCTTTGAAACGGATCAGGATTGATGAAAAGTTTACACCCACTGGCCGTTGTTTATCCATTCCCTTTGAGGCCGTGGTTAACGACGCAGGAGCGGCGCACGCAGCGCGAGACATTAAGAGCAGCTCATTGGACGAAACGTGCACGCTGCGGCGTGTTTTTCACGACTGTCCTCTGCATTGCCCTTCCTGAAAGATTCCCTTATCTCTGCTGAAGCGTTCCTACTCCTGCGGCAGTACGGCGAGAGAGAGGGAGAGAGTTAAAATGATGTCTGGAGGACGCCGACCGGCATTCATAATTAATCATCCTGAGCCGCTCTCCTCCACCGCCCGCCTCCTGTTAGCGTCCTGAACCTGGCTGCTCCTCCGATAAGATCTGTCCAGAGAGGCCGAGAGTGCCTCAAAGCTTCTTGCACAGCCCTCCTTCCTTCCCTCAGCAAACATAAATCCAATTATTAGATAAATCTGAATATCACTGGAAGTCATTTGTATGCCGATGACGCTCTGGATGTGATTAACACCGTCGTGTTTTTCATGGAGTGTGCTGATTGTATTTGGCCCTTAACATGCTCTCAGATCAGTACTTCCCTTCAAGTGAGGGGGATAACATCATTTCACCCCTATTAATTGAACAAAGTGAGCACAAAGGGTAGATTTAAAGCATTCTCCCTCTCTTAAAAAAAAAGAAAAGCCACACTTTCCCTGATTTTCTAATTAACCTTTCCACGATAAACTCTGCATTCTCGTGAGATTCCAGTAAATCTCGGCCATGCGTTTGGCTCCGAGGTACCCAACACACCCTGCAGATTAGCATACTGTAGCGCTCGCTGCTGACACGCGTGGAGCTGGCTAATAAACACAGCTGCCTCTGCCTGAGATCCAACAATCACTGCCCCGTGTGCTCTGTAGTCTGAGGTTAACCAAAAAGACATTTAACACGCCGCCACACAGGATAGATTTCCTTTGCGCGGCCCAACGACACTAATAGCTCGTATGATTGCAGCGCACACTCAAGACCTATTAGCCTGCCGGGGTACGGTTGCTGCACTGCCTGCTTTTGATGCATGTGGACAGCTTTTAATGCAAGAGGTGCGTTCCCTTCTGCTCTGTTTAATCTTTTTTATTCTTCCAAGAGTCTCATCGTATATATATCTGTCGCCTGATATTAATCACTTTAACATTAAACGTGTTCTGGTTAACTAGCAGAGCAAGCGGTGTTATTAATCCTTTGTATTTATTTTTTACGAGATACCATCTATTTTCTCTGAGCAGCGCAGTCGTGCACTCAGGATTCATAAATGTTAAAGCCGCACACGTCCTGTACGCAAACACTGACCTTTCCTCCTCTTGTTGTTTTGTTTTACGCTGAGTGCTGGTGACAAGATGTTTCATGGTATTTTGTCTGAGCAAACAAAAAAAAACACCAACCACAGAAACCCGCCCTGCTCTCTTCTTGAGGGCTGTCTCCAGCCGCTCCACATTTTTTGGGGGGTTAAAAGGGGCCAAATTCCAAACCCATCCACCCAACCAGACCTGCATCACCTCTCTGCAGAACCTGACCGAGCATCTGTGGTGGATCTCAGAGAGCGGAAGCTTGTCTCTGCACCTGACAGCTTATTCATTTATAACCCCCCCCCCCCTCTGCTCTGTGTATGGCATAACAAGAGAAAATTCTTCTCGCTCTGTAACTTCAGATCACTTTAATCCCTGGGATGAAAAGAAAAGTCTTTCATTTAACAAATCGCCCCCTTAGAACTCCGGATCCCTGTGTAATTATTCCTCCTATGTGACCGTAAGCCAGCGGTGAGAAGAGCACTTGACGAGGAGCCACTCGCGCATTAAGTCATCCTAAGCCTCCTCCATAAAAACTAATGGAAGGGGCCTTCCTCTAAAATATCCTACACACAGAATATCAAGTGGCTCTCGACGCTGCCATCTCTGATCTTATTTGAACAGTCAGCTGGTCAAGCGGCCACGGTGGAATCCAAAGCTCGTATTCTCGGCCACGAAAAATCAGCTGTGATTTAGTCGAATAAAGCAGAAAATGAGCACGGGTTACCTGGTGAGCAGGTTCATTCAACAGTTTTCGGAGCCCTCAGCGTGCAACTTCACGCTTTCTTTTACTTTTTATGATTTTGTGCTGTACCAGCAGCCGGCTCTCCTCTCCATCTTTTTAGTTTGCAGAACAACTAATAGGCAACCCTGGAACCCAGATTTAGGAGACGGGGAGTGTGTGCATTTGACTGTGATGAAGCACATTCAGTGAACACACACACACACACACACACACACACAACAACCCAGGTGTGTAACTTCACACTCTTTTTTTTTTCCCAAATGGAAACCAGCGCTTCTTCTCTACAAGCTTTCAGTATCCAGACCAAGCGAGAACACACACATTTAGTTGAAGGAATCTGCACACACACTGCATTTGACTGTGATGAAGCACATTCAGTGAACACACACACACACACACACACACAAGGATGAAATTACAACACATATGAATGCAAACTCACCAAAAAACATGCTGCTCTCCATAGCTCCTCAAGCTCGGGGGTCTGCTGTATTTCCTCTCTGGTGCCCTGCCAGTGTGTGTGTGTCCATGGACGGCAGCCTGGGCATGTCTCATACACTCCTCAGGGGTGTGTGTGTCTGTGCATGTGTGTGCTCAAATCCAACTGCAGCGTCAACGGCCAGCCTGCATGCTGCACTCTGCACACCGCTGTGGACCTCCGTATCTGCCTCTCTCTCTCTCTCTCTCTCTCTCTCTCTCTCTCTCTCTCTCTCTCTCTCTCTCTCTCTCTCTCTCTCTCTCTCTCTCTGTCCTCGTACTGGTCCTCCCTTGCCTGTCTCGTCCCCTCCCCTCCTCTTTAGCTCCCCCTCCTCCTCTGTCTTCCTCCTCCTCTCCGGCCCCTCCACACACTAGATCCCACTTCTGTCTTTTCTCTTTTTCCGAGGTGTCTATCTACATTTGTTTTTTTGTTTTTTTTCAGCAACAGCCTTCTCTCCACGAGCGTGTGTGCCTCTCTCTAGGTGTCTCATCTTTGTTTTATGTGTCAACACTGCTTCTCTCTCACTCTCACTCTCACTCTCACTCCCCCCGCTGTCTAATTTATTTGATCCTATTCCCCTTTCCCTGCTTCCATCTCCGGCTGGCTCCTTTTTCATTTTTCTTTATTCTGACTGTTCCCTCGCTCTCCTCTTCCTTATCGCTCTCTCTCTCTCTCTCCCTCTCCCTCTCCCTCTCTCTCTCTCTCTCTCTCTCTCTCTCTGTGTTTCCACCTCGGCAGGCTAAATATCTTTGCAGTGTGTTTTATTTCTCGTGCGCTTCCTCTCCTCACTTACTCTTTGGGTCTCTTATTGTTTTCTCCCGCTCCCTCAGCACGTTTACACACAAAAGAAATAATGCAAGTCGCTGAGAGAAATCAGGTCATGTCGGAAATTGGAATAGAACTATCACCGACCTCCCTCGGCTCCGCGGGAGCGTTTCTATCTTCTTTCAGCTCGTTGTTTTGTTTTTGACGCTGCCCACATCTTTACAGCTTGGTTCTCTCTCACTGCTCTCAGCCTCATTTTCGGCCACAAAGTGCTCTCAGACCCAGCTGCACGCTGCCCTGTAGGAACTGCAGCTGTGCACATAGGGAAGCATGAAGCAGCTAAAGCCAAGTTCACCCTGCAAGACGTTCAAAGTTCACACGACACAACTTGCTGTCTAGTAAACGGGGGTTTTGACTGACATGAGGACACACAAAGCACGCAAGAGGAGATTTTGTCAAATATTTGTAAATGTAGAAGACAGGATGTTCGTTATCACACATCTTTATCAGTTTTTTCCTGCAGGTGCAACTCTGGTCTGTTGAACATCCAAATCCATGCATTTACTAGTTCCTTTGGTCAGGAGCGACCCTCAGTCAGGGATCCCCTCAACCCGTGTCATTGGCCGTCGCTCCCCGCCAGGTCCAGATATTTATGAAAAGTCCAGAAAAATATTTAGTCGCGGATTACGTTTGCTTTTGACCTATCACAAATAAGTTTCAAATGACTCAATGGAAATCCGTGTAAGGAGGAAGTCGGGGTGGTGGATGTTTCAAAAACCACAAGGCTTGCACTCAGAAAACCTAGTACTTTAGTTGCATTTTAGTTTTGTCTCAATTCATAGTCATTTTAGGCCAAACCATGATGTTTTTACTGAACCAATTGCATTTGGATCCTTTTTTTATTAATTACATATTTAATATAAATAAACGTTTGCAGTTTATGGGAACATTTGTTTTGAGTCGGGGTTCATTTGCGATCGCAAACTCCCATGTGCCTCTGATCAGGGGACTTTGTCGGGGATCTCCAAGGATTGTTGATGTGTAGAAAATCCGGAAAAGGTTGTGAATTGTGAACTGAGCACAAAGAGCCAGATATTTCCAAACAGAACTAAAAAGAGACGTACATTTACCAGACTGCCTGAAACAACTTCACATGAATGCTAATGTTGTTGTAACAAAGTGGCCAAAAAAAATTATTACGTCAAGGATCAAGAAGTATTACGTATTCAGACGGACAGAAGTATCTTCCATTAACATCAATACAAACCTTGTTAAATTAAATGTGATGCAGGTTCTGCTCAGCTGGTAGAAGAATCGTTTCAAAGCTTTAACATCTCCTAACGTATGAACTGCTGCTCTGAAGCACTCCGATCAGAAATAAAGATAAAACTCTGGCGCCATCTTTGATTTGACATGATTTGTCCCGACGTTAATGAAAGAGGTTTTTTTACTGCACAATTTTGATTTACAGTTTGTATTCTCTCCCATCAGCAACCTTATTTTGGAAGAGTTTTGGTGATACCAGATGTTTGTGATGTTTGATTCATTATTTTTGTGTGTTTGAACATTTGGGCTGATGCAGTGGGAAAACAGACCGCAGCGAGCGAGCCCACTGATTTTCTTGTTGAACCTGATTTATTTATACTTACAGAGGCTACGGTGGGTTTAAATTCTAGTCATTAAATTCATTTTAAAGACTTTTGCATCGCTTCGTCCAAAGTCTTTCCTCCAGGAGAAATTTAGTGAGGTGATTAGGTTTCGCTAATCGCCTACCTCAATTATGGAAACCAGATTTCTTGTTTACGTGACATTTAAGTAATCTGATTACTGCAGAAAGCTGACAGTAACACAGTAACTTAAGTGCATGTGAGTGCACTGATTGATTCGTTTTTTGTCTTTCTCTTCCTCCTCTTTCACACCTCCATTACACGCTTTGTTGATGACGCTCTCTCTTTTGTTTCCACTCTGACGCTCACACACTCATTCCCAGACTTTTTGATGCAGTTCGCTTCCTTCTGACTTGTTTTGCTCTCTCTCTCTCTCTCTCTCTCTCTCTCTCTCTCTCTCTCCGTGATTTTTTTTTTCTTCCTCTCTCTGGCTGGTTGTAATCAGACTCAACAGGAGCTGATATCAGGCTGCTGCTCCTCTGCTCCTGCAGCCATGAGACCGAGCTGCTGCTCCCCTCTATCTCTGCTGTTCATACACACACACACACGCACACACACACACACACACACACACACACACACACACACACACACACACACACACACACACACACACACACACACACACACGCACGCACGCTCAAGCAAACATACACAGGATTTTTAGAAACCTAACACAGGAACAAAACATGTCCCAACTGTGCATCTACTACACACAATCACAGGTACAGATGTGCACATGAAGACAAGCTCAGCAAGAGATATGCAGCATCTACAGGCTGCATAAAGCACACACACACACACACACACACACACACAGAGACTTCCAGAGACAGATAAACAACAACACTCTTGCATACTAAATTATATGCGCAAAACTCACACTCACACACACACCCACACACACACACACACACACACACGCACACACACACACACACACACACACACACACAGATAGACGAATATGCACCAACTCCAACCAAAACATATAACTTTCTGAACACTATACAGACTTTACAGACCCAAAAGCACAACGTTACATTCAGACATGCAACACAAAGAACACATGAGTGACATGAATATAGTTTTGGAAGATTACACGTCATTTATAAATAAATGATGAAGAAGGAAATCGATTTTCCAGTTACATTTCCAGGTGCAATCTTTGTTTGGTTGATAGAAAAAAAAAGTCTCACTTTGTGGACCTGCAACCCTCTTTTTAGAGGGATTTCATTTCACTCCTGTCGGCAGCACATTGAGGAGTCTAAAAGATGAGAAGAAATCAAATGACAAGCCAGGTTGTTTTGTCGGGGGGGGGGGGGGGGGTTGGCCTTGTATTGATCTTGCAGCTTAAGTTGTGACTCAAATGTAATCCTCAATGCAAAACGATGATTACATAACAGCCACAGACTGAGAGCTGACACGTCGTCACTGCTTCCCACCTCATACGATGTTTACTGTATGTAATTGCAAGGAATTGATTCGTCCGCTTTGTCCTCACAAACTGCGCGAGGGCGTTTCTTCAGCCCTCCCATATTATTCATTTATGGTCTAGACTCAACAAGCCATTCACATTATGTCACATGCAGGCTCTATAGAGAATATACCGCCTAAAACCTAAAAAGTATGACTTTTAATTCATGAGATGGCAGGTCGTTATTTCAAGGTTAAATTCACATGGATGTCATCTTGTCCCACCTCCTGTGAATGAGTTCATAGATGTGGGAAAAAACAAGTACAATGGGGAGCAGCAGGTCCTACAATGTCTTTATGTATAAATATTTTCTTTAAATCTGCTTCCACTTTCCTTTATTGCATGCTGCCATAATTGATCTGACAAACATTTTCGAGATATGTCTTTCTGGTGTGAAAACGTGCTAACAGCCAGGGTTGGGGGGGGGGGGGGGGTTTGGCACGGTTTGGCACGCAAAACCTGGGTTTTGGCACGCACACACACACACACACACACACACACACACACACACACACACACACACGCACGCGCGCACTCTGTCTGATTGGCCCACTGTAAAGCTGCGCTGAAGGTCAGACAGAATTGACGGCTCTCGAGCTCAGGCTGCCGGTATCGACTGCGAATGAGGCGCTTTTCTTGATCAAAGCGATGTCAACACACACAAACACACACACAAACACACACACACACACGAGCCAGACAGTTGGTGACATCATCAGCTGTAAATAAATAAATAACCTACAGAATGAAATGTAATAAATGTTCTCAAGAGCTGGTTGTGATTCCTCTCTACTATCGTCCCCTTCAGGCTCCTCGGCTGCAGCCATTTTGCAGCACAGATGTTTCCCATTCTCCCTGTCCGCCCCTCTCCCCCACCAACACCTCCCCCACCCCCACCGCCTCCCCTGACTCCCCCACTGCGTCCAGCTCCAGTAAATAAGTTTATTCTCTGAGATGGCAGCTCTCCCTTTTCTCTTCTCCTCCCTCATTGTCCTCCCTCCCTCTTTCTTCCATCTCCAGTTCCTTTATCCACCCTCCCCACCCTCCCCACCTCCCACCCCCATCCAGACGTGTTCCGGCGGTGGCGAATATGTTTTTTAACCTTGACTCGCAGGTGTCGGTGGCAGAATGGGGCATTATTTGTCACCATAAATAGCGGTTAAGGAGCGGCGGCAGCCCGGCAGGAAAAAAAAGCCCCAGTGCGCCGCATGCGAGTGCAGCCCGGGATACTTCATTAATCTTGCTGTCACTTCCGTGACACTTTTCATTAGTCATAGGGCTATCTGATCAACAGGCAGACTCCCGACTCCTCAAAAGCCGTCCACCAGCAGCCGGAGAGAGGAGAGAGGGAGAAGAGGAGCTGCAGGTTGGTAAAGAGACAGAGAAATGAGACCTGGAGAATCAAAAGAAGGGATCCTGCTGGAGGGAGGTGGACCCACGTGGCGCCGCCGGGAGGCCGGCTGACCTTATTAGCACCAGCCCTGTTTTGGGGCGGAAATTGCGACCGACGCTAAATAGTGATTATCTCCACAAGTACAAGGTTTATTTGAATAATTTCAACAGCTATAATATACAGAAAACCCCTGTGAACATAGATAATACATTCACATATGTGTTAGTGGTATATTAGTTTATGAAAATACACAGAAAAGGGAAAAAACAACAAGAGAAAATAAGAAGAAAAAAGAGAAAGATAAATTTCAACGTAGATGTTTATTATCTTAACAAAATTCCCCATGCCTTTTCTTTATTGTACATATCTTATTGTACTCTATTGTGTAGCTCTATATGTGAGTATCTGTGCGAGGTTTAGCTTTGATTGAGTAAAGTTAAGTATTTTTAATAATTATTTTAGTTCAAACATTTTGAGAAATTGCGGCAACCCAGATTTTTTTTAAAGCACCATAACATGTCAGACTGTCCTCGAATGCGTCACGCCGCATCCGGGTTCAGGCCAGGCAGACCTACGTTTAGCTATCAAGCACGCCAAGGATATTCATATTTCAGCCATAAGTAAGTCAATTTTAATGAATGTAATTTTTGCTGACAAAAAGGACATTATTGTGCTTATCTTTGTCTGAGAGAGGAATGCTCTGTGGCTCTAAGGATTACAACACCGTTGAGCTTGGTGTTGTAGCTTGTAGCATGTCTTTTTAATCGGCATCTTCTCAAAACTCGGGTGCATTCTCAGCCACTTTGGGGGTCACTTTTAGTCCTATTTATATTTTATGTTAATGTTTATGGTGGAATTGTGTTTTTTTATTCACATATTATATGCTTTTGACTATGACGTTCAGACTTTGTTGAGTCTTTTGTATATTGACATCAAATGGGTCTGATATTGATTATGGTTTCATATGATCAACTGAACACATTACTAGAGCTCAGTTTTCAGGGGCTCAGGCCCCCTATGGGGGTCTACCGTGCTTACAAAACATCATGTGATACGTTAATTTAATAAATGTGTTTGTTATCTGTTATAATCCATTTTGTGTGGGACGTTTGATCCAAATCTCTCTTTATAATCGGTTCCCAATTGTTTTTTTTACAAGACAAAAACAATCCACCATAGGGTTGAAATGGTTGATAAATCGACTTTCATTGAAAGACTGCCGAGTTAAAGAGTTTCAGATCTCCACGTTTCACTCACAGCCGCCGGGTGTATTATGGTCTGTGATCACCTCTCCATGTAGTAGTTCTTCCTCCTGGCCCGGATTCAAACTGCCTTCCCACGATTCACAGGACACAACACATGCTTGCAATCCGGCGTCGCTGTTTGTAATCTTCTCTCGTTGATATTCGGCTCGCTGCTGCTCCGCTGGCGGGTTTCTGCAAAAAAAAGAGTAACGAGTGCTTGCGCTCGTTGTTACCACGGTAACCAAATCAAGCCGGACCGAAATCTCAAAGAATTGCAACTTCATGCTCATTATCACCTGCTGCCTACGATTACCTGCCTTGTTTGGTTTGTTGTGGTCCTCGGGAGGGAGAGGTGCCCTGAGAACCAGAGACGGGTCACTTCTCGTTCTCCTGGGATGAAGATTCATGCTCACACTGACAAGCGTAACGAAGGTGTTGTAACACTCTGCAACACCTATTAGCGCCACGCCTCTCTCTGGAGCGGCCAACTGGAATGCCATGACAACAGAGACAAACCGAAGAAGAAATATATGAATGAGCTGAAGCGTTTTCTTTTTTTTCATATATTCGAGGTGCGATTAAGAGTCATTCACGGAGAGAGATGCATCATAACTACATCAGATGAGAGCGCTGGCCTTCGATCTGGGCCGAGCGCTGCTCTGGCGACCGTGATGGAGGGTTTCATGAACTGCGCGGCTACATTAATCGGCGCCATGTCAAACGCGGCTTGTGTGCAACCCACCTACATGTGTGCCGACGGCGCTGCGGCTTGCCTCCCTCCACTAAGCCTTCTGGGATTGAATCTGGTTTCCCACCATTTCCTCTCCACGTGTTTCACATCAGTGGGTGAGCAGCGAGCAGCCGGGAGATGACCGCTCAAACCTGTGGGGCAGAACTCTGGTCTTTGGAGGAGCTTTTATTCTGAAATTCAAGTGGCAGCGTCTCGAAAACAAAAGGCGGCGTGTGTGATGCTCAACAGTTTCCAGTTACAGCGGCGAGTCGTCCAAAGAGCTCGGTGTTAAGAATAGTTAAGGTCTTGGTGAGATATCGGCACATTGACTCAATCTTTCAGTCGGGTTAGAAATGATATGACACGTGACACCACTGCAGTTACACTTCCTTGCTGTTATATTGGAAATGGAATAGAAATTGGGTTTTCAGGTAATCAGCCTGAAAATGCTGCGGCTGCATACTCCGCGACGCTCGACCGCTCACCAAACTGTTGATCTGTCTCTCGTCCTTTTTTTTTTTCTTCCTTCTTTCTTTTATATTTTTGCCTCCGAGTTTCTCACAGAGAGGATCAAAGTGTCCTCACAGCACTTTTCAACATCCACCGCCACCGCTTCCCCCTCGCTTTTACCCGATGGGGTAATTGGAAACAGATAGTGCGCGGCACCCTGGATGGTGCTTGATCGTTAGCGGGGAGGTTTCAGAGCTGGAACAAGAACCAAAAAGGAACAATGATTGCAAAGCAGTTTAAAAAGAGTTCGACTGCTGAATAGTGCGTCTGTGATACTTGATTTTAACAGCCTGAACATCCTGGAAGAGAAAAGTAATAAGTATGTTACTCTAAGTATGAAACAACTGGTGCTTTAGATATTAGCATTTGGGGATTTTCTACTTTTCTTCCATCGTTTTTAAGAGGAACATTTTTCAGACGGCGATAACCTAGTTTTCAGATTAACATTATAACTTTAACATGAGATAAATATCAATGTCTGATTAAAAATATCGTATCTCCAAGTTATTTACCTTTTGTTAACACTGAAAACAGGACATCTCATACCATTAAGATTAAACAAGGCTATCCTCCTTTCTTTACCCTGCCTTGTTTCCTCCTTTCCTTCTTGCATCGATTGCTTTGTCTACAAACATTAAAGCTCCCCAAACATGGCAACCCAAAGTCCAAGGCTTGGACACCTGAGGCCAGGGTTTGTTATGTGGTTGGGTTTGGGAAGGTGGCACCCTCCGGTTCTGCTGATTCGGACCTTAAAACATGCATTCTCTCTACTGACCACCAGGGGGCGATTCCTCCGAATTCCTAATATGATAACTTCCGTTCATCAGTTGCAAAGAATTTTGACTTCGTAAAGGCACACACTCACATCACCATGAATCCTCTTCTTGGAACCTTAGATATTGAATGGATGTATTCTACACAATCCACATCAAAACATTTACATGATACATACTATGCTTTATTATCGCATATTTTCAGCAATAAACCCGAGTGCTTTTGCAGGTGAAAATAATCCATCTAAGCATTGAAAGTGTCATAATCCACCAGATGCACTAGTTTTAGGGATACCAGTTTGAAACAAGTTAAAACTGTTTGCCGTCTTTTGACTGTTATAAAACGGCCTCGGCAAAACCACCTCAAGCGGGCGTGAAAACCTTTCAGCGCAAGAAAGGAAGTTTTCTGCTTTTCTAATGCGATACTTTAGCTGCGACACATAGAAACACGTGAATAAGAGGCTGATATTAGCAACGTTTTGCCTCTTATCTTGTCACGTCATCCACCTTTGACATGATGGGGGTTCCACTTTGTAACGCTGTAGTGAAATCTCACTTTCTGCACACGTTTCATCAACGTTTAATCGTTCTATTATATCGTGAAGAACGTTGCGATGTCCGCAGCAATGAAACAACTCTTCGATGCAGTGAAACCGTGGAGGAGATGCTCTGAATGCATAAACGGAGGAGGAACTGAGACACTCTTCGCACCGTTTCAGCTGAATGCCTTTATCAGACTGTGGGAGACTTCAATTATATTGAATGTGTTGTAAGTGAATCCTTAATTTAAAGGCCTAATCTGTTTCAGAGACTCTTTACCATACAATATATGGGTCGCCCTGCCTTGACAAGCTGCTAATCTTTAAAGAAATTCGATTAGTCAGACTTTCAAAGAAGAGCGGTCGAGTCTCTTGTTTTTGACCCGAAACGCTGAATAGTTCTAGTGTTTTATTATGAAAGTGGTTAACTTCAAAGTCAGCTCCAGAAACTAGCCTGAACCATTTATCTCATTGAATTAAAATAGTGCAAAAAGGCTGCTAACCTTGATCTGAAAACATCCCACTGGCCAAGCAGAAAACGGGGAAGTCATGCTCTAGCAATAAAACCAATTCCAGATTTACTCTGCAGCTTGGCTGTTGCGATTCCCTCCACCTCGACTTCCCTCTCTCTTTTCAATCTCGCTTTCCCTCTTTCTTTCCACTTTATCTGTCTTTACAGCTTGTAAAAGCCAAAACAGGCAGAAAGAGACGAGCCGAGGTATTGATCTCAGGGGGAGGGGAGAACTGCTGCCGTCTAACGAACACAAATTGGTGTCAAAAGCTCATCACTCGACTAAAAGACAAGTCTGCCTCAGATAAATGTTTACCGCCGCTCAAAGAGATCTGAAGGAGGGGGGGAAATGGGGGGGGGACGAGATTAACCAAAGTGCTTAGACAAAAGAGGCATCAAAGTTTAAAGATTATTAAAAGGGAAAAGATTTCTGAGCTCGTCGAAGCTCAGATCTAAATGTCAGCTCTGCTGTTTTTTTCTTCTAATCTTGGACCATTTTACTCCTTCCCAGTGTTTAGACATAATACGGACATGTTGGGCTGCAATAAAGAGCCGGCTCAAGTGGAGGCCTTCGGCTATGAAGTCACTCTGTGTCACGAAAGGAAAAGTCAAAACAAGAGTTCTGCAATTTCTGTAAAAACACCGGGGGATGTCTGCTGGAAGCTGGAATGATCGAAGACAACAGGCGTCCCAAATGAATTTTGTTCGTCTGCACTTCGACCGCCAGCGCCTGTCACTCCCCAAAAACTACACCGAGGATTATTCACTCTCCCCTCCATCTTTTGACACCAGAGCAAACCTTTAGGGGCGGCAACGTGTGCAGGAGATGGGGACTATCTAAACATCTGCTTTTACAAGGAACAGAAAGAGTAAACTGTTGTTGTTGCCTGCTGCCGTCCATAACCCCTGGAGATGCAAACAGATAGCGATGGCAAACAAGGACACATTCCCGCACATTAATTAAGACAAAGTGCGGCCGTAAAGACTTATCTCGGCTGGGGCTGAACATGATGAAACATTACTGGCCGGCTGCCTGGCCAATCATCTGACTCTTGTTATCTTGGACGTATTAGCTGTGGAATGTCACTAGCGGCGCACCGGAGAGGCTTTACGAGCGCTGCAGAGCAACTGTTCTGCGTTGCGGTGACATTGTCAAGTCGAGCCCGATGAGTAAAACTTCAAAGTATCGTCCAAGAGGCTGCACGTTATCCTGCTTGATCTCTGGCTGGGACTCTTTCCCCCTGTTGTTGTTGGCCGCCTCGAGGCTTAATTGAACCTGCCAGGAATGAGGCGTTTCTCTGGGAATAAGACTCGGAGAGCTCTCCGGGTAACACACAGGACCTAAAGCCGATCTGGTGCGGCCGTATCGATGGCAGGCGGCACGGCTCAACCCAGCGGATCGGATTTGCATCACCGTCTTGGAAAACTGAGTTGGAAGTCCCCCCCCCCCAAACCCTCTGAAATACATTACATTACATTACATTTCATTTAGCTGACGCTTTTATCCAAAGCGACTTACATGATATACATTAGACCGAAGACACAGCAACGGTGAGCAATGAGGGTTAAGTGTCTTGCTCAAGGACACAACGACATGGACTGGCTGAGGCGGGGTTTGAACCACCGACCTTCTGATTGAAAGACTGACTTGCTAACCACTGAGCCACAGTCGCCCCCAGATGTAAATATCCAGATGAACGCTTGCTGCGGCTGCTGAGTGTGTATTGAGGTCATTATGGAGGCAAGAGGAAATGACAGCTGAGACAAAGCAAGACTTATCGGTTCTGCGCTTACTGTTTGATTGTGGTTCCATCTGGATCAACACGTCGGAACGCCGAAGTAGTGGCGAGAAATCTGGAAATTCTGCGTGTTTGTTCGGCTGGTTGTGTTGTCAGTCGGCGTCTCGACCCACCCAATAAACTCAACATAATCTCATGCACTCCTATAAACTTCATTACTATGTAAATATGTCATTCTAATTTGCCATTGTTTTATTTTTTCATTAGCTGTATCTTTTTCATTTATGTATTTCAATGTCCTTTCCCAGTTGTTTGAATATGGAAATAATCACTTTTACTTACCGGAGAGACATTGCTGCTCATAATTAGCACCAAAGGTATTAGAAACTAATTATAGCAAGCATGGGAAACACAACGAGAACACACTCTACCCTATTTATAATAAATGAGTAAATTAAATTAAAAATAAAAATGAAAATAGGTTGCCCATAAACTAATGTTAAACAGAATTATTTATAGGTCTTATCGGAAAAATAAACAACAAAAAAATGTAAATTAGTTGCCTGCAAATATCTCCCATCAAAACTATTCATACTGTCAACAACGTGGATTTGCCATGGTTGCAATACCTTTTCAATAAAAGGTTTGTTCCCTCTACCGGCCATCAGGGGGCGACAAAATAAGTCAGATTGTATAAAAGTCTATGAGAAAATGACTCTACTTCTCTTTTGATTTATTCGATCAGTAAACAATGTAAGAGTTTATGGTCTAAATCTCTAGTTTCAAGTCCATTCAGAGTCAAATTCACAATGAAGCAGAGAGTGCTTTAGGCTACCTTGTGATTGACAGGTCACTACCAGAGCTGTATACACGTCTCAGTGTTATAAGACCTCAAGTGTCCCGTTTCTCCAACTGTAGGCTGTTCATTGCAGAACAAAATCGAATGGATTTGCCTCTCATGCGGTGCAGATCCCGCACTTTAAAAGATCATTTTTCCTATCAAATCTGTCTTCTTTCAGAGATTTTTTCCCAGAACAGAAAATGTCCCTAACGTCAGGAATGCCCCAGCCTGAGTTTCACCGCCTATACAAGCATGTCATACATCCACTCACGGTGCTTAAAATGCATTTGTGATCCGATCCAAAGTTTTCTTGGCTGGTCAACAAGGGCTGCCTTTGTAAACCATTGGAGAAAATGTTTGCTGTATTTTCCAGCATCGCCGGATCAGCGAGCTGGGAGGAGAGAAGAGGAGCTGTAGGAAATGAATGCAGCACGTCGCCGCTCCAGCTGACGTATCAACGAGACCTCTGCTTAATGAGTCGATCACTTCACAACCAAAGGACCAGATCTCATCTGTGCATCGTAGCCAGTCTCATTGTCGAGTGCGTTTATTTACAACCAGTAGCTGCATTACCTCTTGCTTATTGTGTGTTTTTCCAGGACTTGTCCGGAGAATTGCTTTTATTATGTTTATTAATCTCTTAATCTACAAGTTAATAATCAATATGGTTATTAATAAAATGTAGAATTTTGCCAGCGTTAATTGGATGTACCTTTTGCTTCAGGGATATTTGACATACTTTAATTGTTGTTTTTTACAGAACAGATGTGTTTGCATTCTAGTTTGTTCACAGATAAAGAACATTAAAGGTCCAATATTGTAGAACGTGAAGGTCTAAAAAGGTTTTGATAATAAAGGTCTAGGTGCTGTATGAATACTGTGGAAGTAACAAACGATCAAACCATGGAGAAATGCACCCAGCCCGTGTTCAGAAACTGTGCCTTTAAACGAGCTGTCAGCACTTTGTTAACGCGTTGATGTCACAACTTTATAGTCGGCGGTAGAATGCTAAACTGTGAAGACAGCAAAACCCGAAAACGACAGACAGTATGAGGAAAAATAATGTGTTCTGTGCACATTAAAGCATTTAAACATGTTGTAATAGAAACCCAAAATACAAGCATGAACTTTACATTTTTAGTTTTTGTCCCCTTGATACCTGTCTATCTCTGTACTTTTGTTCATTGTGCGGTTGTTGGTGCCTAACATTTGCTGCAACATCATTGTTTTCACATTTTCCCCCGTTTAGCAGACTGAATTCATTTCCTCCACCTCTGTTCACGCTCCGCCGGGAATTCTGCTCATACATTCTTTCATATTTTCTTCCATAGGGCTTCAATCATAAATTCAACACAATGTATAACTCAATAAAAGACATAACCTCGAGGTTATTTACAGGGAGCTTCAAACTCCCTATCATCTGGGCCCATAATGCATGGAAAGAATGTGCACCTTGTCACAGGATGACACCCAAAGCCCAATAAATCCCGCCGCTGCTACTGCACCACAAGACAAATGGAAACCTCCTCCACCCGAACTACCTGAACCTCCACCGTCCACCAGCAGTCACTGTCAAGGTCACCAGAGCAAAGCACTCTGGGAGGGATCGGCACTCTTTATTTTCCTGCCGTCGCGGTCTTGAAGTCCATACAGCTGAAGTGGGAGACGTCACGTCTGAAGAAGTGCGAGGGGCTGAAGGCGGGATGTCTGAGCGACAGCTGAGCGACTCTGCTGCCCCGCGGAAACCACAGGCGAAGGAAAAAGCATTTATTTAGTCACGTTCTAGTTTAATTAATATCATGCCAAGGGGTTGAAAACAATGGCAATATCTTTCATGTCTCCCACCTCGCTCTGCAGTCAAACCCACGCTCGTGCCGCGACGTGACCAAACTTCCCTGGGCGTCTTTTTTTCATTCATTTGTTTTTCATTCCCTCGTCACGCACAATATCTCAGACACAGATTGCAGTTTTTGGTTATACAAACACAGCTGCATTTGGGAGCAGAAATAATCATATTGGTTGGTTAAACCTCAACAGGCAGAGTCAACAAACCGCTTTTTGTTCCGAGCCCAAGAAATCTAAATCGTCCACTGATGGGGAAAAAAGGAACATTGATTAGAATTTAAATATAAATATGAATAATAAACACTAAGTCGGGGCAACATGAGATGATAGACATCTGTCAAGCACTTTGAGAGCTATCTCTTTTGTCTTCACACATGTGTGACGGCAGACTGTTCGTGCTATACGAAGAGTAATGCACTATAATTTGTTTGTATCCAACGTCCTCAATTTATCTGTAATCCGCCTGATCGGGAACCAGAGCAGGTGATGTAGTATCACATCTGGGTGGATAGGCCACTGTTTGTGTCCGGTCTGAAACCAGAAGTCATGTTTGTCATACAACTGCCTTTCTTCAGTTACATCACTGTAGTTCATTTATTAGTCACGTAACTTCCCTTTTCCTCTGACCGAATGCAAAAACGTCCACACTGAAGGGATCGCTGGTTTGCACAATGCTATCATAGTATTTGTATGGCTGCTTCCATGTGAACACCATGACAGATATTTAGTAAAGATTGCCATAACAAGCAGGTCCCGCAGGACTCCTTCACAGCTGATATGTTCCTGAGGGATTTATAAGTCATTGGCTAGGCAGAAAGCTAACTGCTGGTTTGCTGTGACAGCTAAGAGCTAATCTGCTGTAGCGGGCGAGCTATGTCAGACAAGTAGCCCAAGTTAGTAAAATGCAGTTTAGTAACAGCATTACATAATAGTGGATCCATTCTTATTTTTCATATTACTATATTACATTTAGCTGACGCTTTTATCCAAAGTGACTTACATGATATACAGTAGACCGTAGACACAGCAACGGTGAGCAATGAGGGTTAAGTGTCTTGCTCAAGGACACAACGACATGGACTGGCTGAGCTGGGGTTTGAACCACCGACCCTCTGATTGAAAGACTGACTTGCTAACCACTGAGCCACAGTCGCCCCCCAGCTGATATTGTTTTGATGAAATTTGTTGAGAGGTGGACGTAGTCATCGTGGCGTCACTCGCTGGTTTGAAGACTCGAGTTTGCTGATTTCGACATCGCCATCTTCAATCACGGTAAGCCCGCCCTAAAGCATATCCTGCTTTATGGTCTGTTTGACTCTAAATGATCATAATTTACTAAATGAACATCATGCTGTATTGAAGAAGACTTGAAACTAGAGATTGAGACATAAAATCATGTTTACAATGTTTACTGAGGGAATAAATCAAGAGAGAAGTAGAGTCATTTATATATTACTTCTATACAACCAGACGAGTCGCCCCCTGGTGGTCAGTAGAGAGAATGCAAAGTGTGTGCGTGTGCGTGTGCGTGTGCGTGTGCGTGTGCGTGTGCGTCGGGCCGGGTTCTAGGGTTCTGTCAAGAGAGGCCAATGCGAACGAAAGTGTCTTAAACGTACGTTCATTCTCACGGCCAGCAGGGGGGCGACTCATCTGACATTCATATCTCATAAACAGTCTATAATACAAGGTCATAATTTGTAGTGCACATGGGTTATTTTGCCGCTCGCCTGTGTGTCATCGAAAAGAAGAATCAGTTCTGCCATGAACCAGAGTTCCCAGACTTCTACAAATTGCTGTGCATTTCTTGCCGTTTGATCCTGAAACTGGACTGGCAGGTATGTTTTTCATCTTCTTTCCTTTTAGCCTGTAGCGCTGCAACCACACGGATGCAGCTGCTTGTGTTTAGCGGCTTTCATCCCTCTAACACGTCAAAACAGGTTTATGTATTTGTTGCTGCATGTTTGGGAGGGTGGTTGTCTCGCACGTGGTGGAGTATGTTTCCAGCTTTTTTATTTCCAGAGTATTAATTGAAAACATTAAAGCAAATTTGATGAGACACCAGAAAGGACATAGCTGCCATGTGAGGGCCACACAAAGATGTCATTATTGCATTTAATGTGTCATGTCGGGCTGAACATTATAGCAAAAGGAGAAGCTTAAGTAAGATATTAGGAAAATTGGTGCCATATGGATCTTGTTAAGCGGACAAAATCGACCTTGTGTGTCCAGCAGAGATTGCTGTGAATGATGAGTGTGATGGGAGGCTTAAGAGAGATTAGAAGAACCACGTAATGATGATAGATATTTCATTATTGTTAACTAAAGAGGAACATTACAAAGCCCTCAACACAACCGCTGGCTCCGTCAACACCGCAGCGTGCCAAGGCCGACTCAGCACAACACATAAACCACACCAGACTCTACAGGCAAATTACTGATGAAGCAACAACTTAATGAAGGCGGGGAACAAATTAGCTGCAAGTTCATTAAAATGTTCAGTTGTTCAATAAAACCTGAAGTTTGTGGTTAAGCGCTGGTCCGGCCAAAGAAACATCTGAGCTGGAGAAGAGCACACAGTGGAGTTTTATTCGCTCCGAAGTTTAACGTTAAACTTTTCAAAATCCAAATGTTGTTTTTCTACTTTGTCATTATCATCTCAGGTTGTTAGCGGCATAATACAAAAAACACATTAACATCTTGAGAAAATAAGTAATTATACACATTTTGTAACAGCAACATACAGTTTTGTTATCAAAGTACCTCACTAGTGTACAGAACAGGAGAAAATGTACCACTGGCGGATGTTTTGTAAGATGTAAACAGATGTAAAGTGTTTGTGACAAATTTAATGTACTTTTACCTCCCAACTGAACTCTGAACGCTGAAGTACTTCTGTATGTTTATTTACTTTAAAATTATTGTGTTGTCACATTGCTCTAAACTCACACACACAAAAACATTCTCAGCATCTTTACCAAGGCTGACCCGGATGCTTCCACCGCTGCAGTTTTCATGTTTCATTTAATTTAATTTCAACCAATTTTAGGACAGAGCAAATAGAAAGTATAATACAGTTTTGTATTTTGGTAATCTGTCCACTGAATGACACCAGTAATGGGGAAGAATTTTGCAGCTGGAGTGGAAATACCGTCCAATTCTTTCCTTTTGCAAATGAATCCACAGGAGTGAGAAGAACAAAAAGATCTCTCAGACAACTGATTAGACCCAGAAAGACAGAACGCACCTTCGACCAGCAGCGGCTTCACGCAGCGGACTTAAAAGGAGCTCCTTCCTTCAATCTTTCCATCATGCATTCATGTGGTTCTTGTGAACACGGTTATGGAGATTTGCAGGTGGAAAGATGTCTGAGCTAAAAAATTAACTTTCACAATTCAACCAAACAGGCTTTATGTTGTGCCTTAAAGTCTGTGGAGTTCATTAGTGCAAAACACTTGGCCGAATGAAAAGGAGCCCTGCTGCTTCCAACTCATCATCGGGAGGAAAGGAAGCACGAACATGAGCGGTGAAAACAACTCACGGGGACGAGGCAACAAGTTGAATGCACAGAGAGCCTGACCGAGGTGAGACTCTGGCTCAGATCCTGTTTCCAGACGGGCCCTGAGATCTGCAGGGCGACAGCGAGACACCATCTCATTTCACTCAAAGTGATGAACGCAGCATTTCCCTGAAGCCTTATCTGCAGGAACACGGCGACACGCGGCGCTCCACTCCGATATCTGCCGACGTGTAAGCAGGGAAACGTGACGGCGCTCGTGGAGCCGCCTGCGTCTCGGGCCGCTATCGCACAAACGGGGAACTAATGTGTTCAAACACCGCCGCTGCCTCTTTTTTTTACTGTTGAATCCCTCGCGCTCCATCAGACGAACGTGTCATCAGAGACCCGATAGATGAGTTAACTCTCGTATGAATCACGCAACGGCACAAATGTGCTCCCTTTTTCTCATGCAGGAGGCCTGTAACCCCTCACCTGACAAATAGGAGCTGACAACACAGAGGCTTGTTCATTTATCAACCGAGGGGAAATGAAGGGGGAAAAGTTATTTTGCATACAGATAGCAAAGCCTTCTGGGAAAGTCACTCACCAAAGAGGCACATCTGCGATAATCTAAATCAAAACTTAGTGGCACTGTCAACAAGTTAGATTTTTTTATTTTGCATTACAGCAAGCAGATGTAGAACTTTCAGCTTTGAACAGATTTTAAATTCGTTATATCTTCTTGGTCTCCTGGTCTGTTTCACATGAGCACTATATTTTTTGGTAAAAAAAAAAAACAGCACTCTACAGACCCGATCCACTCTGGGAAGATGTGTCACATTTTCCCGATAGGTGCAACATAATCTGAGAGAACATCTCTCCGAGTTGTTTTTTCCAGCATTAATTTATCCTGGCACGCCCACAATCGGATGGAGCGGGAAGCATTATTCATTTATTCCCCCCTCAACCAATTTTTCCCAGTGAGTTCGGGAACTGGTGACTCTTCCATCACAAGCCTGATCTCTAACCTCTGCTGAAGGTCGTTCGCCCTCATATGTGCACTGAATCACCCAAAAAAAAGCTCATAAATATTTTGCGTTCGCCGTGTACTTGTGAGAAATCCCTCTCTGTTGTCACTATTCCTTCGGTGCAGGTTATATAACTGTGTCATAACATTTTGTTGCAATAATCTTGTTTCAAAATCAAACATTGAATTGATTCATTTGTGATTATTAATGTCTGATGATGATGATGCCTCCTTTATAAATGACAACTGCTGTGATAATGGAGGACGTTGTTGGACATCCTTGGCACTGCAGAGATAAAGTCTGATTAACCAAAAGGAGCTTTTCTTACAGAGCTTCCTGGCCCAGATTTTAAGTGAGGACTAAAAAGGAGTCAACAACGGGCTCATTTCAACGCCTTGCTTCAGAGACTGGGCTCGCTGCGCAGTTTGCTGCCCGCTGAGGTGGATATTTAAAAGACAATACACAGGAGTGGACAGCCCAATCCATTACAAGGCCTCGAGAATTACATTTTCCTCAGATACACTGGAGCGCTGTGAGACTCAATTCACTGGGATCCTGGAGATGGAAACCAATTTGAGCCGGGTCGGCTAATTTGCTGAGACGTTGTACTCACCGACAGCAGAGAGGGTGCGAGACGGGACTCAGAGAGGGAATTCAGGACTGAAATGTATTTGGACATTACTCAGGAGCGATGTGCCCCCCATAAAAGACCTGAAACATTTGGCCGCGTAACCTCCACCACGGATGATGAGTGAGCTTTAACCGCAAGCTTTCTTCCTAAGCTGACTTAGTGTTGCAATTTATTTCCGCAGGGGGTGAGCAACTAGAGCAACTAGAGCAACTAAAGCAACTAGAGCAACTAAAGCGAGAGCCGCACTGCTTTTGTTCAGTGTTTAAGTTGCACAGAGAAAACGGAGAGCGAGAGAGAAATAAATGAATTTGGAAACAGGTGGCTCCCCTTGAGAATGGCTGAAGGGTTGGATTCAAATTAAAAGAAAATGAATTATATGAGTTTGTTTTTGTTTGTTTTTTAAATTGAACTGTGCACCCGCGACTTATCACCGAGGGACAGAAGCGAAAGAAAAATATGGGTTGGGAAATGAAAAGCTGTGTCTTCCGCACACGTGTGGGTATGTTTTTACGACGCTGTGGGACTGGTTCAGAGGTGAAGGGAGCATATGGGGGTCGTCGCAGCAGCTGTCCTGTTTTGATGACATCGACATGAAGAAGTCTTGAGGTCCACAACACGCTCAGCTCCGCCTCTGATCCACCATAGTCTGCCTCCGCCTTGTTTTACCCTGGTGTTTCTAATCCGATCTCAATCCTCATGCCTGAAGCTTTGTTTTGCAAGCTTCCCGGCGTAGCGCGAGCCTCCGCAGATGGTGCGCGAGCGTGCACGGAAGGCGTTTACGCTCAATGCGCCGTTCGCCGCATTAGTCATTGAAATGCCGGAAGGCGCACAAACAAAATGTAATAAAAAGAATCAAAAAGAAGAGTGTAACCCAGAGATTATGCCCATAGACTGAAGGTGTCGCTGGCAGAAAGCCATAAATTCCTCATTTCTTACCTGTGACAAGATGTGTTAAATGCACACACTTCAAAGTATTCTTGTAAAAATATCAACTGGGCCATTTAGTCAGACTAAAAAACTTTAATGTGCTGCATGAACTCATTTTAGCTCCAAACAGGCGCTGAGTTGATCCATCTTAGTGTTGCATGTTAGCATATTTTCAGACGGAAATGTCAATCATTGATGGATTACATGTCTTTGTTGTAGGCGGTAATCGTAGTGCTAGAGGAGAACATGCAAACTCCATATAGAAAAGCACTGCCACGGGCTCGAACCTGTGATCTTCTTGTGAGGCACAGTATGACATTTTGACCTGATGCTAACACTTGACAAAAGGTCGGGTTCAAAGTTATCACAGTTCCTCCTCTGGGGACAATAAACCCTACATCACATGTCACAGCAATACATTCAATTGTTGTTGAGGTATTTCATTAAAAAGCCAAAATATCAACTTCATGTTGGCTCGTAGAGCAAAGGTCATGTGATCGCCAAAGCTATTAGAATACGGGGACCATGAATGTGCAGTCCAAAGTAGATTTTTAAATGTTGCTGTATGCAATGATGCAGTTTCATAAAAAATTGTTGTTGAGACATTCGACTCAAAACTGCAAACGTCTACATCATGTAATTACAATGTAAGGGCGAGATAAACCGTCAGGGATAACAAAGTTAGTAGGGATCATCCTCTGGAGAACATGAATGGTCTGGACGACTGGCAAACTGACATTCGTAGATCCTTCATAAGACAATCGTCATTTCTTTTCCTTTGTTTTTATTTACAAACCAACATTTACATTTTATTCCAAATTAAAGCTTGTTACAGGACCTTTAAGACCAAGCACACATCATCACATTAATTCACTCAGAATTCACCTCAGTCATCCTACGTCCCAGCTTTGGTTTGTTGCTGTTTTGTTGTTGTTTTTTAACAACTTGTAATTGATCACTGCTGTGTGTGGTTTCCTAGATGTTTTTTGGTAGCAGAACCACAGGTACCTCCTGATTGTCATGGAAGGTTTTAATGCTCAAACAACTTGAAGCAGCAGCAGCAGATTCGGTGCATAACAAATGAACACGATGCCTAAGAATATATACTCCATGCACAACAAAAAGGTTTTCCCACCAAAGGAGGATTATGTTTGCAGACAAGAAGTCGAGTGGAGGTTTCCCATTCCTATATAACTGTTGGCAGCTTTCAGTGTTTCTCTGCTTCCATATTTCGATCCATATGGATTTTCCGGCCCTAAGAGGACAGAAAGTCGCTTTGAAAACAAATGCATTGAGTTCTTGTAGCCATATGAAATGATAATTCAACAATAAGCACACACAGAGCAATAAGAGGCTCCAATAGAGTTCTACAGGGATGACTTGTTTCTAGGCCAATCTGGAAGTTTGCGCTGGTTCCATCGGCAAAAAGCGAATGGGATTTCTTTCACTGGATTTTGGATAATTGCAGAAACGAAGCTCAGTGGAAGTTTATTATTTGGTTCAGATGATCTTCACAAATGAACACCACCTGTTATGATTATTGAAGCATAAATGTAATCGCCAGAAGTACAAAACTACACCGTGGTCACATGGACTTCACGTCACCACTAAACACTAACTTCTTAGCATCCGCCTTTTTTTAAAGACATTAAAAAGCTTTAAAATTCCTGAGAGGGGTATTTACAAACATAGTCTATGTCAAAGCACAAAACATTAAAATCTCTGAAGCTTAGGACCTCTTTCTCTGATAACCTTATTTCAGGCATCTAACCAAAGAACATTTTGAGAAAAAGCATTGACTTTGAGATTAGGGAACTATAGAATGAGATGCTCACTAATTTCCTGGCGTCAGGACTCGTTCCTGCAGCACTCGATTGATACTGTTTCTTTGCAGCCGTTGAATGTTCCCACAATGTTCACTGGTGTTGAAGTAGCTGTGGTTTGGTTTCCACCACTCTCACATCATACTGGAAAAACATCTGTGGTTTAACACGAAATCCGTGAGCTGGAAGCTTAAAGATGTAATAAGCTGCAGACTGTTGATTCTAGCACAGGGAGACATTAATTCATTATTATCATCAAAAGTTTTGTAAAAAAAGAAGCTGCTCCTCCCATTTTTTTTTCAGTAGCTTCAGTCGACTAAAATTAGCTGTTCGCAAATAAACTCAAGAAAACTGCAGCTCCAATTCACATAATTATAATATCCTGTTACGTTCATGGAAGGAATGCATTATTTGTATTATCCCATCTGTGTTGAGATTTTCTATTAATCCCACATTAATGTATCAGAATGTATTGCAGATTTGTATACAACAAAGCCCGACATGCTAATTGTTTTATGTTAATAATAGAGTCACTTCTGTATTTGCACTACGAACCTTGTGACATCTTAGAGAGAGAAAAGTGACAGATGAAAGCAATTTCCTGTCAACCTCGTGAAAGCAGCGTGACTCCAGTTCAGCGTTCCTCCTCAAATTTGGAGATTCCCACCACTTAACCCCAGTCAGACGCATGGAGCCACTCAGCAAGACAAATACGCCGTTTGATCCCAACAACTCCATAATCTCATGCTCGCCTTCTAAAGAATGCAGAAATGGAACGACCAGGTAGAAATGGAGCTGGAATTAAACTTTGTGACTATTCGGGGAAACGAGATGAAAGATTTCCATCGCTTGTCACAGCGTTGGCAGTTTTCTCTGATTGGCTCGGATGTTCTTTTTTTTGGGGGGAGGACTCTGAACAGTCTGCACATCAAGAGCTTTGTTCCAGATTTTAGATATCTGAGGTATCAGTGTAACAAAGGGTAACATAAAAACCCATTACAGGCCTCGTCAAAGGATATTCATTTAATATTGCTTTCCAAAACTGCAGTTTAGATCTTCTTTTCAGTTTTTTTCATAAATCTCTGAAAAGACCAGTAATAAAAGACATAACCCTCTGTGTTTGTGGTTAAAAGTGTGTAAATGGTGGTCTGGACATCATGCTGTGTTTGGAGCTGGGAAGCTTCTCAAAGCCAGCGGAGATAGATCACATGTGAAATGAACGGAGGGGGGGTGGACACCATTTCCTGTGTTTCTAACCAGCACAGTGCTCACATAAAAAGCCCCCCCGAGCCTGTCAACGTGACAGCTCCATTGACAGCACACTGGCGACACATTGAACCGGGGCGAATATCAACAGAGATTCAAACTGAAAAATAGGCCGCCCCAGTCGTCCTTTGTCAGCGATGCCATTAAAATTCAGAGGAAAATAGCTGGCTGAGAGACTTGTGAGCAATTACTTCGGTGGCTGCTGTAACTGCAAGATAAATGCTAACCCGATCTAAATCAGTGCAGTTCAACAGTTCCATTCATTTATTGTCATATTTTAAATGAAAAGTTTATGTTTCTTTATGTCAGGTGCAGATGATGAATAAAACCAATATAAATGTGGCTCAAATCCCTCTCTATAAATCTTTCTGTCCCTTTATCTCTCTGGTGTGTATTTTTCTTCTCCTCTCTCGCCGGTCCTATCATCTCACGACTTGTATTCCAGCCGACTCAGGCTGCAGGTTATTTGTCATCCCTCATTTCTTCTTTGATCCCGAGGCTCAGGCGATTCGAGCCACCGGCATCTCCCCATTCGTAATTAATAACAGGCTTCTTTCGGGGGAATTCTTCTCATTGTTTTTCTTTTTTCTTTTTTGCCCCAAGAGCCATCCAGCTGCGTCTGTTGGAGTCCCACAGTAACCGTTTCTTTGGCTGTTGTTGGTGCAGACTAGCAAGGAAATACACTTAATCTCAGTTTGAGTGAGAGGGGAGAAAGTGGCTGGTGCATATGCGTGCCAGTGGGCAGGGGTGGGTCTTTCTGTTGCTTTACTGGCCCACCTTGGACCTCGGATGATGTCATTTCCTATTAAAATAATTGTTCTTGATAGGAAACAGGAGGGCTTTGATAGTAGCTTCATCCAAAAATATGGAAAAGGCAAGATAATATTTCTTTCTTCGGGGATAAACTCTCTGCTGTTGTTCACTCATCTCTGCTTATTCATCATAAACAAGGTTTTTAATCAGGAAAGAAATAGAGCTCAAAGACCACAGGGAGCAAGAAAACATTAGCGGCAAAAAAAAATGCTGTTTTTGCCTGGGAAGCGTGCCAGAGTGTAAACCAGGACTTAGCTCTTCGCACAGCATGTTGTGTTTAGTCGAGTCCAAGCCTCTTTTCTGCTTCACGCGAGGAAAGGCGGACAAATTAAACTGTAGCATACTTGAGTTAAATGACATGAGGCTATCAGTTGATGAAGACAAGGTCACAGTAAATTATATATGCACCACGTTGTGTGAATGGGTTCAACACTGGAGAGCTCAAAGCATTTGGGCCTAGACTGAAAATGTCATGATCATATTTGGATTTTAATCTGGAGCAATAATGGCAATAATCACATATTTGATCAAGTTTGAATTACTACCTGTCTTAAAGGCCTTTGCACAAATGCTCACCTGCAACTATTTTGCATCAAAAAATATTCATGCCGACAGCGAAAGCAAATTTGCGACAGCTGCAACACTTTTTCAATAAAAGGCTCAAATATATTCAGACAGGGGGTCAACTACCTGGATCCTTTTGACCCAGAGCAGCGTCTGGCAGTCGTTCTGAGGTCAAATGTTGAAAAGCCTGAGTTTATGATATTTTATTGACTTTTCGGAAGTTACCATATTTGGATAAGAGTGACGTAAAGTCACTGTATACGACTCTGATAGCCACCTGTCAATCACAAGTAACGCCCTAAAGCATACCCTGTTTGACTCTAAATGGACCATAATGTACTAAATGAACATCATGCTGTATTGAAGAAGACTTGAAACTAGAGATTGAGACAAACTCATGTTTACAATGTTTACTGAGGGAATAAATCAAGAGAGAAGTAGAGTCATTTTCTCATAGACTTCTATACAACCAGACTTTTAACAACCAGAGGAGTCGCCCCATGCTGGCCATTAGGAAGAATGAAAGTTCAAGGCACTTCTGCATTGGCTTCACTTTTCAGAACCAGAGGTTGCCGCATGGTTCAGATAACGAATCCTCTGTGTCGTTGTACAATATAGTGAGACAAAAACAACAGGTCAAAATAATCTATTGACGAAGACAAAAAAAATGGCCAATCTGTAAAGGCTTTTAGTCTGGTGTTGTCTTCGAGGAGGTGAGTGTTAAAGTGACTTGTCAGGAGTGTACGTCAGGAAATCCATTAAGTGAGCAAATTATCAACTTCCTCACTACCAAATCAGAGACAGTGGCATGATACTGTGTCTGCCTTTCAGTTGAAAAACCTATATATTTGAGATAAGAATGAAAGGTTTATGTTACAAACCCTCAAAATAAATGATCAAAGAAATCACAACTGGGAGCTTTACTGAAAAGAAATAAGGGATCATGACTCTATGAGTCTACTTTTCCATGGATATGTTTTGCTGCTCTTTACTGATTCCAGCAGTCCTTTGGCCGAGCCAGAGAGAAGTCCTCACATGACATGATCTTTAAGTGACTCAATATCCACTGACAGCTGGCCGCGAGCTCGCAGGTGTTATGAGCCATTTGAGCCGAGCAATTAGCTCCCAGAATGCAAATGCTGGAACCGCTCAATAAACAGAGTGGTGTTTTCCAAACGTTGACCGCATTATCTGCTGCACATGCTGTGATGTGTCCGATGTCCAGGTCATGCTTTGTCACATAATTCGGCAGATCTCGATGTATGCCTTTTGCAGTTTCATCGGTGTCGAGTAACACAGATTTTTAAGGCTTTTTGTTTGCCGCTGCTTTTTCGTTTCCAATTATCAGTTGTCCTTATCTGTTTTTTTGGCGCATTCACAACAAAGTCATCTTCACTGCAAGCTCGTCATGAACTTCGCTCTTTGTCCCATTGACTAACGAGATGAGACAAAGTTTCCTGGATGTAACTCCATTTCTGCAGGACTTCATGGCCCGCCATCGCTCTATATGTTGGATATAAACACCATTAAAGTCAGATACGTCCTCCTCATGTTCAATACACCCATTTAGTGGTCAAATCCGATGTTGAACTATAAATGCACCAAGCATCATCTTAAGTACAGTCACATTACATTTCCACCCATCGTTATCCACATAAAATCTTAGACAACACATTGGATGCTTAAAACAGTTAGTTTGTAAAAAATAAAAAAGTCTAAACTTATTCACACATTTGCTTCTGTTCAAACATTAGATTTTCCTGGAAATGTTTGGCCTGTAAAATCATGTTATGTAAATCAAAAGAACATACTATAAAAAGTTGTATATAATGTTTCATTAACAATACAAGTTATGGCAAACAGTTAACTTGTTGTTCTATAAAAATGATGTGAACATTATAACATTATATATTATATATTACATTATATTATAACATTACAGCACCCTCATTCTGTTTTTTTTATCCAATATATTTTTTTTTTCCTCAAGCCTGCAGGGAATTCATGTTTCATATTCAAAAGATTTCGAATCAAGCCCAGAAGTCAAACAATAACCAAACAACATGAAAAGACAATGAAAAGGCTGCTGATCGTCAGTGTCACGATGTTGGAGGTTCCCACAGCTCTGAACGCACCACAGCACAAAAACAAATGTCAGCCGCGACGCACTCACAGAGCCGCCTGCAGCAGACTTTTCAAATCAAATAACGAGTGAAAGCATGGGGAAAAGCCCCCGTAGGGTTCTTGAACATCATTATAAAAGATGCATAAATGAAGGAGGGGAAACAGTGAATTCTTCAGCTGGATGATTAGCAGTACTGAGGGAGGAGAATTAGATACAACAATAAGACAAATGTGATGTGGCAAAAACTCACTCCGGCTTATCCAAGTGTTTCTCAAACTGCAAAAATGGTTTGCAATATTTAGACTGTGGTAATTCTATCTGCACATATCTGTGTCTCAGCACTGAGCCTGACAACATTTTTGCGAACACTCTGAGCACATGAGCGCGTCTCTTCATGGTCCAAACATCTGGTGAGGAGGACAGATTCACACCTCTTTTTGAGTTCCTATATTGGTATATATTTAGCAAGCGGGAACCTCTGGTTTCTGACGAGTAAAGCCAATGTGGAAATGTCTTAAATGTATATTCTCTCTACTGACCAGCAGGGGGCGACTCCTCTGGTTGTATAGAAGTCTATGAGAAAAATACTCTACTTCTCTCTTGATTTATTCCCTCAGTAAACATTGTAAACATGAGTTTATGTCTCAATCTCTAGTTTCAAGTCTTCTTCAATACAGCATGATGTTAATTTAGTAAATTATGGTCATTTCAAGTAAAATAGACTATAAAGCAGGGTATGTTTAGAGCGGGCTTATTGTGATTGACAAGTCGCTGCCGCTACGAGAGACGTATACGGTGACGGTGACCAGGGGCAGATCCAGATGTTGACAACATACGGGGCACAGGCCAGACCTAGGGGGATCAGAGGGCATCCTTATTTACCACTTAAATATTATATATATATATATATATATTTACTGCATTAATGCACTGGTTAAACATTCTTATAAAATCTACATTTAAGTTAACATAATGCGTCTATGGGAGTAAGAAGAAATACATCTCTTGGTCTTCAGTACTTCTAGAGACTTATGATATATTTACTGCAAAACCCAAAAGAGTCCATGTAAACCGAGCTAGTTCATGGATCAACTGTTTTTTGTCCTAAAACACATAATTTAACTCTTCTATTGTGGAACTCTAGTATCAAGCTCTCTCCTCCTGTTTTCTTCCCAAACTCTGTCTTCTTAAGACTCCATTATTTACCTTTTTATATTGTTTCTAGCAACCCTCATCACCCCCTGAAACACATCACTGGTAAACACAGAAACATTTGCTGGTTCAAGCTTCACAAATATGAGCATTTGCTGCCTGTTTTATACACTTAAATAAATACACTTGTAAATTGAATATCTTTGGGTTTTGGACTAGTTGGTCACAACATTCGTTCTGGGATATTATGATATTTTCTCACATAAAAAGTCAATTGAAAAATAGTGGTGAGATTAATCTACAAAGAAAATAATCATGGTTGCAGCTTTAGTCATCCACAGTGAAGATGGTTTTAAATGGCATCGTGGTCGGATCAAGCCACAAGTATGCGTTCAAATGTGGTGAAATTACCCATACATATTTTTTCCACTTCTGTCCCTCAAACGTTGCCTTTTAAAACTGGATTTGTGGTGGGGTAAATGTTCTACTACTTTGACAACCCAGAATGACGATACACCTATTTGGTATACAGGGAACCAACAGGAAAATATTGTGAAGAGAAGACACGACTGGAAACACGGCGGTTTGACGTGGAAGCAGCGCGGTGGAAAGAAATCAGCGTGTGGAGGATTTGTTTTTGGGGTGGATTGATGGATGGGTGTGTACGGTTAACGTCAACTCTGATGTCTCCCCGTACGACTCACGCATCTTCTGCTGCGAGTGAAGTTCCTATCCAACCACCACAACCTTTGAGGTCGGTTTCCTGAGAGCACGCGCTGCCAGATGTGAACAGTGTGACCTTGTCTTGAGTAGAAGTGGAGCGCTCGTAGAGAGGACATGATGAAGTATGTGGCAGCGAATCAGAAACCTCCGACATGATGAGCTATTATCACACTCTGCGGTGTCACCCTATTTCATTCCCACCTTACCACTGACCTTCATTGGACAATGGATCCTGCTGACTTAAAGGTTCCCGTGTCCTTTCTGCATGGATGATGGACGCCCCACATGTCCTCTTTCGCCCAGCAGGATCACTGAAACGAGGCAGATGGCCTTGTCAGGGGTGGAGACCCACGGTGCCGCCGATAAGGGTATAGTCTCCGCTTACAGTCTTCTTCTTCTTTCCCGGAAATCGACTGCAGTTCTTCAATTATTCACACTGTTGAATAATGTCGTTCTTCTCCTTTATCTGCGCTTATCCTGACCGCTGATCCTTATCTGACGGTTGAGTAATGGCAGAGTCGATGGGAGGTGGCAGGGGTTCAATAGACGGCCGTCGTCTTTGGATGTTTAAGCTGAGTAACGGCGCAATTTAGGGCAAGAATGACAATGAGAAGTTCATATTTCATGTAATGAGCTACTCGGGCGCCGGCCAGCCTCTTTGACATCTTACACCAGTAACGGTGATAGAAATTGTAGATGTTAACAATTTTGACTCCAAGCCAACAAATCCATAATGTACTTTTGACGAGTAGCAATTCTACAGAAGGATACAATTCATTCATCACCGGTCAACATTTAAATTTGTGCGTTGTAGATATCTGTAATTATGAATAGTAAACTTTTACCATTGACTTCCATTCAAACTCAATTACAGATGTATTTCATTAATTTTTAAATTGTAATTCCAAGTCAATATATCCATATTATAGTCTGGGTATAGTTTAAATTGTAATGGATTAAGGACGATCACGGAAATACATAAATACTGTATTTTATTTTTATTTTTTTTTTACAAATTACCAATATTTGTAGGTTGTTTATTGTTGTTATCTCGTACTTTGATGTCATGTAGTTTACAGACAAATGTATTACTGTTATGAACGACATAACAGTAATACCCTAACCCTATTTTATTGTTAAAACTACATTCTCCCACATAACATTAATTCGTATCTATATTTCAGTGCCTGAGAACGCTCACATTTCTTCTCCTACTTGACAGACTACTGAGGGATTAGATGGAGAAGGAATCGGTTTTGGGTTCATCGCCTCATCCAGCAAAATGGAGACGGCTTCTTCAAATACAAAATAGGAACAGCGCATATTTTAGCTGAAACAGGCTGCGAGAGAATCAAAGGCATTGTCTAGAGTGGCCGTGATCAGATCCAGCGGCCGCGGCGCAGCTGAACCCAAACTATCCTCAAAAATAGCCAAATTTTTCCAGCTTGAAATCGAAACCCACCACTGGTTTCACTTGATGTTGCCCAATAAGAATTCAGAGTCTCAACAAAACGCACTGGTGACAGGAAGAAGGAGAAAATGATGAAAGCGCATGAGGCAGTGTGGGCAGGGCTTCAAGGCCACTGAGGCTGCAGGGCAGATGATTTTCAGAAGGGCTCTTGGTGGAGATGCACCAAATCAGGTGTGCGGGGTTTGGTTCTGGCTCGATTGTTTTCAACATGGCAGCCGGGTCTCAAACGTTGCCAGGTTGCTCCAAGGGCGCTTTACAGCTCCTAGTGCTTAGGTTGGGCTCGATGCAGAGATAAAATGTATTGTGCGCACCTGTTTGTCTATAATAACCATTGTAATAAAGGCCAGACAGCTGCTGGTGTTAATTAATCAGGATAGTCTCGACCTCATATACTGCTGGGGCTGTTTGTGTGGTGGAGAACATTTATCTTTGTTGCCTGACCCTTGACACATTGCTGCTTCTTTAGGTCGCACACAATTTCCTGAGCTGGATCAAAACCCTGGATGAGTCTCTGCTGCGTTCAAAGGTTTTTTTCTGAATGATCCATCTGAAGTGGAAAAGACAAGAGAACGTCAAAGGGAATGTTTCTTTTTTTAAAAAGGGGTAAAAGATTTCAAGAACAAACCCATCTGGTCTGGTCGCTGTACTTCTTTCCACAGCTCTTCCACGTCGCCCTGATTGTTGCCCTTGTTGTCAATTAGCTCAACATATGTCTCACGGAACATGACTAATGATGGCACGTTATGTAATCCTCATAAAGAACACATCATTGTTGGGGATTAGTCACGAGGCTTGTCATGGAATCGCCTCTGTCTCTCTCTCTCTCTTTCGCTCTCCCTCTCTCTCTCTCTTATCTCTCTCTCTCTGTCTCTCTCTCTATCTCTCTCTCTCTTTCTGTCTCGGGGCACTGCCAGTATCAAAGAGCACAATCCACTGAATCTAATGGATACTTGCTTCAGCTTCTGGGAAGTCTCAAGAGTCTTGCATTGTTTTTGTCCTCGCAAATGCCCGTTCAAAATCAAATTATTTAGCTATGAGTCATGTCACCCATTCGGGCGAGTTAGCGTCGGCTGATTGCTATCCTCCCTCTGCGTAAGAGTTTTTTTATTATAGCCGTCATTAAATTAAATGTCTTTTATTTTATTTGTATTTGCGATTTAATCCTCTCAGACTGCGAGTTTCAGTGACAGCCTTAGAGGAAAATATGAACGCAAGTTTTGCGGGAATAATATATTCGATTTTGCAGTCTTTTGTGTGAACCCGTGCATCCGTCCCACGGGCCTGCAACATAATGATGTGTTAATGTGTCTGTCAGTGCTTGCGGTGCGCTGACAGCTCGGGAATGTTCTGCCTGCCACGAGACACATGCGTTTCTCTTTCTTGTCAACATACTTTCAGAATGGAGGCAAAAAAAAAAAAGCGAGCACTCTCTTGTCCTGTCACATTGAAGAATGGCTCTCATTTTTGGTTGTTAATGCGCCTTCAAAATCTTTATAAATCACTGAGTTTTCACCTTTCGGTGGAGTCAAGTAGGTCTGCTTTATGTGAAACTGAGTTCCACGCTGTCGAGCTGAGTCGCTCGTAAAAATGATTTCCAGCAGTTCCTTGTACAGTAGAAATATTGTTTGCCCGATTACATTTTCTAACCCCTCAGACAATCGGGGGAACGGCTTTTCCTGATTAATTAAATGATAATTAAACACTGCTGTTTTGTGCTCACTAGAAAAAGTAAACCCTAATGTTGTATTTAAAAAGCAAACAACTTAAGCGGATCAAACGTAGTTTCATGAGATCTGTAGACTAATAATGGAAGCAGATTGCATTCAACAATAAAAAGAGTTAGTAAATATCGCTGTAATTATGACATCTGTGTCTCAAAATAGATAGATCATTTTTAAATCATCGGCATGAAAGAATCATTAAGTCAAAACATTGCGGACGACTATATAAACGGTTTATCTGGAGCTTTGTTGCTATAGGACATAGTTTACTTCCTGCAGTAGCAAGCTCGTTTGTAATGTTCTTGTTCAAAACTGTAAAATGGTCCAAAGGAGGTGGGAACCGGTGGAGAAGAAGTCAATATAAAATGAGTAAATAGATACTGTGGTTTGGTTTTTTAGGACGTGTCCTGAGGTTTCACACAGTTCTGTTCAAACAGAGAGGGCTCTATTGAAACGCAATGCAGAGCAGATGTCCAAAGTGCAGAATCTGAAAGTAAATCGATTTAAGCTGCAGGTTGTCAGTTTAATTAGAAATGATGAAGAAAATTTCTTACTAGGAAAGTTTACTGCTGGGATTTCCTGATCAAAACAAGAAGAGTTTTGTCCGTGCAGGAAAACACACATCAACATTGTTCCTGGAGCATATCTCCGATCTGAGCTCTGAACACGGAGCTTGAAAGCAAAGACATTTGAATGATGGAGGTAAAAACTAATCGAGACAGATGTCCCTTCCCTCGAGAAAAATGCCTCCCCTGCCTCACCATCAACAGACGAATGTTTCCGAGGCTGCATCTGTTTTGATCATCAGATTTCTGACAGCAGCGCTGATTGTTCATCACATAGCATGTTTGCAGCTCGAGTCCCTCCCTCCTCATCCTCCCCTTTTGATTTGCCTTGCTTGCAGATTTTCCTCCATATGCAGCACTTTGTTGGATGGCATGCATCTCCTGATGAATGGGAGGAGACCTTTGGCCCCTGTTGCATGGTTTGAAAACAAGTCGAGTCAAGCCGCGGGCTGAAGCCGGCGTGTAATAATTCACCACTGACATCTCATACACTCAAGAAAGAAGGGATAAAATCGGCTCAAATAAAAAATAATAAAAGTGATAATTATTAGCATTTTTACAACATCGGCAGAAAAATCACTAACTCAAAATACAAGATCTACAAAACAAAAAAAAACTAAAAAAGTATATATATCCCTACAGGCTCTGCTCGCTTTCCCAGGTTTTGTCCTCGAGGCTATAAAAATCCATCTTGGACCATTTTCTCTCTGAATCGTTCCAAGTTATTAACGCTATGCCAGATTTGCTCAACCTGAACAATTAGAGCTGACCCATAGTCGAAGCATTACTGGTGGTTTGGCCCTGTGTTTTCAGCCTGGCTTTGTCACAGCGGGTCAGAGAGACAGAATACAGGGAGGCTTTCCATCACCTCAGCTACTTACTACGCCGAGAGAGCGACCCATGTGGACTCCATATGCGCTGACGGTGTGGCCCTGAACGGGTAATGTCAGTCGGAGCCAGGTTGTCACGCTTCACTGGCACTCTGGCTTTGATGGACCGCCTCCTTGGTTTGACGCCGGAGCCGCCGGGGATCCGTCCGGCGAACGCTTTCCCAGAACATCTGCAGCCCGTCGAGTGATTCATCGAAGGCGTTGTGTCCTTAGCTTCAAGATCAAATCTCCAAGCACGCTAATTACCGAACAAACGAGACGACAGCCAAATGCTCTCTTAGAAATTCCGATTAATGCTGACGTCATGCTCCTTCATGACCGTTTGTTTGGCTCAGAGATCACTGTTTGCTTTGCACCTCGCGCCCTTGCGGCGCTATAACTCTTCAAAAGAGCTCATGCGCAGCAGAATGGGCTAATTGGGTGGAAATGTTTCACCAACCTCTCTAGAAGTAGCATGAAATGTATCCAATCAATTATTCAGACGAACTAAGCGTGAATAGGAGAAGCGCTGGACACACACACACACACACACACACACACAGGCCTCTTCCAATACTAATGGTTCATTTGGTGAATATTTGTCTGGTGTGTCGTATGAAAGTTACATTTCTCACATTTGGGGTTTGGTTTCAGTGACGGGCCGCTTCATATTTAAACATCTGTGCAGCTGTGTGCACTTCACTGTGCAGAAGAAGAGTCGTTCTTATCCCTCATCAAAGCAATTTCATTAAACGATGTTGGCAAAAATCCACACATTTCTCTGAAAAATAATGACAAAGCGCGGCCAAAGATAATATGAGGCCTCTGCAGTCGGAGTTGTACAAATCGAGCATGTATCTCAGAAAGTTAGTCTCTCCTCTTTGTGTTACTATCCCTAAACTGCAGGAAGAGAACATGTTTTTACAAAAAAAATACTTTGGAAGATCCCCAGGAGGATCAATAAGGCCTTCAAATATGTGAACCCCTTTAAATTCTTGCTCAACAGGAGGATTTAATTCACAGTGTAGAAGCAACTTCCAGTGGCTGGCCAGTTAATCAAAGGTGTTTACTGATGACGTGGTGGGAAGAGCTACGCTGCCGTGGAGCCCACACTGTCACAAACTGCACTTCCTGGCAAAAATGAAAGGGGATTTTAGAGAGAAGCAGACAGACGTGTCTCCAATATGTCTTTTGGAAGATATATCCGGGATGTCAAACTGAACATTTCAGCAGTGAAACAGGTTCAAATATAGAAGCTAAAGCTACGGATCACAGCGTAAAGTGAACGTCACCGAAATTAAGAAACAACAATGTTCCCGTAAAGCCTGAAAAATGAACAAAATCTGAAACCACTGAATGAGAGTCAACTTGTTGTTGGACCTCAGAGCTGGCTGATGCTACGCTCCGATTGGCCGGTCTGCGTTTGAAGAGCGTGACTGTCTGATATCTCAGAGCAGGCTGACATGAGACCTCACATTATCATCGGTATAGTATGACATGAAAGCAGCCACGAAGAAAAGAAGAAGAAGAGAAAACGATGTCATCCACTGATTTCACAGTACAAATCTGAAAGCTGAATCCCTCTCATTTAAAACCCTCCAGATCGTGGACTCCGTCTCCTCTCTGCACCTAAACGCGTCTCAGATTTCAAAGCCTGATGTGAGTCACACGTTTCTCTTGCTGCCGCATCTCCCCTCCGTCCCACATCGGTCCCCGTCCCCTTCTCTTTTTACGGCACACCGTCCTTGAATAGTCTGATAGGGCCTTCAAATCCAATTCATCATTATAATGTGTTTTACACCAACAACCTCCAGCTATTATTCAAATGGCTTTGGGTTAAAGCCGGAGAAACTGGAACTGATCATGATCATGAGCAAATCTGCCATCTGTGTGTGTGTGTGTGTGTGTGTGTGTGTGTGTGTGTGTGTGTGTGTGTGTGTGTGTGTGTGTGTGTGTGTGTGTGTGTGTGTGTGTGTGTGTGTGTGCTTATGGCAGTAGTCATGTACAGAATGCAGTGTGGCAGACTGGGGGATCGGCGGGGGAGGAGAAGCGAGGACTCGGGCTGACGGTGGCGTTCATTACACGCACCGGCGCACACACGTAACCCGGGCTCAGACACACAGCCATCACTCACAAACACACATACACACACACACACACACTTCCCCTACTGGCAGAGAGGACAACCCGCCTGTGATTCACCTTTTGCCTTTTGTCGCACCTTTTGTCGCACACCTTTTTTTTTCTTTTTTTTCTTGTGCTTCCTTTTTTTTCTTCCTTTTCTAGCTTTTAAAAAACCTGAAATCGCACTTCAAGAAGTCTCCAAAAAACTAATTTTATTCAAGTAGCAAATGCATTTTCGTATCTGAAAATCATGTGCTTATTATATGGAAATTATATGGATTCGGGAATTTGTCAGGGTTTACTTTGATTATTTAAATCATGATTTATTTCTAGAAAGTACAAAAAATTATTACATTTTATATTGAAAATATGATTTGCATCACACATAGTGTGGTGTATTGTTCATATTTGTATTATTATTATTTACTGGACTGTGGTGCATAATCAGCTGGTCAATTACATTTTTGCCCCGTTTTTCAGCATTTTTTAGCCTTTCATTGTTACAAGAAATAAAACAAAAACCTAACTGTGGCAGAATTTATTAAATTAATGAATTTATTAAATTAATTGTATAAAGGAGTTATAACGAACAGGGGTTTTAACCTTTTGTAACTCAAAGCACACCCAAACTACTGTCTGAGAAAAGAAAATGCATGCTGCTGTAAATATGTGTAAAGCCTCTCGTCAACTGTGATCAACCAAATAAATACTCTGCTCATCATCACTGCCATTATGATTCCAAATGTCTCCCTGCCTGGAGCTGATGGTGTGTCATCTCAACCGTTACCGATCGTTGAAGTTATGCATTTCAATTTGATGGATTCATTCTCGAGCCCATTAAGATATCAGATAGGTAGCTTTGTATAATACCAAAACAGTGATAGCAGAGTCCTGTTGCAGCAGGAAATGCAACATTCATGGAAACCTAAAATAAATCAGATATGAATAATTGGATTATTTCTGCGATAATTGGCAAAAAAAATCGACTCCAATGATCATTAAGGAGAATCCATCCTGTAAAGGCTCCTAGAAACCATTCGTCGGGGAATTTTGTTTGTTTCCATCAGCGATCGACTCCATCCCATTACAGCAGATTCAGGTCAGAGGACTTGACAAAGGATTTGCTGTGTCTCAGTGACCCACCGGCCCAATCAGCGCCCGGCGCGTGGTTGAAATTGCGGGGCAGATAATGTTGCTGGCAGACTCATCATTAATTACTGCCCTTCTATCAATATCTAATTATAGCGGCTGTCTGGCTGAGCGAGAAGGAAGATGGACCTCATACTGGAAGTCTTTATATCGGCAACACGGCCACCGAGCAGCGATGCCGTCCCTCTTCAAGCAGACGTTTTCCTGCCGGGTCATCGCTGCTCGGAGCTCTGCCGAATTTCATTTTAGCTGTTTAATCAGAAGCTATTTTACTCTCCGGATGCAAACTGAATGCAATTAATTTCCATTAACCACCTGGCAGCAAAGATAAAAGAGCAGTACTGGAAGTCTGAGAACCACTGCTTTAAAATAAAGCCTCTCACTCGCCGCAATTTATTTTTATGTATAAAATTCTGGAGGAAAATACTGATTTATTCATATTTATTTAGGTTTCTGCTTTTTTGAAAATAATAAAATGTTGTCTAACTGTTCTGCCCCACATTTTCATGTGTTGCATTTGTGATGCCAAGTGGTACAGAATGCAATTGCATCTGTGTTTGTCCCTCCTCTCTTACCATAGTTAGTTCAGATTCTACTGAGAAGACATGCTGTAGCTACGTTTTACATTACTGTCTGGTAGCCTCTAAATATCTAAGTCTGTAAGTACTTCTTCATGTAGCATGTACATATTTGTAATGTATTCTCTGTGTGTTTACTGTTTTAGTTTAACCTTGTGTTGTATAGATGCTAATCACAATGCTAATCGCGATTAGCATTTCTGCATTGACATGTTAAAATTAGCTTAGACGCTAACTGGTCAAGGGAGTCTTATGTTAATTGTTACTTGCCTTTTCTGGCATAATGGCTGTGTGTTGAATCAGTGCTTACTATTCATGTATGTGTGTATGGACTGTTTGTAAGCTCATTTCGTGTTGTGTTTCCACAGTTTTACATGATCAACATCCGTACTAAAAACTCTAAACTCCAGTCCGGATTCATGGTTTCTTATTTCATAGATCTGCTGTTAGCTATCTGCTAAGCTGACTTCCAGAATCAAGAGCAGAATACTAACTATGCCTAATATGTGTGCTCGCCTCTTGGTATAATTATAAACCGACCAAATTTACAGAATGAAATGCTGCTATGTCTGTTCTACTATTTTTAACGTGAAAGCAAAATATAGTTAGCCTTACATGCATACTGTACCTTCCTGCTGCAGACGTGTACATAATTGTTTTTTTCCAGTTGCAGAACATTTTCTTCTGTTACTCAAAACCTTCTGCGATATTATTTAGAAGTTGACCTGAAGAATTGATCTGAGATCTTTTTCCCCCATTGAGGATTGTAAACTTCAGAAGTTCTCTGTCACTTAAAGAAAAGTGTTTAAAGTGTTTTCTGTTTCTAAATCTTCATCACTTGGAAAGGAAAACCAAACCGGCTCTCTCAAATGGTGCCATGAAGTCGTAATGATGTGAACACCAGGTACTTATTTTGATCAAAAGGCATATTATAGAGTAGATAATGGTCAAGAAATTAGTTTAAAAAAACCTCTTTATACACACATCAATAAAACAGCTGAGAAGAAAGGCACCGCCGGATAAAAGGAGTTTGGACCGACAACAAAAACCCCATTACGGGTTGAGTCAGCGTGGAGTAGCAAGAGACGCAGTGCATTAGCCGAGCTACGTCGCGGCGAGCAGGCTGGTTATTTTGGCAGTCAGATCATTGTTGCATTAATGTGTTTCCCTCAAGAGGACGATGCAGATGTCCTTGAGTAAAGCACTTAAATGCTATTGCCTCAGTAAACACTGCTGCCGAGCGGTCGAACGAGGGAGAGGAGGTCTGCGGATGGACCGGCCTGCTGTCGTGGAAGTCAGCCGGAGCAGCGATTTTAATAAAATAGATTGAATGAATTAGCAGTGAAAACTAAATGTAACTTCCACTTTCTCGGGAGAAAGGTAAGCTGTAATAAACAACAACAAGCAGGAGGCGGCTGATTTTATCGTCAGAACAAACAAACTGAATTTTGCCACGGTCTGAAATCATATTAATTATTACGGCTTTGAAGCTATATGAAGCTTACATCAAAAGACGTTTGATCTGAGTTTTCAAGACAGAATGGATAAAGTGCTTCAGCTACAACAAACAGGTAGACGTCAGATCCTATTCATAGGTCATAAACCTCACCAATAACATGTTTGTGATATTTTTGTGCTGAGATCGGATTAAATCATAATTTTGTCTTTCAAGATGGACACTGTGTCCCATAAGAAGGTCAAATAGACGACTGACTACGACAACTGTATTTATTCAAGTTTCGAAAAATATTTTACATTCTGATAGACACTCACATTTAATGATTGCAGCATGAACGCACCATATATGTTACACACAAGTTAACTTACGTATGGAAGTAAAACATAAATCAATGTGTCGACTTTTGATTTCCCATGGGACAAGAACCACAGTCACCTGGGTCAAAGTCCTGTGTTTGTTCAGGCTGGTCTCATCCAGCATTCGTAGCTATACCTATGAAAAATAAAACGCCTGATTCGTAGATATCCCACAAAATAATTTAGTTTATTGGCCGTGTAATCCCGAACGACCGCCTCCCAATGAGAACTTTATTGTTCGTTATGCTCAGAAGTTAACCTGCGGTTCTGCCGAGTGAAGCCAATGCGGAAATGTCCTAAAACCTGCGTACTACGGCCACTAGAGGCCGCCACCGAACAATAAGCATAGATCGGGGCAGCAATTAGCTGCTTGCACGAATGACTTACCGGGCTGATTCTTAGGGGTCGGACAGTCCACAAAAGTGGGGTGCAAAAGGTTTATTTCTTGGAAATCCACCAGCTGATGTGAAGGTGTATTAGCCACATCAAATTAAATAAGGACGAAACATGTTTCTGCAACTTTTTTGCTAAAGAGCCTCTGAAGAGATCGATAGTTTGTTGAAAGACAGACAGCCGGTCGTCCAGCAGCACCTGCCAATCCGATGTGCCACCTTCCTGCTTCGCTTAAAAGAGCATAAAAACCTGAGGCACCTGCAGGTCAATTATCATCAGTAAGCTCCTGAGCGCAGATTAGTTCACAGACGGCTTCACAGAATGATAATCAACGCTCCCGGCTGTCAGCAGGAACCACCTCGAATTATTAAAAAGACCAGAATAACTTGGAAGTTCTTCTTTTTTTCGTTCTGTCTTTCTTTTTCATTTCTAACATTGTTCAAACGCTTCTCGTTACACCAGCACATCAAATGATTCTCCCTCCTGCGTAATAAGATTCACTTAATTGACTGCCTCGGGGGGGCGGGGGAGGGGGGTGGACTGGGTCACTGTGGCAACAAAGAACTCAGAGCTAAAGGAAATGAATGAAAAGGCAATTGCGGATATAAATATTTATAAGCCTCCATGGTGCACATAAAAGTTTCCCGTTCGAATGAAACCTCACAATGACGGCAAGTGACAGGCTGCAGTTTAAATATTTACATAAAATGAAAAGGCGCGGAAACCTTGTGAGGACGTCGTTATGAGGAGGGAAATCCATGCAGACTGTTTTCATGAAGCGAACCTCCATCACGTCTTATATGAACAGCTTCAGCGTATAGATCTCTGCAGTTCTCTGCCGTTACACAGCAGAGAGGATTACAGAGACCAACACACTGACACAGACCTCCGCTGATGTTAATTTCATGGTTATTTTAGTTTTCTGTATTAATGTTCTCACGAGCTGGAAAGCAGGCAAAGCGGTGAAGAGAAAGCCCACATTTCTTTAATTCCTCGCTTTCTGTAACAGCGGCACACGTCAGGATGGTTAATGTCAGGGAAAGCTTGTGGTTATGGCAAATAATCTGTGGTTAACGTTTGGTTGGCCGCTGCATGGGGCCCTGTGTCCATGGTGCAACAAGCTGCTTTGTCTGTTTGTGTGGTATTCATTGGTGCTCAGGGTTTTTATTTATCAAGCTGCCACACAAAATAGTGCCTTAAAAATATACATAAACAATGTTAATTAAATATACTGCAAGGAACACATTTTTTGTGTTGATGTTTGCCCCTGTGGATGAAAGTGGTAGTGTCCCCAAACGCTAGTATCCCTTTAGAGAACCTCCCGTGTCCCCCTTCCCTCAGGCGGGCCCACCCATGCAGTCTGTCAAACAGCGCATTTAGTTGTTTCGTTTTGGAGGACTTGCGAGACGAGAACCAGCTGAATATATTAACTAAATCCTAAATCAATCATGAAAACTTTCTATTGATTGACTGTACGCATCCGTACTTATTAAGCTGCTCTTTTCTTTGGTACAACCCAGATGAGCTGAAGTCTTTGTCTGACGACGATTAGCTGAATAACCAAAACAAAGTTATTGGATTTGAAACGGCTGCTGGCGATGCCGAGCGGCGAGAGAAAAGCGGGCGGATGTGCAACAGCGTGCTTTTAATTTGACGGAAGATCCTCCACATCCACACTTACCAGTGATCAATGCCTTTCTTTCTCCCCAGATGATAATGTGAAGGAGGGAAAAATCGAGAGCTGCAGCCGCCGGCGACCGAGCAGAGGCTTAACGTTCATTGTATTCCTCTCGCTATACGGAGGAAAGATGTGAGAAATGAGAAGCAGAAGGGCGCCGCTGGCTCGTCTGCGGGATTATCTCAGCCGGCCGCGTTGGATAAAACGCACTCAGACATGGTGTTCCTCATGCTCCTGCAGACACTTGACCTTTGGGGGGAAGACTCGACACCTACAAATCAACGTCTTTGAATGTGAAAGGAGATCCACTACAGTTCCACGTATACAACGTACCGGGCTTACTCAACGCGGTCGGGTGAGTTGAGGCTGCGGTGAGCTCAGTGTAGGTTCAGGATCACTGTAATTAGGGCTTGATAGACAGAAATACAATGAGGGTTTAGAGGGCTTAGTGCTTGGCTCAACTGGATGTACAATGTTACTTCATACATAAAGATGAATTGTAAAGAAGGAAATGGTTTTACTGGGGTAAAAAAATGTGCCAAAGGTTTATGAGGTTATGTTAAGATTATGACCGGGACTATATAATTGCAGTTTCGGCCATTACTCCGATATGTGATGATATGATTTGAGAAAAATCACACTTTCAGAGACGGTAATCAGCTACTTGATAAAACATTATTTTTTAAGGTTTACGACATGATAGTAAGTGTTATTTTTAATAAAATCCAAGTTGCCTTTTAGTTTATGGTTTACTATTCGTGCTTCAGACCACACTTTCTTTGTGAAGTTGGGGTCGATGGATTTAACCTGAGTTTACAAATAGGAACCCTGTGAGTGGCGTTCCATTGAGCTTTCTCTGGTTGGAGGTCAGAGATTTTATTCACAGCAACCGTGTCCTATAGAAATGTTTCCACAACCTCTGCCTCTCGTCACGAAACAGAACAAAGGGAAACAAGTTCAAAATCTGTTTCATTGTGCAGCGGATAGAAGATTTCTTTATCCAGATGCTAGGAAGAGTCTCAGATATACCTTCATCACAGTGGTAGGAGTGGGTCTTAAATAATCACTAAGTCACACTGACGTGGCCAAGTTTAGCCTACAAAAGCAAAGGTTAGAGATTTCTTTTCTATATTTTATTTCACCGATACATCAACAATTCCTTAATCTTAAAAAGAAAGTGTAAAACGATTGGATAACAACAAACATCACATTTCTTAGTATGAAAACACACTTTTCAATGCTTTATGTAATTATAACCTCCACCATGGGTGTGCTCAATCACCTCTAGATAAGTAGTACAGATATCCCTGGGATGTAATCTGTGACTCCTTGGAGGGTTTCCAACCCTTATATTGGGAACCACATGGTTTACACAGTTTACACAGTACGTCTGAACCTGGCATCTGTTTCCACTCTGTGATGTTGGTCTGACTCACTCGTGTTTCTCGTCCCGTTGACCTGCGTCGACATGTTGCACCCACTGAAAAAGCATCGTCTTGAGATAAACTACAGGTGATTCTAGAGCTGAGATAACATGCATAACAGATTTCCCAGCATGCACAGCGTATTCCTGCAAGCAACAAAAGGGCCAGAGCCAACTGAGCAGCCACCTACTGTGGTGCTGTATCGTCAAACTAGGCGAAGGAGTTCTCACACACCTTTACTGTCGCGGCTTTGTGAGGCGACCTAGAGGCGAAACTGAATTTGCAATGAAACAAAACATGTTGTTGAGCCTGAAGCCTGAACACTTTAAATGCATCCCATAATATGTAGCTTATAATATAAAAAATACTTTCTTCCACAAAGATAAAAATACCTTTCCTGCTAACATGGTAACATTTTATTCAACACAAATTTTCTGTGTAAGTTAAACCAGGAAAATATTCAATTTATACTCATAGCAGTTTAAAGAAATACCTCAACCTCACAAAATGACCATTTGCATACAAATTACTCACAGTGTGTGACTCTGAATTCGTATACAGTTTATAATCAAATTCTCATTTATCCAGTTGTATGATCATTACTTCCCAAACAGTAGCATCTTGCTCTATAAAGCACTTCTGCCTCCGATTGATGTGTCTTATTTGAGGGTGAAGTATTCCTTTAATGTGCGCAGCTTCCGTTATCACAGAGATATGATTACTTATTTACTGTCACCTTCACACACTCATTGCTTTCCTTTCTGCATCCCTTCGCCCGTTACTTACATCCGCTGTGGCGGCGGCTTTTAATACGGTTAATTATTTCTGCCGCTCCACTCCAGTCGACGTCCTCTGCATGCAAAGCTGCTCCGACAGTCTGACGTACGGCGACATGAATCACCAGGCCGGCACGGCAGCATCCTGGACTCACAATGCCCCGAGTCAACAAGCCCAAAGGACCAACCAGCAAGACACATAGAGCCTGCAGCATTAATTATTCAGAGTGGAGACGGATGTCTGAGACAGATAAATGTGTTTTACAATTCTCCTCTTGCTTTTCACTGCAATTTAAAGTGAAGGGGGGAAGAAAAAAAAGAAACGCAGTTTTCCATTATCGTGCACTTTATCCCTTCAAATGAACAAACCCCTCCGAAACAAATTCAATTCAGTAAATTGAACGGCAACGAATGCAAAGAGGAAAGAGAGAGAGAGAGCTGGGCTTTGAAGACTGGGTTGGCATGCGTGTGGGAACATCACATTGACGGGAGGAAAACACCTTTATCCATTTCTTTTAGAATTTGAGAGTTCAAAAATAAGCACTGAAGTTGACATTGTTTTTCAGTTTCTCCAAAAGTTGAATTGTATTGTTGATCTGGACAAATACAAAATCACATCAGGTTAATCTGTTCATATTATGTCTGAATTTAAGTTTTTTTTCTGATGTGTACTTTATATATGAAGCTTCCACTCACACCATTAAATCAGTCCTTTGATCACATGACCAGTGCTGACATTTCTGTGCATTACTTCAGGTTTAGAAATAGCATCAACGTGTTTACAGCGGCCGTTCCCAAAGACTGGGTAGGGAACCGCAGGCAGGTCGCAGGAGGTTGTTTTGGGGGTTTTATTTTAAAGTGCAACATGACGATGCCTGAGCCGGCGGCTAGCTAACAGTGCTAACAACAGCAACAGTAAAGCTGCTGCGTTTACCTGAGGGGGGACCACTCAGGGGGACTTCATTCTCCTCTCAGGTAGACTTTACTCAGCTAAATATTTACATAGGAAACAGTTGTTTGCTGCTTTATTAATGTTCAGAATGTTGTTTATTGCACATTCCATCATTTATACCTGCAGCGCACCTTTGAGCCACATAAAAGAGCCTGAGTGTTCGTATAGCCATACCATTGACTAAGGCAAGCCTGCACTCAGTTGACAATGAGAGAGAGAGAGAAAATTAAAAAAATTTCCCCGGATCGACCACCAAGAAGAACTCCTGCTCCTGGACTCCAAAGTGCAAGCATAGATCCCCAAAAAGGTTCATGCATTTGCCTCGGGGTGAAAAAAACAACTAAAAAAAGGCAGTTAAGGAGATACAAGAATCTCCCTCTGACAGCAGGTATTGTAAATTATGCAAGTGTGCGTCTGAAGGTGTGTGTGTGTGTGTGTGTGTGTGTGTGTGTGTGTGTGTGTGTGTGTGTGTGTGTGTGTGTGTGTGTGTGTGTGCGTGTGTGTGTGTGTGTGTGTGTGTGTGTGTGTGTGTTTTCCATCGCTGCTGGGCCTGCGAGCTGCTTCAGTCCTTGGATGGGCCGGACGATCTCAGCATCGCTTGCACGCTCTGTCACAAAACGCTCCACCTAAACGCCTTCTGCTGCTTATCTCCCTCCGGGGATTACAAAAGGCATCGCAAAGGCATGCCGAGCGGCATAACCGACAGCAGTCACATTACTGCGCGGCGATAAGGCGCTGCACGGTGCGCCGCGTGCCCTTTTCGCCGGCTATCTGAAAGTGGAGCACACACGGAGGGAAATGAGAGATCTCTGTGATCTGACTATTACCGCTCCTCTCAGATCAAACTCGCAGAGATCCTCTTCTCGCCGGACCTCCTCATCTTTCTGACAGAGGAACAGAACAAACCCGTCACGAGACTACTCCCTCTTAATTTCCCCACCACCTCATCATCCTCTCACAAAACACAGAGGAAGCCCCCTCCCGACCCATCGGCCCCTCGCTGCCCAGGAAGCGCCTCCAGCCAGGATGGAGGATGGAGGACGTCCTTCCTGAAGGTCATCACGGCCTGTCCTCTGTGTCATCCAGCGGAGGACAAACCTCCACTCTAATCCTCAGCAGCAGGGAACGTATTCACAAAAGGTTTTTACATGAGGTTGATTCTAACACATGGGTGTGTGCTGAGGTGATGATTAGCATTTCAGCACAGCGGAGGGCCCTTCATCCCTCCGTGGGAGGCTTTCCTCTGAGGGCGGCTGAGGTTTTTAACCTAATCCTAAACCTCCTCTCTTTGTCCGGACTACTTTCACGTCATATAAAATTACTTTATGAGGTGGCTTCTACTTCCAAGACAGCCCAATAAAAAGCCAACTGGAGCGGGTGATGTATGCGGCCCTTTGGTTTTTTTTTCAACGGCTTTCTCAGCAGAAAATTGAACTGCTTCAAGAAATCTCTTTTTTTTATCTGCTGGCTTACCTTATGTGGCCGCTGCTGTTGCCGTGGAGAGGCAAACAGCAGCCAGCTGCTCCAGAGGTGAGGCTGGGCGGGAGCTGGGCCCGATTCCAGCTGACGACGTGTGCAATCGCGTGAATGCAAAGCAGGCCGTCGTGGGCGCACCCCGGCTCGGGTTAATACAACCGCACAGCCTCATGAAGGAAACCTTGTTCTGTGCTGAAGGTTTCTACCAATTATATCAGATTATCTGCCCTTGAATCCTGCGCGCTCTGAAAACTACCATCCCAAATATAACTGTGCCTCGGAGCAGTTGCCGTGGCATTGTCGTTAACTCAATCCAAACCTTCGATGTGATTTTTCTTTTTATCCTTTTTTTTCATATGTTTGTTGTTGAGCAAATGAACCTGTCAAAAAATGCGAATGCAGACACAGAGTACAAAGAAAACCTCATTTAGTTTTTCAAACCCACGGGGGGAAGTCAGCAATTCCACTGCTTTTCTTTAGTGGGCAAAGTGGTGAAAACACAGCTGGAGTCTGGTGAGAACCGCAGCAGTCCGGGTTTGAGTTGCTCCTCGCAGCACTTCAAATCTCAAAAGACTTTATTGGAATTGTGCACAACTGTGAAAGAAAAGTCCCCCTCACTTTGATTGAAATGGATTTATTTGTTTGGCCCTGCTACGCTATCTTTCACACAAGTGCAGATCTGCTACAATTTGTTTTTCTTGTGATGACGCTGGTTCGAGACAAAAGCAAACTGGAGTTGCACGTCTGAGCAAAAGAGAGAGACATGAGCTGGCTGAAGCGGTGACAAAATCTGAGTGTTGGTTTCTGGGAAATAATTAATCTCCAAAAGAGCTGATCGAAGATATCAGTTGATATGGATGGGAAACTAAAGCTGCAATATCTGATAAAAAAAGATTTTGCATTTTAAATATGCTACTGCTGTCACCTGCAGGGCAAGCTCAGCACTGCACGCCGTCCTCGCTGTGTTCCTGATCTGTTTTTTCCTTCATGTCAACATCATTAAAAATAGATGCGGCTGAAATAGAGCAAGCGGCTTCTCCTCTGTCATGAATTATGTTTGCATGGATTTCCTCCCACAAAAAACATCCAATGGGTTTGTTAATAGGAACTCAGCGAAAAGCTGTAAGCAAAGCCTGCTTTGGGCTCCCGGGATACAAATTGATAGCAGAGAGCAGTACTCAGTTTCAGCAAAAGGAAATGTGTTTGTATTGCAGAGATTCTGATCTAAATTGATCAATGTGATGGGAAACAAAGAAAATCGAGTCCAGATGAAGTATGGAAAGTGTTACATTTGAACTTCCAGCTAAAGTTTGTTTTACCGACCAACATTTAAATATCTGCAACTGACTGGATACGAAGAAGACGGCTGCTGCTGCCGATGATGATGACGATGAGGATGATGATGATGACAATGAAACAAATCTGAATCCAACCATCCTTACCATTCTCACAACAGTAAGCACAAAACACAAGTATGCAGACATTGGTGCTCTAACATGATAAGAGTTTTAACGCTTTTCGTTGCACCCGATCGTGTCACAAGTTTTATCCCAAACTTTTGTATCCACCGTTCAAAGCGAGCAATGACTGTTTGAGTGAAAAGGGAGATTACAAATTATTACAATTCATCATCTTCTTCAGACCTCTGCCTCCAATTAAATCACGTTTTGACGATGAAATAATTACATCCTTTTGAAATGTTGCTCCATTTCACATTGCAGGAATGAAACCTTTTCACTTTTTTCAAGCACATTTACTCGGCGGCCGTTTCACTCCACAGATAAGCCGAAGAATTAACATGTGAAGCTACACCAAGACTTGTTTTTCAGTTATTTTCTCATTCATCATCTCCTTTTCAACAGGCTGATAGCAATTATGTTGGAGTTCAAAAGGGGATCGCGATCATGTTGTTGGACTTCAAAGGCTGACGTCAATCTGTCCTCGAGAGATTCATGTGAGAACCCACCAGCTTTAGAGATGAATAAACAAACATATTCCACATTTTCTCCTGCCAGAATCTTTGCTGAGCCACACGTATGATTCACAAAGATGCTGAAGCAGCTTCTGCTCACCTTCCCAGGCCGGGACCAAGCCACTGTTTGCCCCGAGCACGAGGTGAACACGAATTCCCAAAATATAGAATAGCAGCCCAAATATTTTGTTGCATGAAGAAAATCAAACTGTATTCTGTCCCGGCTTCCCAAACCTCAAAATGTGCTACAGCGTCCCCAAGATGTAGGTTATGTTACATGGCTTGTATTTTTGTTTATATCTGGTATTATGCCCCCCAAATGTATTTGTTAATACCCCATATCTCATCATTTTGTAAAACATCCTCACTGGTTTCATCTCATCACAGTGTCCCTAAACAGCACCCCAAATATATTGATCATAATCAAAAATGTGTTGTAGTACCCAGCTGCCACTGATTGTCACCCTAATAGTGCGCCAAAATGTGTTATTTTCCAATTTGTACATCACCCAAAAGATCTCAATGTTTTTATTATTGTTAAATCTCAAAATCTGGCAGAGTGTCAACCAAATGTCTCAGCTGTTATAATCTCATAAGCATCTTCATCATGTCTTCCAGGCTCCCAACATTTGGGGATTTGAATCGAGCAATGAATTGAGAGATAATTTGAGGGAACTCCTGTTAGCCGGTGTTTACTCCACCAGGACGAGTTCTCCTAACGTGACGAACGGCTACACTCGACCGGGCTGTGATGCAATACCTTTTAAACACCTGGGGGGGAGACATTTTCAAACAATCGCTCCAGGAAGTCAAGCCATGGTGTTTCATTCAGATAAAAATATAGTTGGATTAAGAATGAAAAGATCATCTCCACACATGTTGACCAATAACAAAGGAGGAGCGGGAGAAGCTCTGACTGGAGCTCCTCGACTGCCGGACAAGCAGGTTCGAACGGCGTTTACGTACTTGCCCCTTAATGGAATAGTTCAGCCAAGAACAATGTGAATCGTACCAAGCACTCACCTCCCTCGGCTCTCTACAGCCCCATAAAAGGTTTTCCATCAAAACGAGTCGAGGAAAAGCGAAGCACTCACAAAACAAAAGCAGATCAGTGCACACAGACTTTGACGAAGGTTTAGCGAAGGACAGCAAAAAAAAGGTTATAAATAAAAAAAGAAATTGTCTCGGCCTTTCAAAATCCTCCTCCCCATGGTTTGTTCTGTCTCCAGTTAGTTTGCAGTGATGTGCTTAGATTCTTCGGTTGCTCCGCTGTCCTTGACACTAATCGATAGACAACTTTTTATGGGACTGCAGAGTTCATGGGAGCTGAGTAGTACCATACACAATGTTCATCATCTTTTTGGGGAACTCCTTTAAGCAGCCACCCTAATCTGCGCCTGACTTAGGTACGCCTGTCGCTTCCATGCTGCGATGTCACAGTTTAGTTTTTGAGTTAGTGGTGAAGTCTCCCTGCTGTCCAGAGGTCAGGAGCTAAACACACAGAGAAATCAAACCGTAACATGAACGGAAACATTATCTCATCTGTTAACAGTACCCCCATCGCCCCCTCTTCTTCGTCTCACATTTATCTTCCATTGCCTGTATGTATACAGTCGTGTGTTTCTTGGGACAGCACGACGACGAACAGCTCGCAGGGAATCCAAACACACCATTAATCTCCGCCTGCCGCGCAAGAAAACAACCCACACTGCGAGCATTTCCAAAATACTCTCTCCTGCCTATTTACACGGTGTCGTTAAGGCTGTGAGGATGATGCAAACGACGAGGCCGCGGCGTATTTGCATTCAGAGAACAAATAAAAAGTAACCGCAAACAGAACAGTCTATTACTGCGGGGAACACAGAGCGACGGGGAGGACGACTGGAGTCAGTGTGTGGATATTAACAGCGTCTGTGTGTGTGTGTGTGTGTGGTGTGTGCGTGTGCGTGTGCGTGTGTGTGGGGGGAATATGAATAAATAACTAGAAATAGCATCAGCGCTCCGTCTCTCTCGCTCTCAATTACAGTCACAGTTGCAGCTTTTATTATTGGCCTGTAAAAGCACCTGTGTTGCCAAAGTGTGAAGAGGGAAAAATAATAAATAAATGAAGGATAACGAGAAACATGTGTTAGTAACAGTTAAAAAAACAAGAAGATTGTATTAAAAGAAAATACACAACTATCACAATGTATATGTGTTCTACTTCAATACATGAGATCTCTGTCTGAGTCATGAAGTTGGAATCACCCGTCTGGAAACTGACCAACGCACACATGAGGAGCAATCAGAAGTGATTGTGTTGGTAATTGGAGAGGAGTTTTGTGTGGCACAACACGGTTGATTGTGTTTGAATAGCCGCTGATTGATTGCAGCCTCGCTGCCGCCAAGCTGTGCACGCCGTTTGTCCCATAAAAGGAGAAAAAGAGAAATTATAATATTGTGTTCCCACTTCTAGACGTGACACACTAAGCTTCTTCAGGCCCCGAAGTTTAGGCCGACCGCAGGAGCTGAAACGACTCCATTGAAATACATTTCGAGTGTGTTTTGTAATGGAAAATGAGCAATGGGTAAAAGTAAAGCGCCACGCTGGGTCAGAAATAACACTCGCAGTGTTCACCTCCAATAGTTATTGCAGTAAGTAAAAGACATAAAGTGAAATATGTCATTTTTCCTTAACCTTTACTCTCAGGTCATTTTTCTTGATTCTGCTTCTTTAATCTACAAACTCTGGGAAACTTTCTGAAACATGAGCTGCCGTTCGATGATGTATAATAATCTCACTCCTTATCAAGGGACTAATCCAAAGAATTCAGGGTGGAAGTTGCTGAAGTGTTTGGTTTTGATTATTTCCCTGAGAGGGTTTAACATGTTTGGCTGTATATACATGCTCAGTAAAGCAATAAGCCATGAGAGCCTGTGATTCACAGGGGTTTAACAACGGCCCTTAGTAGTTGTAAAATCCCTGTGAATCACTGCTTCGAGTGGCTTACTGCTTTTATAAAACGCTTACTACATATACCTGGCGAGGTTTCATAAAATAAACACAAAAAATTTGAAAAAATGTATTGTAAAAAAAGAAATCCTCCATCCACCTCATTGTAGTTCTTCGGCTAACATTCAGAAGAAAGGTCGAGTGGCTCCAGCATCTCCTCTTCGCTTCGTTTGGGCGCCAGCGAGACTGAAAGGTGTTTGACGGCGTCATGACACGAGCTCTGTTCCCTCGAGGCCAGCGTCAGAACGTTTTGCTTCAGGGAGCTTTGCACTTCCAGTGGTTGGTGTGGCTCGTAGCGGCGGCAACATGCAGCCAACGAGTCGACCGTTAGGGGAACTCGTGTTGCCGCTACGTTACAACCACATACGTGTCCACCGACCGCTGCTACGCTGCTCACCTTTACCGAGCCGCTGTCACTCTCCGGCGCCGTCATTTAGTGTCATCATAGCGTAGTTCCGGCCCAGTCCGACCGGGCTCGACAACTTTTGCGGGTCTGCTACGGAGACTCTGATGCAACCCGTTCAGAATCCCTCAATGATACTCGTTACCCGGAGAGGTTGGAGATGTTTACGTTTCCAATAGTTACATTTCTCCGTTAATATCTGTGCTGCTAACATTAGCACATCCTTAACTAGCATTAGCACTTCTACTGAAGATATATTGAATGTATACAAATGCTGATTTTGCTTTTTAATGCTTGTAACAGTGAATAAAGACCAACCCGGCTTTACAGGAGTTGTTCCTTAATTTGATTGTCTTTTAGCACGCTATCACAAAGGTATCCATCAGCGTTGGAAAACTCACTCATGTTTTTCCTTATTTCTCCATTAAAAAAAAGAACTGAACCCACTTTTTTCCTCTTTCTTTGCTTTTTCTTTTCACAATCTAACCAGCATGCACATGAGATTCAGACTCCTGCTGCTCGTCTCATTTCAGAAGAGTTGGCGGCGGTAACAAGCAAAGAAGTGTGGCAATGCACCAACAAAGGAGGTATGATGGAGACAAAAAGGACTGACAGGAACTTTAAACATACCTGTTATTTCAAGAAAGCTCCACAGTGTACCTTTAACGCAGGAAACTGACACTTTAGAAGAAGAAGAAAAACAATATTAGAGGGCTTTCCCCCTATTAGACAAATTGGGGAAGATGTTTTTTGGTGGAAAATGAGGAGGTAAATGCAGGATTCCCGAGGAGCTGACTGGACAGGACTTTGAGCCGAATCACATTTTGGAGACGGAAAAAAGTTGACTGAGAAGCAATGTGTGTCAAGGAAGCAGAGAAATGGCAGCTGTAAGCAGTAAAGAGCCATTTGAAAGTCTGACAGTGACAGTATAATGGTTTAATCAGATGGGTAAGAGGAGTGGATCCTCAGATGACAGCACAGGATACACGCAGAACTAGGTTAAGAGCATGCACATGAACTTTAACTGAGCTTTTAAACTTCTGCTAGTTTGAAGTAAAATCCCTTTTGACGGTTGAATATGAGACTAAACTGCAGTGACGTAGCACAACAGATGTTTTTGCTGGACTGGGACACTGGAGGGCAGGGTCACTGGTTTGAATCCAACACCCAGCTGCTGCAGCAGAGATACTGCAGGCCGCCAGGGCTTGGGAACTCCTAGCTGTGGTTGTGTGTTGAGCACATGAATAAAAACAAGTTAAAAAAAAAACATGCACGCTCCATAAACCTGCTGCCGGGATGCATAAAGGTGAAGAAACACAGAAAAAGCATAATTTATTCTGCGAACAAAGCCTTGGGGAATTAGCAGAAAAGTAAAACACCATGTGTCCCAGTTGAGATAAAGGCAACACAAACCCCTTAATACCAATAAAGGAAGAATTTTCTCACTTTTGCACCGCAACAAAGTCTTCAGCGCTGACTCAGAGCGAGTTGGAATGCAGCCAGCTCCACTTGAAAAGTGAGTTTCACATGATTGACCCTGAAATAGAACAAGGCAGCCACAAAGAGCTCTGTTACCGCTGGATGAGGGCTGTTGCGGGGTAAAAAAAACAAAAACCTCATGTCTCCATTTTTGATGAACGTTCTTAGGGACTGAGGAATTTCTGTCCATTCTGGGAACAGAAATGTCAGAATTAGGGATTAGAAAGAAGACCAGGCAGAAGTCAGACTCGCTCTGTTTGCCTTGGCCGGTAGCTGAAAAGAGTAAATCCACTTTCATGCCAATGTATGGCTGATTTTAAGGACTCAATTCAAAGAAAAGCTATAAAAGTCCCCCAAGACCAAATGCCTTTCTGTGACATTTCAGGAGGGCGATTACACCTGGTAAAACAATTTAAAGCCTTAAGGGATCATTGAGCATCAAATGATTCTGGACCGGGAGTTCATTTTTTCACGCTTAAGGCACTTTGAGGGAAGCTTTCACGCAGCCCGTCCTCCCCGCGCTTCTCTGTCGAGCCGTCCTACTTTGACTAGAAAGATGATGGGTCTGAGTGACCTTGACGTGCTGTGGTTTGTCTCGTCACAGAGCGGTAGTCCAAATCAATGTCTCCCAGACTCAAGTGCTGCCATCCCAGAGAAAGACAAGACCCCCGGGAATCCACACACTCACACACACGATCTCCCACCCCGTCACGCCTTCACCGCTGTGACATTAGGATGACAGCAGCACCGACATCACCACACGGGAGGAGGAAGTCTCCAGAGAGATGAGAGGCATGAGAACGAAGAGAATGGTGATTAGCACAGGTCTCACAGCCCCACCTTGTGTTCGAAGGCAGGAAGTGACATACACACACACACACACACAGATCAGAATGAAGAGAGAGGCAAAGTAATGCTTTTCCAATAGTGTCAGGAAAACTAATTGGTCATATGTCGAATATGCATGCAGCAACAAGGAGGGTATGTAGAAAACGTATTTTGGTCTTAACAGCTGACCCAGTTATTGCCTTAATATTTAAAACCAAATACCTCCCAAAAATTGCCATTCATGAGCATCAACAGTAGTTGTTGTGCTTAGTGTTGATTACCAAACATTGGCATGTTAACACACTCAATCAAAATGGTGAACATGGTAAATATTACCTGCTAAATTTTTTCAATTTAGCATTTCACTGATATAACATTGTCAGTCTCACATTGATCAAAATTGATGCCTCAGAACCAGTTATCAAACTTTTTACTACACACGTTCTTCTTCCAAGTCAAAATCTCCCAGAATGCAACTTGGCAAGCTCCCTTCTTTTCTAACTCCAACCCCCCCCCCCCCCCCCCCCCCCCCCCCACACACACACACACACACACAGATTTCTTTCCTTTTAAAAACTTTTCGTCTTCTGCAACGTTTGACGCTGACTCAAGTGACATCACTTGAGGCGATTTATCAGGCTTCACACAGCTCCCTCTGGGGCCACAAAAGGCTTTACACAACGCAGTAATGTTTCCCCCAAGACCTGTAAACAGACTGATGTGTAAAATCCCTTTTAAGATCGTCAGCGTGAACGTGTCAGCATATTCTGCTCCTCGCAGAGCCGCTAACACAGCTGTCGACTCTTTGTCTTGTTTTCTTTTGCCTGCTCCTAAAGCTGATCATATCATCAGTTTTATTTTAATGTGCCATTAAACAGCAAACAGTCAGCTTTGCACAACGCAGCCTGGAAATTTGATTGCACGCTGCTGTGCAGAACAGAGGATGAGATCATGGCGAATCAGCAGTACAGTAGAGCACGAGAATTGTGCTCTTGGCATGAAAAACATTACAGTCAGCGAACTGACGTGGAACAGATTCATTTTTATATGAATAGCGAGTATGTTTTTGTGCAGAGTATATTTGATGTCTACCCTGATTTTACTCTTCCTGCAAGCATAAAAGTAGCTGAGCTGCAGGGCGTATTTAACTTTTCCCTCCAAGGGGAACTTAAGGCCGGGTGGTCCCAAGATGTTTGAAACGTTCTTTGCGTGTGCCACTGTGGGACTGAGAGCCTCACTTTAGCCTGTTTCCAATTTGTACTCCTAAGTGAGTAATCCTGGCACCATCATATCTTGAATTACATGCGTGTTTCTTATTATTGTTGGCTTAAAATGGGCACAAAAGTCAACAGCACATGAATCGATCATTCATGCACATCATTACTGATGGATTTCACATCCCCCTCCCACATCTCTTTCCCCACAACATCTGTGTCAAATTTAAATAATACAATGTCACCCCACTCAAGCATGCTTAACACTTATCCACCCAATCTGCAGGCAGGTCCTAGAACAAGGATCTGCCACGGGACTCACAGCCTATTGCTTCTGGATTGGAGCAGGGGTGACCGGGGAGGAGGAGGACAGGGGGCTCGGAGGACCAGGTTTTGGATTGTTCTAGGGGTTAAACTTTATCCACAGGATTTCCATCACAAAAGCCTCCTCAGCAGCGAGCAGACGTGACCTTGGGGCCTGCCAGGGACAAACAGAGGAAGTGAATTCACTGAAGCGTCCCCCCATTCACGTGAAGGCCTTATAGGTCGCTGTCTATCACGCCGAGTGCCCGACCCCCGACCCACCTCCTCCTCCTCTTACACCGGCCAGAGTCCCTTTATTATGCTGATCTAATGACTATGGAGGGTAATCCAAAAGACCTTCATTAGAATGAGGGTGGCGCGTTACACACTCAGCCAGATCTGAACTGACACTGGGCGCCATACCTGCCAACTTGGATGAGCTTCAAAGGCAGCAGAAGCAGCAGAGGCTTTTCTTCTTTATATAATTCATCGATTCATTTATTTCAATCTCACAGTTGGCAAATACCTTTTAGCGCTGAAACACCTCCGGAGATGCAAAGAGCGATCAATACAACGCCCACGCAGACAGAAAGCAGCATCAGCAGCGCCACACAGAGATAACGTGTTGCCGGAAGGCCACTTTGCAGAAGATGTCTTTTCTGATAGGTTTGTATAGATAGGCTGGGTAATAACACAGAAGAGAAACATATCTCAACGGGAACAGGTGTGAGGGTTGCACAAATATTTGATTATAAATTGGATAGCACTTGAACGTCAGTCAACAACATTGTCTTTATTTGTTCTTGGATGCTCAGTATGCTTCCAAGTAGAGTATCTCGTTTGAAAGGACCAGTGTCAAGGGGGGATCTAACAGATACTGTTAATAAGTATGTTTTCTTGAGTGAGTGTACACATGAAAATAGGAGTCTTTGTGTTTTTGTTCCTTTAGAATAAGACATTAATGTCTACATTACTCACACGCTTGTGTGGGAGAAGTTTCAGTCGGTTGCAATCTGCACCGCTTGATTCCGCCAAATCCGACACGCTGGCCCTTTAAGACCGGAATTTGCATGGCACGCGAGTTTGCACGATTTCTTATCACCTGAAGGTAATACTGTCGTAATAAAAGGGAGTGATGCGATGATTGTAAAACCCTCTATCCTCGTGTTGCAATTTCATGAAGTCAAAGTTCAAATCCAGAACTTGTTTCACACCTCCACACGCCTGACCGAGGGGCCGGCATAATTGGATTGTTGATCGCTGGAACTTACAAAACTTGCCTGAAAGGTGTAGTAGAGGGGGGAGGGAGTTTCCAAACGCTCTTCGGTGATCCAAGAGGCACTTTTGTTTGAAGCGCACTGATCCCCTTACGCAATGTTTGTACAACCAACTGCAACACCGAGGGGAGACTGTCTGGAACTGTTATCCCTGTTTGTGCAATCAATTGCAACAGGACGACAAAGCCACGCAAAAGTCACGGGGTTGTTGAAGTTGGGACAATGGGGACACAGCGGGGTGCAGATTGCATTGCCTTCATGTGTGGAAATTTGGAAAAGACATAACACTTTTGCCTTCAAGAAATTATATTTTGGTCGAACTGAAATATGAGCAAACAACAACTAACTATTAGATGGATGGCCATTACATTTTATACGGACATTTCTGCTCCCCAGAGGATGGACTCTAATAGTTTTTGATGATCCTCTGACTTTTCCTCTAGCGCTGCCAACAGGTCAAAGTTTTCAATTCAACTTAACATCTACTTGATGGATGGGCACAACATTTTCCACAGACGTTCATGTTCCCCAGAGGATGTATCCTAATTACTTTGGCAATCCCCCTGGCATTTCCTCTAGTGCTAGAAGGAAGTTGATATTTGGGCTTCTTAATAGCAATCCATCCCATAGTTGTTGAGGTATTTCAGTGACATTTGGGAGAGACATGTATGAACCGTAACAACCTTCATCCCGACCTTTAATTAAAAGCCTTCATCAGGTCAAAATTTAAATTTTCCCAATGCTAAAACTAATGACATTCCCATCAGCCTCAGCTGTACTTTGTATTTAGGGCTAATTCGAGCGTGTTAGTAAGATTACTTCTTAACTTAGTGTTCTCTTGGTACTGCAGCTAAACCTCATCAGCCATTTGGTGGGTCCATTATTACAAGCTCATGCTGTGCAGACAATGATTGCTCAAACCCATAAGCATAAGTGTTCATTCTAGTCTGGAGCCCAAGGTTTCCCAGAATACCAAATATGTAATTCTGAATTACAGGAAAATGTGCTTATAATGATGCAGGAGACATCTAAAAGATTTCATGCAGTGCAATGCTGCAGGCATACAATTAACAATGAGTGTAATACAGCATCATTGAAGGATAAGAATCTAAGACTTTGCATATATTATATGGGCTTTCTTTGTGAGGAGTGAGGAGAAAATGTTATTTATTAGTTTTAATAATGACATTTATAGGACATTTATTGGAATATTAAGTAATCATTTTTTTCAGCCTCTGAAAAATGTCTTTGTAATATCCAATCAGAGAAGAGCGGAGCAAATATATATATATAAAGCTTTAAGGACCGAGCTGTATTATTAGCAAAGTGAGTAACGGCCCCACGGCTCCAGACCCCAAAGGCCTCATACTCGTTGTGTGTCAGTCGGTTTTGATGAATTGCCAATTTGTTTTGGAATGTGCACCACTACATCATGATATCAACTCAAATAATTAAGGGTCTCAAAGCGGATCGTGCATTAATACACGTCCTGTTTACCTGTGTGGATACGTCCATGTTGCATATTTCGAAGCAAATTTGAGTTTAACCTAATTACCATGAACAAAATGGTAATTTGGGGGCCCACGGCAAATGTCTGCCGCAGGGCCCCTTGTGAGCCTTGTTTATGGGTCAAGCAAAATGAGTCCAGTTCATGATCAAGAGAGAAGTCACAGTTTAGCTCAAATAAACGCAGACTTGTTATTCCTCTGCTCTGGGTGGATTGTTTTAGCTTTGTCCGCCCTGTATATGTAAATGTGATATCTCAGGGACACCTCCAGCAAATATCTTCAAATGCAGCACAAATGTCCACCTGGACACAATAATGAACTGATTATATGTTGGAGGTCAACGATCAAGGTCAAAGTGACCTCAAGTCCCTCCCACTCTCGTTTCAGGAACACGTTGAGAGAATTTCTTCCATTTTGGCACAAACGTCGACTCAATTTTGAACATGATTGAATTCAAGAATTCATACGCTAATCAGGACAATTTCACACAAAGGTCTCATAGAACTGGAAGCTGTAGTTTTTCCATACTTTTTAGAAAAGCATGAAAGCTGTTTGCATGATCATTTGTCACCTCCCTCAGTCACAGATCTGTTGACCCAGCTCTATAAATGCATTTATTCACTGTGAGGTCAAACAGCGAGACTTTGACCGGCTGAGCATCGACTACAAACTCCATCAAAGTTTTAAAAGGAAATTCAAGGCTTGAAAACCTTTAAGAACCACTAATGTTCCTTTTTCTACCTCTCAGCCTGGATAATTTTCCCATCCAGCACCTGCTCTTTTTCTTGTCTAAATATCTGCCCGACTTTTATTTACTATCGCACTTCCATTATTCGGGGTAGGTAATTATTATTGGCTACTTATGGCTGTTTTATTCTGGTGTTACACTCATTGTATTTCACTTGAAATGGTGTCATTCACTGCGTAAAAAGACGTGGAATGTAACGACGAATGCATCATTCTCCGCACAGTCTAGGTTGTTTTTGACAAAATGATGATGATTATTATGTTGAATTTGACCCGTCACGGAATACATAACCTTTTGTAAAAATAATAAATTATACTTTGACATGACAAATACAAATTACATCTTTTACTGCCTCAAAGTAAAAACATGTCGTCGCCACACTCTGTCAGACTCTGTAGCAAAGGAGGAAAGAAAAGGCTATACATTTCACAGTGAAAATAAACATCCTCAACCCTCTAAATCTCTGTGTAAATAAAGCCAGAAAAGCATGCTTCAATCACACACTGAGCCTGTATGTGTCTTATTGATCCTCGAACAATCAACCCACAGAGGGGGGGGAACCGTATTGGATAATCATTTCCCTTTGTATGAGCAAATTCTAGCCCAAAATAAGCATAACTGTAATTAACTGACATGTTACACAGGAGGAGTAGGTTTCACATCGAGAGCTGGTTTGGAGCCAGTTACTGAACAATTTATTCCTCATAGTTTACGCCTGAGATTCCCCTCAGGCGCTCCGAGATCTCAGAGGATTCACTCTTAAGAAGGCAGAAGAAAAGAACAGTGGCTCCAGTAAGCCCTTACCTCTGACTATAGGGTTATTAATCCAGACAATAAAGGCTCAGGCTCTCGTGTTTTACATTTACAGTGTGGGCTTTTGATAGAGTTAGAAGACGACTGCAGGCTTTGGTGTTTTACTTGAAGACAAATTGAGTAACAATGAGGGGTAGCAGTGGAGACTATTTATCCCGCTAACCAGTGCTGGGGGTAGAATTCAGAACCTTTTATTTAAGTGAATGTAGCAAGATAAGATACAACTTTATTTATCTTGGAGGGAAATGTATGTCCAGAGGAGTTAAAATCTAAAAGTTCAAGATAACAATAACAATAATCATAAAGTGCAAATCCCAAATGTTTACAAAATCAGGTTTACAGCGAGGATCGTGGAAATATATATATAACGGTAATGATCGGGCTATGATTGATACAGAACAAGGAATTAACTTAGGTATTATTAGCAAAACATACTGAAAGTAGTATAATACAGGAATATTATTGCTGTAATTATATTATCTTTTCATATCTTATCTTAGTTTATTTTTATCTTCTTGTATTATATCATAGTATGTACAAGTAGCATTTGCTATTGTAGTTGGCCTATTTACTTTAATTCGGTCATGATAGGTTTTGTATGGAAACCTTCTTCTTCTTTTTTTACTGTAACTAACTAGACCAGTGAAAACAAATGAGTGGAATTCTCTCTAAATTGTAGAGAGGTTGAAGTCTTGAGTAACATGAAATGGAAATAGGAAAAATTCCTTAAATACAAACATCAAACATCAAAGATTCATAAAAATGCAAGAACATGGTATTTCATAAGTAATCATCTCATAAACTCATTCAAATTGTTTTGAATGAGATTAATGGACCAAAATACAAACTACATCATTTCTGCACAGAACAGGCCCCGAGAATGGAAACGTAATCGGAAGTGATAGGTCATATTTCTTCTCTGTTTTATATGAAATATAATGAGGGCTGTCAAATGGCGGTGAAAGGTGAGATGGAGGACTTCTCACATGTGAAACAGTATGACAGAAGTAAATCAGGTTGGCAGCAACGTGAATTGTTAGAACAAATGTCCTGGATTAGATTAGATGAAGCTGGAACGATCCCTGTGGGGAATTTGGGTCATTTCAGGAGGAAGAGCTGATCATCAAAGATACAAAACAACAAGTTCAGGGGGACATCAGATAAATAAATATAGAGGGTAGATACGCAGAGCTGAAACCTGGTTTAAGAAGTTCATTCACATGTTCATATGGTTTATTAATAATGTCCTCTCTATGTAAATAAACCAAGGATTGTTCTTCAAGTGACTTTTTCCAGCCAAAAACGCAATTCCCCTTTAACTTAACTACATAAAAAGGTGTAATAATGCTTTAATTGGTAACAGGGGAAATTGTATTGTTAGACATTTTAAATCTGTGTTCTGTGTGAACAATTTGTGACTTGACAGACACATTAATTAGCAACATAAACACCCCACCCAAAAAGAATCATTAGCAAACCATTGCTGCAGCTACTGCCCACGTCAGGCGTCGAGCCGGTGGCTTGTCCCGCTACATTCGGTGGTTGTCGGGAGATAGCGGAGCCGCTGTGGAAGTGGTGGGAGAGGCCGGGGTTTTCATCGCGCCTCCTTGGGTGAGCATGATGGCAAATTTGACCATAGTTAATATCGTTCCTTCTGATCGGGGCTCGTGCTCTTGAGTGTGCAGTGTTTTAGTGCCGCAGTTTTGTTGGATTGTTTTGTCATGTTTTGGTATAACTAAATGTGATGGTTCTTGTTGGTGTGAACTACGTGCATTGTCCGTTAATGACGCAGCATCCTGTCATGCGCGTATTTATGTATACCATATCAGACGGCACTGAAGGCCCAGGGAGAAACTGCACGGCCCGCCACTGATACACGTATTAGGGAGTCATCTAGAGTAATGGCTGCAAACTCGATCTATTCTGCTGTTTTTTCTTAAACACAACCGCCTTGTGGTTGTGTGATAAATGTGGACGTGAACTTGTGATGTTAAAAGTGTTTTAAAGCTCCGTGGGTGTTTAGCTGAGAGTCTGCACAATTTCGCAGCGAGAGAGATCACATTAACTTAAAATATTCCACGAAAGTGCCGCAACAGCACAGTGTTGTTTGAACTAGAGAAGCGTTGAAGAAAGTATTTAATTCATGCGTTGACTTTTCCACTACAGTTAGAGCTATTTCTTGGTTTGGGGACGTTCAGCTCAGCAGCCTCTAGTGTCGGCCTGCTGAAGAGCCTCCGGCGCAGTATTCCACCAAAACAGACACAATTATTCAGGGATGCAGGTATTCCTGGTTCATTTGGATTAATGCGTCTGAATATGACAAACCACCCTGTCATAGAAAATGCAGATACATGTCGGCCTCTGCCAAACTTCAAAGTGCATCCATTGAATTCAGATTGGAGAGTTGCATTATTACACCTTCATGTTGCTTTTGGTTGCTTTTTGTGTTCCTCACAGCATTTTACTGCCACGAAAGGAAATCCACCTCCTGTCCCTGCTCTATATTCTACGTCAGTGGCTCTGAGCATCTAATCTCTGGGTTTACATCCAGAGCCCGGTGCATCTGTATCAGTCGCCGAGGAGGAACTGACCAAGTGTCGGCCTTTGACGAGACCAGGTTGGTGTTTGCTGACCTTCAGAGCCTCATATCCAGTTTGAGGCTCAGAAGTTCATGCTTCGCCTTTGAAGAACAGTAAGTGGAACCAAATAAGCCCAAAGAACACTTTCTAGATTTTACTATAGATCCAAACGTACTGTGGAGCTTTGTTGGACTTCAGTTGTGGACGTTTTCAACTCTTCAAAGCTTCACGTTCAGCCTGAAAGCACATTAGGTGCTCTGTGCACATATCAGGCCCAGTTCAGGGTCTAATGTTAATGTTTGTAGCCCAATGCGCAAATACAAATTGTTTATAAAAAAAACAAAGACGCAGGTTAATTGTCATGTTTCATATTCATTTCATCAAATAGATCACAACAAAGACACAGTGTGTCACAGTGTTTCGCCCACGTGCTCTCTAACGCTTTCCAACTATAGACTCCTGTTTCCAGGGTAATTGAAACAGTCGCTTGTGATTAACTTTGCCTTTAACCGACGCCTCTTTCCACGATCTGCACTGTGCAACTCTCAACAGAGGAGAGAAGTGAAGCAAGACTTTCCACCATCAGCTCAAAGTGTTGCATTTTAATTATTCTTGGATTTTCTCGATTTTCTAGCCTGACGTGGCATTTCATTTGCCCCGGGGGGGAATCCCTATGTTTGAGCCGTGCAGTTCCAATGATCCCCCCCATTAGCCCTGAAGACTAAACCTCAAAGACTTTAATTGATTTCACCTGCATCGTCATTGATAATGTAATTATCGGCGCACAGTTTACCATCACACGCCCCAACTGTGTGATTTAAGATCCAATTAGAGTTATCCAATGAATGATAGCCCCCCAAGGACAAGCCTTTCCTCTTTTTTGCACTTTGGCCCTTCCAGGTGTCCTGGGTCACATCAATAAGTTGCGAACATGTGGCTCGTAACTGTGGTTAGCAAGTCAGACTTTCAATCAGGGAATCATGGCGATGTGTCCTTGAACAACCCTAATTTCTCGCCGTTGCTGTGGTTACGGTCTACTGTATAGCATGTAAGTCGCTTTGGGTAAAAGCGTCAGCTAAATGAAATGTAATGAACATATTGCTGCACGTCGTGCATTCAGGGTAGGCTACCATGCGTCAAACTCTGTAGATGCATATGAGTGGCCATGGAAGTGGGCCCCACTATGGAGCAGGTGAAGAACATGCATGGGGCAACAATAGACTGTATAAAAGGGGGCCAGATTTCATGCACATGGGGCCCACAGCTTCAGTCTACACACACACACACACACACACACACACACACACACACACACACACACACACACACACACAGGACCAAACGTTGTCACGTAACCGGACCAACATCTTCTATGTTTTTTTATCGTTTCAATTACTGATTCAGACCGTACACCGTGGTCCCGCGCAGTCTACCTCGTTTTTTTCGAATGCAGCGCACGAGCACGAGCGGCGTGCGTGCGCAGGCGATCCGGGAGCGCGCGCGGAGGCGGTCCAGGGCTGCCTCAGTTTTTTCTGTAATCGCTTCTCTGCTGCTGCTGCTGCTGCTGCTACCTCCAGTTAAATAGCGAGGACACGGGAGCGAGCAGGCGGCCGTGTGAGAGGATATACTTTTCCCTTTTCTCCCGGTTACCTTTTGGGATTACAACGCGGAACTGCAGCATCGACGGCCAGCCGCCAGGTAAACGCGACACCCGCCTTTAGCCGCCGCTCGTAGATAAAGTAAGTAAATGTCCCGTGAAAAGTGTCGTTTTTTTCCCCAGCGAAGAAGGAGGAGGAGGAGGAGGAGGAGGAGGAGGAGGAGGAGGAGGAGGAGGAGGAGGAGGAGGAGGAGGAGGAGGAGGAGGAGGAGGAGGTGGTAGATGTGTGGGACGAGCCTCCCTTTGTGCCGAGGCAGGGTCACTGCACTTCAACGCACAATGTGGACACTCCAGAAACGGCGAGGATCCCCGCATACCCCCCCCCCTCCTCCCCCCGTCCTCCCATCAGCGCCGTCGGCTGTTCGGACGACTCCGACAGAAACGCCTTCTTCTCTGCGTATTTTCAATGACTTTTAAAACACCGAGGCCTGTTCAGCTTCTCCTCCTCCTCTTCTTCTTTTTTTAAATGTACCCCCTCGGTGGTGACGGTAATGTAAAAAAAAACAAAAACACCCTCCTCCTCCTCTTCCCCACCGGCCTTGTAACGTTAGCTAGCCGTTACAAGCCCCCCCCCCTCCCCCACACCGGTTGACCCCTATTGTGCTTTCCATCCCTAACAAATGTTGACCGACCCGGTTCGACCAGACGTCCGTGAGTGATGTCCGACATCTTCACGCGTCCCCGGTGGTAGATCTTTTTTTTGGGGGGGGGGGGGGGGGGTTATAACGTCTCCGCTACATTTCAGCCGTCGGTGTCCCTCTTGTTGTGCCCCCCCCGTTTGGATTAACTTCACGTTTCCCGTAGCCCACGTCGGCCTGGTGTTTACACGGCATTTCCACTAACAACATGTACATGTTAGCCGCGTCTTTGTCGTGTTGGGGGGGGCCGGCGGCGGCGGCTCGTCTTCACTGATGGTCTCCTCGTCTTCAATTGTCCTCTCTGATCCGTCACCGATGAGATGTGTGTTACTTTACGATTCAATCGGCCCCCAAAAGAGCCATTTTATTTGCTCATACCATTGACCTCAAACCACATGAATATGCAGCATTTGTTTGAAAAAAGGGGACACAGGGAATATAATGAGTTCTGTTTTATAAATCCAGGCCAGTAAATCTACTCTCATAAAGTCCTCAAAAACAATTAGCCAGTAATATATAACACACAATAGATCATTAGGGGGACAGGCATATTATTTTCCTTTTTAACAAAGGACCCACACGCCTGCAATTCACAGCACTGTAGCCTTTCGACGAATGTCTTTATATCGGCTCACATCCCCGTCCGTCTGTACATTGACTTAATTAAACCAACCCTGACCTCAAAGCCGCCCAGTTTGACATTATAACATCTTTATTGCCACCCGTGCAGGTGGGAGTTTGCTTCGGCGTGCTCACAGGTTGTGGTGTGCCATTTGCTTTCCAGGGCCCACGATGTCCAGCGAAGTGCAGAGACCGGACGACAGCCCCAGCACCAGCGGGGGGAGCTCAGATATCGAACAAAGGGAATCGGTACCCCCCGAACATGAGCGAGAGCAAGCGCAGCCCAAAAAGAAGGAGACCAAGATCTCGAGTAAAACCGCTGCTAAACTTTCAACTAGTGCCAAGAGGTAAGAAGAAAGGAGGAAAAGGAAGCTGGCTCTAGAGAGCGGCACTTACACAGGGGTTGTTTGTTGAAGTAAAGGCCTCTCCCCTGCCCCGAGGGTGTGAAGTTATAAAAAAAGACTACAGTCCCACAGGCATTGTCATTTCAAACATCCACGCTATTCAGTGTGACACTAAACCCACAGAAAGGAGGTAGCTCGCACAGCTCGTTGATGTCGTTCGTATTAAAAGACATATTCCCATTCCAGCACTCTTGTCTAAGCAACACCTCCAACGCTTCCCTCCACTAGTCTTAGCACTTACCCCCCTCCTCCCTCCACACACACACACACACACACACACACACTAAAAAAGACAGGGTTATTATGCAACCAGCCGAGCAAAGGGGTTGGCTGAGGCCAGCTGAGTCCTTCTTATAATAGCAACCCATGTTTCCAACGTCTCACTTTTTTTTGTACGTCTGCGCTTCAGGTATAAGAAAGCCTCCGCGAGGCCCTACGGCACAACGTGGGGCTGCTGCGCAGCGAGGCATCACTGTTTATGTCGACGCTGTCACCGTCTGATTCATCGTTTTGCACGGTTTTCTGACATTTCCCACAGCGGTCGCGTTCACCCTCGTGCTTGGTGCTCCTTTTTGTTTGACGCACCACAGAAAATGACAAAGATAACAAAAATGCTGAAACTTGGATGTTTTAAATTGTATTGTTTATGCTGGAACAATATACTTCATATGCACCTCGAATTAACTTGCATGGTGGCCTTTAGGTGTTGAAGGGTGGGCAACACTTCCCTCATTACGTACTCCAAACACTGACTTTGTGCACATGCTGAACTGTTTGTTCCTTTTATTATCCTCTAGAAATCCCCCCCCCCCCCCCCCCCCAAAAAAAACAAAAAAACATTGATTTTAACAATACAAATCCTTCTCTTCTCCAGGATTCAGAAAGAGCTTGCAGAAATAACACTAGACCCACCTCCAAACTGCAGGTAAGAAGATGTTATCTTGCCACAGCATTTCTCTAATGACTCATAAGCCTGCACGTACAGATGTTGGAGCTGCAGTGGATGTGGCAGAAACAAGCTCCTTTTCTCGGCTTCCTGTGTGTCTGAAAAAGGAAAGGCCACGCTGCAGTACACCCGCTTTTGTCTACGCGTGCGTAATGCTGTTGTTTGTGTTTTGTTTGAGATGGTAATCTCAGGTGAATTAGAGAGACTGTAGCCTATTCTGGCATTGTTGTTGTTGTTGTTGTTGCTGCATAATGCACGCTGTTGAAAGCGCAGCCTGCTAGATCACAGTATTATGGTTGCTCTGAAATGGTGGAAAATGAGCAGCAGTGTGACTTTAAAAAAGCCGCTTCGCTTCTCGTGTGGTTCCCCCCCCCCTCTGCTGGGGATTTACCACAGACAATGGTTATTGTGCGCTGCTGCTGCGGCTCGCAGCCCTTTGAGGAAGAGATATGGTCGTGAGCGAGTGGCACACCACATGTGCATCAGTCTCTCTTGACATGACAAAAGGCAAACCTTGTGTGCAAGAAAGCTAGCTTTCTTGCACACAAGGTGACTCTCTGTCATTGATTATTAGCTGTTTTTCAATACAGCTCAATAAGTACTCCCTGAATCAGCACACCGCGGCGAAATACAGAAAGGGTCGGTCAGAAACCAGCGAGATTTACACAACAATCCAACAGACACAACCCAACCCAATGTTGCCGGACTCTGTATTACCGACAGGGGCCCGCAGCACCAGCTCCAAATGATGCTAAATCCAGCGAGAAAGTCGGCAAAACTGACCCGACCTCCAAAGCCACTCCCCAAAAAAAAATCATCATTATGAACGTAAACAAAGAACGAGGCTATTGTTCTCAGACTCAACGAGTGCACTGGCAGAATGCGTTCTGACAGGAAGGCCGGTAGGTCTTGATCTAATGAGACGACTTAAAATGCTTTTTGAGGAACATAACCAACCTTAGCTTTAAGTAAAGCAATTAATTAAATGGAGGCCAGTCTTTGCAGATTTCCTTTGACCCATTTTGGATTGCGGATGCATTCGTTCGCAAGGCACCTGCTTAAAATTATAAAGGAACACTTTGTATGACTCATCTGGCGATTTGGAATTACTTCACCCTGGACGGCCGTGTTTATTGCATGAATTAATCACCCCTGCTGGGTCTCGTCAGAACCCCACCATCATTAACGATAAACATTGAGCTAACCTTTTCATTCCAGCTCACAGCCCGTTTTTTGTTATTGTACCGGGGGCTAAAAGAGATGTTGTTTTCCTCGAGGACTCTAATCTATTTCAATACCCAGCTCCCCCTCCGCCCTCCTTCCCTCTTTCCCACCCTACCCCACCCCCAAAAACAAAAAAAACTAGGTTGGCTCACATAGAGGATTTAGCTGGAGGACACGAGTAAGTCATTTGAAAGTAAAATAATCGCTAGCGGAAATTTCACAGCCACCGTCTTAGTGGGGAACTAGTTGCCTGGGAAACAATTAAGCTTCTTCAAGATAATCCTTTTCGGTGTGCGCGCACGTGTGTGTGTTCCCTTTCTGTACCCTCCAAAATGATACCAGAATCTAATAATGTGTTTTCTGTGATGCACCCAAATAGATTAGCCCTGTGTTAACAATGACAGGGGGAAAGCGGGGGAGGGAGGAGGGGGGCGGTGGGTATGCATGCATCAAACATTCAATTTCCCAATGCAAACGATCACAGCCCCCATTTGCGTTCTCGCATGACGGGGCGGTGGAGCGAGCGTCGTCATTTGTATGCCGCTCGCTCCCGGCCAGGTTAGCCTGAAAGGTTATTCATTTCTCTGCCTGCGACAAATGGCGTCCCGGAGACTGCCGGCCCCCTTCTGGACGCGGAGAGTTGTGTTAAAGAGATTCATTTCAGCACATCTCAACAAACGCTGCGCTGGGATGAGGAGTTAATGTGTGTCACCTCATCTGTATTTTGGCTGAGGAGCCCCACTGCTCCCTAACAGCAGCCTCTTCAGTGTCGCCTTCAGGTGTGTGTGTGTGTGTGTCTGTGTGTTTCTCATCGCTTTAATGGAGAGTTCTGCTTTGTGTCTTTCGGGTGTAGATGTGTGCGAGGAGCCAGAATTTACCGTTTAGCGCCTTGGAAGTTTCGAGGATCTATTTTCGTGAAACATCTGTGGCAGGAGATGCCCATTTGATAAGTCTTGTAAAAAAAAAAATGCCCCTCGTCCTCCGGCATCCATCGAAGTTGAGTTGCTTATGTTGTCTGATTCATTTCCATGCAGCTATGACCGAAATCTGTCCTTTTTGTTTTACTTTTAGTGCTTTCTCACAACTTGGAAAAATGCATGCAAGTATTGAAAATGTGTCTCGCAGCTTTATCGCGCTCTTGGCATTGTGACAGCTCGCTTGTCACCTTGGCAGTAGTCGTGCATCAAACGAACGGGAGCACGTTGAAGCCGAGAGGATTTGACATGGCAATTATTCTCACTGTCAAGTATTTACACTTCCAAGTGTATTGTACAGGCAGCTTGTGCTTTTATTATTTTTATTGATACAGGCGGCATCTGACAGGAACAGTGTTTTTTTTTTCTTCCTGTGCTGCACGTTACATTGCAGTAATATTACTGAGGGTACATTTCTGATCAGATGAGCTGAAAGAGAAACATGACAGGTTCATTGGTTTTCCTTTTTTTTTTGGTTCAGTACATCATCTGTGGTAAAGTGTTACACCGAAGGCATGACATCCTGACATTAGGGATGCAACTGACAACTGTTTTCACAGTCGAGTAATCTGCACGGATCCATGAAGCCCAAAAGTGACGTCCCGTAAATGCCGGTTAAGTGCGACCAACCGTCAAATAAAACCAAAGAAATTAAACGCAACAATATAAAACACAGAAAAGCAGATAATCCCCACAATTTGAGAAGCTGAAACCAATGAATGTTTGGCATTTTTTGCTAGATTAAATGACTAAACGATTGTGAAATTATTTCCATGACTTGGTTGAAATCTTCCATCGGTCCAGGAGCACAGGAACAATGGTGGTGATTCTTAAAACGGCCTCGTCTCCGCCTGAATCGCATTCCCACGTCTGATGTGCTCCTGTCATAAAATAAAACACTCTCCGCTGCTTCTCAGTTCATATTTCCACACTTATCTCTTCCATCTTGTGCTTTTGCACCGCCGCTCTTGTGTGACAGCAATAGTTGTGGCTGCATTTGTTATTGCGGCGCTGCAACTGTTGCGACTTGTTACTATTCCTTCCTCGTACCGTTTCAAGCAGGAATCCAAAACAAAGACACTTTTGACATTTTTGTTTTTTAAACGGGAGCTGCTGGTGTTCCTTGTGGTTCTGGGCCACGGTGCATGTTGGATGTGTTTATCGTCTCCTCACAGATGGCCAACACAGATACTTTCATTAAAGCCACAATGGAGTGATGGCAGGACAATGTTCAGCTGCCTGAAACGTCATGGTTACATGTCAGATTTTGGTGTCAACCCATCCAGAGTCAAAGATTTCTTTTTTTAAGCCGCTATTGTTCGCCGACGTTCAGCAATCGCAGCAGAATAATCCGTTGCAGAAGAGGCAGAGACACCAATTTCTTATCCCGAGGCGCTCAAATAGATTAAGTGCAACGCAGTCGCGACCCATGGTGCATTTTGGGTAATAAGTTCACCCCCACCCAGACTGTCAGAAGTTGTTCTGGGAAATGTAAGAACCCACTAACTGAAGTGGAAGTAGATAAAGGTAGCTGGTGAGTCGAAACGGCATGAAAGTAATTTACAAAACTTAATTACAGAATAGCTCCTGACACTTTAACAGAATATACATTGATTTACAGAGTTTGATCTTTATTTAAGAAATAAGCTAAGCCCCTCCCCCCTGAAGGACCATATTTTTCCATTGTTGAACATTTAAGATGAATAGATACGACCGTGTGTTTCAATCACGTTCGACATCGACTCTGAACCTTTTTTGCATCATTTAAGTTTTTGGAACGGGTTACATTTCTGTGTTTTGTTGCATTCAGTCAAAAGCCTCAAGAGAGCTGTTTGACCACTCGGAGATACCATACATAGCACCTTGCTAATGTAATTAATTTATTGACCTTGTTTGGGACAAACGCCATCCATTTAATCTTGTGTGAAAGAGGGACAATAAAACACATCAGGCTCAGTGGGCTAAATTTCTGTGCGTAATGAGTTTTAGTGGACGATAGATTAAAAAGAAAAATATGGACTTGGTGTGCAAAGGCTTTTGCTGTGGCAAGCGACAAAAATAACATCCTGGTTCTAGCTGGTGAGCGTCAATTTCTGCCCATTGGAATGACTGTCACAGGCAGACATCACCAGCTGGAGAAAGCTGGCTAGTAATGCCAGTGTTGGCTCCGTGAGTTGGTTGAAAACGGCGCTTTCTTACATGTTTTCAGCTGCGCTGTAATGCATCAGCATTGTTCTTGTCCTGCATTGTGGAGCTAGTTAATTCCTGTAATCTTGCGCTGTTATGTGGCGAAATCCAAAGTGTAACAGGCCTGATTACGGTTGCCACGCTACAAATGGACATTTGCTGTTTGGGGGAGGGGTTTAGCAAACTGTCAATTCCCTGTAATGTCCGCCTCTCGATTAGAGCTTGAGCTGACCCCGAACGTCACTCCTCCTTTAGCACAGCTGTAGCGTATGGCGGGTCCTTGGAAACAAATAGCCTTCTCTGGTCCGTGCATTTTCCTGGTGTGATGTAATGCCCCCATGATGCCCAAAAACAGAGCTTTCACTCCCTGATGACATCATCCAAGCTGCAGGGAACGGCCTTTTCTCGAAAACACACACACACACACACACACAGCTGGTCACCACGACGACGCACGCTAAAGCCATGACATGAATATGCATCTCCATCATCAAGTCCCACCAAGACACGAGGCGCTCCTCGTTGTGGGTTCTGACCTCTAATGCTCTTCCCGCTGATGGGATGGGCTCATGCCTGCGATGGCTGCGTATTGGTTTGTGCCAGGCCTCTGGGGATTCTGTGCCAGTGACACACCCAGCATCATTTTTCACAGCTTTACCATTGAGCACAGCAGGGAGGGTCATCAATAGTCATGAGGGGGGCGGAGGGATGTAGCCCCGGAGGCACGGGGAGGAGGAGGGGAGGAGCTGCAGGAACACCTCCCGGTTGTTCGAGCCCATCGCTGTGTTTTGTGCGTCGGATCTTTTCGCAACGTGAAGCGAAAAAACAAGCGGATGCTTTTTCCCAATGACGGCTTCATTTGACCTTGGAGGAGTCGGCCTCTAATCGATGTCTTGTTCCATGATCACCACCTTTTTATAAATATTGATGAGCTCCAGGCACCCATCTGTGTCTGACGCTGGCATGTTCCTGACCTTTTCAGTGACGGTCTTGTTCATCGACTGCAAAAAGCTGAAGACCTTCATGAAGGAGCCGCCTCAAAATCTGAATCGCTTTGTTCAGCGAGCAGAATAAACACAAACGTCTTCTTGGAGACGTTTGTGTTGAAGCGGATCAGACATTCGCATCGGCAACAAGGCGGAGTCAGAGACTAATGAGGAAGTTTGATCGAAATCGACCGTAGAAATTGATTGAATGCTTTTGAAAAATAATGAGCCAGCGAGCAAAAAAAGGTTTTATAGAATCTACACACATCATTTTAAGTATAATCGAAATAGATCACTACCTAATACTTGCAGTTGAAATTTAAATCATAAAATATTTCAACTTAAAACAGGGCTGCAGGCAACGCTTTTTCTTACCGATTAATCAGATATTCGACAGATGTTCGTTCTGATTGATGTCTTATGTTCAACCAGCAGTCCAAAGCACAAATATATTTAGTACGCAAATGAAATCCACCCCCATGTTGCTGCTAAGGAATGGTTGAAGTTAAAGGAAAACACTTCTTTCAGACTTTCGTGGGCGAGTATGTGTATGTAGTAGTGAGTTCAACACTAGAACTGGATTGTGCTGCATGCTGTTGTAATATATATTTATATGTTTGTCAATATATAGTTCTGCTTTCGTTCATTAGGACTTTTCTCATTCTTGTTTTAGTCTTTCATCATGGAGGCGTGAGAAAAAACATTTTTTTCACAAATTTGTTTCACAAATGGTCATTTCGGGGGTTGAGTTATTCCTTTTTAAACAATTTATTATAAAAATGTTTGCCCTTTTCTGTCTTGATAATAGCTGCGGCTCTGACCGTCATTCTGACAGTAACCAGCATTAAGTTGAGTCACTCAAGTATGCAGCTAATAACAGTCATACAGCTTCCATACAACTGAACGTTGGCTGTGAAAGGTGGTTGAAAACAGAGTGGAGATGAGACTAAAGGCCCCGCGTGTGCAGTGACGGAAGAGACGGCCAATAAACAGTTCAAAGTAGTAAGATTGTATCACGTACACAGTAAATTATAGCGTAGATGACGAAGAGTGCCCTCAAACAGGTCCATAAGACTGGAAGAAATATGCAATCTGAAAAGAAAGCATCACACCTATAAATAAATAAATAAATAAATAAATAAAGATGTGTTTACGGCTGGTACTGGAGCAGAAGGACGTTACAGCACACAGATGGACCCACCAGACTGGGTCCTGCCGGTTTGCTGTGGCCGCCGTTCTCTCCCCGTGTACCTATGAAACATCTGCTCCGAAATCATTTCCTTCCCAAGCAAACCGCTCGGCCCTCATTCATTTTCTCCTCGCATTAAGTTTTGTGTGGGGAAAGAAATACTCTGACACCGGGCCCCGGGTTGAATTTATCCTCCATGTTTTCCACCGCGCCATTTGTTTGTCAGCGGCCGTGATTCATGTGTCATTTGAATCCTCAATGTCCTCGTTTGTGAGGTGTCTTTTTGGCAAAACATTTGTCCAGAACGTTTGGATGAATGGGTTCGTAGGTGGTGGGGGCAGGGTGGGGGTGGGGAGGTAGCACTACGCAGCTTGAGGGGGTGGCTGAATGGTAATCTGACACGAAAGCAAACAGAAGAATCTTTTTGCAAGCGAGGAGCCACAGAAACTTCTAAGTAAACAGTTTTCATGAGACCCCATAACCCCCCTGTGAGATCTCCAAAGCTGATGGATGCCCGCCCCCCCCCCCCCCCCACACCACCACCACCACCACCACCCCACGAAGTCACAAATTAGAGCTCCTGCCAAGTGTCTTAATGACATTGGCGGACAAGGGGGACGAAATGTTAACACTCGCTCTGGTCTCAAATGGTGAAATGAATAATTACCAGTGGGATAACGTCTCATAGGAATGCCCATTTATCTCTGTGCTGATGTGTTTAACCCGCTGCTTAAAAAGAGCCGTGTCACATTTACTCTACCTGCAAACCTGAGCACTAATGTGGGCTGTCGGGGGAACGCACCGGCGCGGGATCTGGCAGCTCAGCTTGTTCTGATCACTGACCTTTCGGAAATAGGTCCGTTCCCTCGGCCCCCGGGGGCCAAATGGCTGCCCAAAGTGCTTTTGCAGAGGGAGGCTAAAGAGGGTCTCTAATTATGGCTGAATAGACTTCAGTGAAGGGCTGCGAAACGCGAAGATATTAGCATCATACTCTCGACTAAATTAGTTTTCTAAATTGCAAGAGGCTGCAGTTTTAAATCCGAGGCAAATCTGTTTTTTAGGCAGTTTCCTCCCCTGAAGAGGCGTTCCTGCGAATCCCTGGACTGCACGCCAATTTGCATGTCAGCACAAATCCTACCTCGTTTTTCTTCATGCAAAGCAAATGTTTATAATTACCCCTCGAAACAGGACACACGCACACTCTTTTACTTTAATGATCATAAATTGTTTAGAAATAGGCTACTATCCGCCGCAGTTGTGATTAATTTCTCTTCAAACGTTTTTTTGTTATACATTTTCTGCCAAATTGCGCAACATCGCTCGGAGGGGTCATGAGGTCCTCGTTAATGGGACCAACGCTTGCCGTGTCATCCCTTCACCCAGCGTACACGCTACGGCAACGCTCAGCTGGATAAGTGATATTTCTTTATGACTCATGATTGTCGTGCTGTTCCCTTTTATGCAAAGCCCGTGTGTTTCTGCACAGCTATATGCCCCTTGCATTATTCATCTTTAGCCAGAGGCAAACATTTGCACTGCATCAGACGCCGGCTGCGTGCAGCGGCTCAGATGCAGGGAAAAGGAAAAAAGAAGAGAAAAAATGCTTGCCACGCCAAAAGCTCTGCCGTACCTCAGAAGCCTCGTGCTGAATTCAAACGGAAGGCCGAGGACAATATACAGATCCTCCCCTGTTTTACTTACTGCTCTGTTAATGTGACTTCAAACCTCAGTGGGGACAAACTTCCTGAGCGAAAGGCTGCTCCTTCAAACCCTCTCCTTTTTAGAAGTGCACTTCCTCAGTTCAATACCGACTGCGGTTTAGATTGATTCAGCCCAGCATGCGAGGCTGGCCTCCTGTGAGAATAGAAATTGTGCTGTTCCCTTTCTACTTCCAAAGCACGCAACCACCTACTCAACCATTTCCCCCCGCTGCTGGATAGACCGTCCGGCCAGTAATTGCTGATTTCATTGGACACATGAACAATAAAAGGCTTGATTAAAAAACAAGCCGTGTCATTTGAGACAATAAAGACAAGAGCGCAGAGGAAGGAGGTGTCACCTCGGACCGTTGAGCTGCTCAGTAATTGGTCCTGGGGCTCTTTCGCGGTCGGGAGGGGCGGTGGGGGTGGAGATTGCTTCATTAAAGTTCCTCTTCTGATAACGGCAGCAGCCACGCTGATAGAAAAGAAGATCTTAACTGAACGACGGTGCCATTAGGAGAAAAAGCCGCCCGGGGGGAACGAGCCGGAATGGCGAATAATGCAGATAATGGCTTTTATTTGTGCGCGCCGGCATTCGCAAGCTCCACAACACACTGATTCACATTCAATTTACTGGTTTTTTTTTTTTTTCCTCTCCTGTTTTATTTACCAGCCCCTCGGAGCGGTTCCTGGCTCAGATGTCTATTTACCTGCTACCGTAAACAAGCTCGCCGGTGTGGCGCTCGCTTGTGTTCGGGGTTTTCGCCAGTAACATTTCTTTCCTTTTCTTTCTCGCAGGATTTGTTGTTCTGGCCTTTTCATGTTGCATTGAAGTGATATTACGCCGCTCTGATGTTGTGAGTGTAACCTAATCTTGTCGTCTCGAACAAACCGTCTGTAGAAAGGCGGCCGTTTAAAGAAGTGTTTCACAGAACACCGGCGGTCGGCGTGGAGTCATGTCGGCTACAATGTAGGAGGGGCCGTTCTTCTTTTTATGGCGTCCTGCAACAAGGTCGTTCCACTATGTTTAAACGGTCATATTTTCACAGAGATAAACTAAAACGTTGAGTTCAACAAGGTGAATCCGTTGCAGCAGCGGATATTTTCCATAGACGCTCAATAAAACTGATGTCAGCATCCGCTTTGACAGCTTTCAAAGAAAAGCGGTTTCATAACCTGATGGTGTGATCGAACCGGACAACGTCCTCTGCGTATTCGTGAACTGTGGACGATGAAGCCTGCCTGGAATTAAATGGTTGCTTGTGTATACGGTCTCACACTAACGACACTCGTCTCTGAGGTCTTACCAGCGGAGCGTACAGCTTCATTCAAATAAACCTCACACTCGCACGTAACTAACGTGGGCGTACAAGGACACATCGGGATAACACAGTAAAGCCCTGGGGCACATTTCTGAATGTCTAAATGAACGTTTCTGTTCGGCTCTTTTACTACCACACACACACACACACACACACACACACACACACACACATTCTAGGTTCATATGACCACTTGTTCCCGCTCGGTTTGGCGTTCTTTAACAGCGGTTGCTTCCAGTTTTTGAGTTTATTCTTGTCTCTCATTGCAGCATTGGCTAAATTCCCAAAATGAAACCAGTTTGGGTATTGAACATGTGGTTTCTTTACCTCCCTTGTAAATATGATCAGAGGATATTAATTTACCTTGTGAACTCCCCCGTGAGTGGTGCAGGCCCGTCTCATGACTACATCTCTTTCATCAACTTAACCCGAGCTCTGATGTCTGTGGGAATTGGCTCTGGGTGACGAGATAGGGTTGGCGATTTTCTCCGTAGATTAGCCCAGCTCTCATGCCGCAAGATAAAGGTTATCTCTTCTTTTTTTTTTTGCATTGGCACCAATCTGCAGATTGCCCTGTCTATGAAATAAGGCGATGAGGATGATTAAATGGGCACCCTGGCCTCACATACCGCACTGTATCGTGAGGAGGAAAGGTCATTCAATATATATGGAAATTATTACTGCTGTCTTTAATACGGGGCGCACAGCTTGGATAGTTTTCAGAAACATAGGAATGTTAAGTAAAGTGGGAAAGTGTCCCTTTTTACGTTTGAAGAACAAACCGTTTTCTTAATCCTCCTCCTCTGAAAGCTGTCTCGGCGGTCCAATCTTCCTCAGCCTCGTGTGCACCGGCGAGTCTTTGTTGAGGTGAACCGCCGAGCGAGGTCAGCGTAGGATGCAATTACTCGCTCCCTCGCAGCTTCCACCAACGCCACTCTACGACGGAGTCGTGGCGACAAAGCAAGCTGCATTTAGTGAAAGATAGGGCTGCACGAATGTTATAATCAGGGTTTATTATCAGGACGATTCATCTGGATTATTTATTGATTTTGTTGAGTGTTCACATTTCAATTGACAGAATAAAGAAACGTCCATGATGCTGAAGCAGTGTAAAGACTCCTCAAAGCAAAATTAAATTGTAAGAAAAACCCTTTAGCCAAAATGAAATCAACAAGACACTGTGATACATTCCTGCCCATTACATCGTTGCTTCAAAATAAGACTTCAAATAAGGGCTCCTCTACACCTGAATGTATCACAAAATGCCCGTCTGCTCTCTAGTATTTCACTCTTCTACTCGCGACTGCTTTTGACCAACTTCCTGCCGGTCCGCTGACTTTACCCATGACCACACGAGAAGAAAACAAAAAAAGGCAATTGTTACCAAAAGGTTTCACTTGTTTTTACAATACATCACTTCAAACGTCATTATCGAGATCGCTGTCGATCCCGTTCATCTAACTGTGGGGAGCCCAAATTGTGATTTCCATTAATATGTGATGAAGTGTGCAGCCCCAGTGAAGGATCTGGACTGTTGTTTCTCTTAGAAATATGATAATTGCAAGATGATTAACCGTAAGGGGGAAAAGAAAAAAAAAACACCTCAAAGAAAAACAACTCTATTTTGGTGCTGTTGTAGAGGAAGCAGCCCAGCTGTCAGAGTGGGTTCTGTTGAGTTGTAATAGTTATTTTAACTTGCACAAGAATATAAAGAATGTCTATGTTTAAACTACAATACTTATGAAGGATAATAATAATAATTAATAGGAATATTAATTAAGGTTATGAAGATGTGTATTGTAGCATAGTAGAAAGACACTGTGGGTTTTATGTTACTGTGAAATCGTAGGTGTGAATGGAATAAATTAAAGATGGAGGGCATAGACACGTGGTGATAGGTCGTAAAGCACAGGATGGCGGAAACACCGGAAGTAACAAAGCTAGCAGGAAGTAGGACTGTTTACCTGAGTAGGACTCCGCCCCTGTGAAGGGTTTAGCCATTAACATGCTATGTTATTGTTATGCTATCTTGCATGCTGGGAAACTAACCAATGGAGAGGCCTTAAGCTCAGCGAATGAGAGTATTTAACAACTCGCGCGGACATTTGTACGGGGTGAAATGTTCCTTCTCGTGGAGAGCACAGACAGCTAACTGCTTACAGCATGGCTGAGAGTGGCCTGTGGACCGCTTGAAGCGAGACACCCCCGGCCGGGAACTATATTCTGATCATCATCATCATCCTTTTTATTAAATACTTTTTATTATAAGTAACGATATCCTGGACTCTCTCTTCACGCGCTCTCCCGAGGTTTGAACTTAACAGTTCCTACCATGAGCGTAATCTCTGAGGACAGGGCAGCGGCGAGACTCTCACGGACACCCGCACCCTAATGTAGCCCAGACCCCTGAAACAAATGACCCAAATACCCAATGAATCAAGGCATTTGGCTGACGGTGCGATGCAGATGTAGCGTTGCTTACGCAGAGGCTCGTATTCTTATTACTGCAGCCTCCAACCAAAGCCCATAAGCACGGTTACACCGGCTCACGTCACGCGTTTGTGCCGACCGGATCCGTCTGCTTGAAGGGAAGATTGTTGAGAGGGAGCAAGGAGAAAGAGACTCATGAAACATTTATCCCGCTATCTTTTTGTTGAGGTTATCGTGTTTGCTCTCCTTAACCCCTCACATTGATCCGATGGTGCTGATTTTTCACGGCGGCAATGAGGGCCCTGCATGCCGTGCCTGACCAGACGAGGTTTGCCCTTGCAGAATATAACTGAATCCGGCGCCTTGATTACCCAAGGATTGGCCTGAATTGGATGCGTCGGCTGCAGAGCAGAATATTCTGCATCGCTATTAACCAGGGTCAAGGAGTCATCAGCTATTTAACTCCCGTCATTAAGCGTGCATTAATTAAAGCCTGGCGAGTGGCATGTGGTGCAAACACTCCCTGGCAGATTTGAGTCCACGCCGCTCACCTCTCCCGAAACTCAACGGCCAAGCGAGACGCCTGTCAGATGCTGAATGAGCTGGCCATCACCCAGCTGCAACAAAGCGCCACAGGAACGCCCGAGCCGGTGGGGGTGGGGGGGTCTCCAAGCAACCGCCAGCGGTGGCATGCACATTCTGCTATTGACTTCGCCTTTATCCACAGCCCTTGTGCGGTTGTCAGATTCCCTACAGCAATCTCGCCTCCAAGCTGGTGGGAGGGGGGGGGGGGGGGGGGGCTCTGCCGCGCCCGCTCATCTCTATCTCCCCATCGCACCATCGGGCCATTATCACGGCTGCAAAATCTCCGGCCTCGAAAAGGAAAGTGAGCATCTGCTTTTATTGGATAAGTTTGGAAATGGAATAGTCGGCCGTCTCTTTCAGCGCAGGCGTTGAGGAAGCTTTTGAAATAGCGCGGCGGTAATGGAAGTGCTGCCTTGAGGGCGTGTGTGGCACACAAGGGGAGATTGCCTTCAGAGAGGAGAATAAGCCGTCTACGGGGTTCTGTCAATAGCGCGGGAAATGTATAAAGTGATGTTTGAAGAGCTGGAGAGGGATCACAACCGGTTCAGTTGATATTCCTATCAGTCAGGATCACGCTGCCCGATTACGAGCCAAGCAGGACTCGCTTGAAATTAACGAGTTTGTCCAACATGTGGGCCGACTACATCAGAAGACGAGGTGAAACAGCGGCCGTGAGAGGCTGTCAGACCGGCGTTCCTCCAAGGCATTCAGAGCGGGGCACCCTTTTTAAAATTGCTTAAAGTAATTTGGTGAAGAATGGAATAAAGAGAGCTCGACAGAAGTTTAATCTTTGCCTACTTTCTCGCCTCCACACACCTGGTCGATCACTGTTAGACATGGAAGATCATCCAGGAAGAACGAAATAACGTATCCATGAATCTGAAGGGGAATCGGACGCCCCGCAGTTTTACGGTTCTCAGAGTCTTTGCACTCATTTGATTGGCCGCCGCAGCATCTTGCTGGATCGTTGTGGTAAAAGCTCAACTTTATTGTGGCAGAGCCCTGTGTTTTTTTTTTGCTTATACACCGGGCGGCAACCTCTGGTTCTGAAAAGTGAAGCCAATGAGGAGGTGCCTTCTTTCCAATGGCCACCAGGGGGCGACTCGTCTGGTTGTATAGAAGTCTATATAAATGACTCTACTTCTCTCTTGATGTATTCCCTCAGTAAACATTGTAAACATGAGTTTATGTCTCAATCTCTAGTTTCAGGTCTTCTTCAATACAGCATGATGTTTATTTAGTAAATCATGTTCATTTAGAGTCAGACAGACCATAAAGCAGAGTATGCTTTAGGGCGGGCTTACTGTGATTGACAAGTCTCTACCACAGTGTTGTCCTGTCTGGGAGTTAAACCCTTTAACAGTGTGTTTTCAGTTCATGAAAGTTAACTGTAATATTTTGGTCACCTAAAAATGTCTTAATCAGCATTCAGGTGTACTTGGCTCCACCCTCTTGTGTCACTTCCGGTTGCAAAAAAACAAACCAATGTGTGACTACGTCCATCTCTTATATACGGTCTATGATTTACACCGTACTGGTTGCATTCAAATAAATGGGCTGAATGAGCCTTTAGACAGTTAACTGACTGATGGGTTATCTTTTTTATGTTCTTTTTATTATGTTCTTTTTATTGAGATTTGGGTATTTGTAAGAACACAAAAGGTAGTCCACAGCTCTTATAGGCACCAGATCTAAAGAGATCCGTTTGCATTCATCTGCAGAAGGACAATACATGCTTAAGAATCAATTATCCAAAGAACTCCTGTGACTTGTTTTTATTTCTTCACAGCCCTTTGACGAGGTCATTTACTGAACACGTTTATTTTGGCCACCTGACATCCTTGTGTCAAAACTCATCCAATCACATCCAATGCATGATGGAAATATTGAATCCCTCTGCTCCAATTTAAGTTGACTTAAATGCACCAGAAGAATGTCGGAGCAGCTGAACACGACCACTAGTTCGCCCTCACTTTATATTGTTATGACAGGCTTTTCAAGCTAAAATAACTGTTGGCTATCAGACGTCAACATCTGTCTCTGGGAGCCGATCAATCCCTGTATTTAGAGGTAATTTCCTGTACTTGGTTCGGATCGCGCTCTCTGTCCGACGAAAATGCAACAGTTTGTTTTTAGGAGAGAAACCGCTGCTGTTTGAACGTGTTCTTCAGCACCTGTTTGGACAGCGAGCACCCTCCATGTTTATGTCCCAGTTTTAGTAGTAGGTCTACAAAGACTAGTACTCTGTGGCTCAGGGGGTGAATGTGGATCAGTGGTTAGCAGGTCTGTTTTTCAATCGGTGGTTCGATCCCCAGCTCCATGTCGTTGTGTCCTTGAGCAAGACACTTAACCCTCATTGCTCACCGTTGCTGAGTTTACAGTCTACTGTATAGCATGTAAGTCACTTTGGATAAAACCGTCAGCTAATTATAATGTAATGTAATGTAATGTAGTACTCCGTACATGTCTCCTTCTTATGGACCAACGACGCCAGGCTTGCTTTTTTCTTTTTCTTTTTTTATCTTTTCAAGATAAAAGCTTTTCCTTGTGCCTGAACACCACACGGGTCCAGATTGACGACGTCGCTGTGGACATTGTATTTGGAAGAAAATTCCCCAGGATAGAAGTAATCATAATGGGCTCATTAAAGAAGGCTTAACAGAGGGGCAGCGTGTGAAAGAGTGGCAAAGTAGATTAGTTTGAATTTGCATGTGTTGATACTGCAGGAGGAAGGAAATGTCTTCTTTTGGGGGGAGAACGATCTGTTTTTTTCTTTTCTTTCAAGGCCATGCTTGAAGCCAGACGCTGCTTTAACAGTTTGCTGTTTGAGGTTATTACACCGGAAATCTCTGTCTGAGATTATTGGTTTATGTCTGAATAAAAGTGAACAGTAATGCAACAGCTTTGAGGGAAAGCGTGTGTGTGCGTGTGCGTGCCAGAAAACTACGGGTTGGCATTAAACACCATCCCAGGTAATTGCATGAAATGGGAAGGATTGTTCGTCGTCCCGGGCTTTGTGATCTGGACATTGTCCCGGTCTCCTCCTGGCTCGCTGCCAGCTCAGGGTCTTACCACAAACAGTGGTGTGTGTGTGCGTGGGGGTGGGGGTGGGGGTGGGGGGCTTAATATGGAAATAGCATTAATTACTGGGCCTAAACAACAGATGTGACCCTCAGACTCCACTTCAGCATAAATACTCATCTCATGCATGAAGACTGTCTCGAATATGAAATCGTGTGTGTGTGTGTGTGTGTGTGTGTGTGTGTGCACTTAGCTCCCAGAAACAGGTAATCTAATCTTGTAATCAAAATGTAAGATAATCTAAATCCTACTAAAATAGCCGCGAACTGAAAACCCCTCAAACCCCCACGGCGTCGCCGTTTCCCCAAATCTTCGCCATTAACTTGTCAGAAGCTGGCGTTTTCACCGCCTGAGCAGCCCCCCACACCCCACCACCCCCATCTCTGTCAGCCCGCTGGCAGTTTGAACACCAGGCTGTCGAGGCCAATGCGCCGCGCCGATTAACATATTAACACGTCTTTTGTTTCAATTCTCCCAGCGCCGGCCCCAAAGGAGACAACATCTACGAGTGGAGGTCGACCATCCTGGGACCCCCGGGCTCCGTGTACGAGGGAGGCGTCTTCTTCCTGGACATCGCCTTCACGCCAGACTACCCCTTCAAACCCCCCAAGGTCGGCAGCCAGTAGGAGCAACTGTTAAATAATTTGGATGTTTTCAGTGAGCTGACCAAGTGTCAACTTCCTGCACGGGCTAATGGAGGAAGTGTGGAGGAAATATCTGGGTCATGTAATGATCTGGAAAGAGATCGTGAGACACACACATACACACACACTGCAGGAGCACACATTTTCTTCCACAATAGAAACACTTTTATATTTTAATATATCTTTTGTGCAGTATAATTTACGGTTACACAAGGCCATGTGCACTGTTATCATCATTTTCTAATTTTCATTGTCAAAGATCAGTGCTATTAGTCACCTCTTCTGAGGGGTTTTACAAATATTTATATCTGGGGTCACGTCTCTGGCCACCTGATGAATTATTCCAATATCCACTATATTATCGCCGCCTAACCTGAGTTCTTTTATATTAAAACATAATCATAATTTGGAGGAAGGGTGGCTGAAACTACCAGATGTCTCACAGTCGCCTGTCTTGGATTTATCAGAACAGACTCATCTTCTTACATTATACAGCGCATGGTTTGACTGGCAGCTGTCCAGCGCTCACACTTCCTCATGTTTACTGGTTTCGCCTTGAGCTACAAACTGGTTTTTCCGTTTGCAAACTGGAAGACGAAGTCATGACTCAGGGCTTTCCATTAATTTATTTGCAGGTTCTCACACCTAAGGCATGACCAGTCAGACATCTCTCCAATTATCACACAAAGACACATCGAAACAAGTTATGAAACGGCAAACACGCATCAAAACATAATCATACCCAAAATGTTTTTATCTGTGCTACATGTAACAGTAAAAGTCAGCTCAGCTACAGTTGAGATTTCATGTGCTGCTGAATGAAGAAGAGCGCTGATGACTGACCGGATACCTCGCCTACTTTAGTTCAAAATCAGTAAATTGTTTTTTCTATAAAATAACCCGTAATGGCATATAAAGTAATTATTACTCTGGGAAGTGAGATGGCGGCGCTCATTAAATCATCACTGGTGTCGCGGTGCTTATTTGTTCAGCCTTTTGCACCTCGGTTTGCACTTTTCTTCTTTTAATGAGGAATCGATGTGATTTTCAGCTCAAATCAGCTCCTGAGCGGCTGGTCTTTTATACGGACGTTGAGTGGGCGACACGCAGACGGTCAGGGCCCGTCGGCCTTCAGTTTGCACTGCACTCCAACACTCGTTCACTTGGCTTTATTTTCTGTCCCCCACCTCTCTCTCTCTGTCTCTGTTATGGACACTCATCCCCATGCTCGCTCGCCCTCCTCTCTCGCTCTTTGTGCTGTGTAACCACCAGCTCTGTGTTTGACAGCAGACTCAAACAAATCCACAGGCTCCGGCCCAGCTCTCTGTTGCCAGAGGGACTTGAGTGTTTCCGCACGCCCCCCCTAATACCTCCTACCCCTCCGACACACTATGATCTGCAGCCAAAACCCCTCCACACACACACACACACCGAACCCTTCAGCCTGTAGCTGCCATACACTCCCTCGCTGAGACGCTCCAGTGAAGCTCAGTTGCTGAATGCACTCAGACCCCGGGCTCGGCAGTTTTAGATCCAGAATCAGACTCTCCTTTAAAAAAAAATCCTCCTCTAAAAAAGAAACAAGAGCTGACAAGTTCACCAGGTGGATGCGTTTCTGTTTCTGAACTCAGGCCAGGAGAGGAGCTGAGGCGGAGGAGGGGGGTTATTTTTAACGTCCTGCCCTTGTGTGATTTTTGGGAATGCCAAGGCTCATTAGAGGTTTCCTCTGGTGGGTCAGGAGGGCCAGATGTTGGTGATTGGTGCCGCGGGGGGAACCAGCGGTGTCAAGTGTCAGAACCGAGCAGATGTCAAGCTCGGTGTCGGGACGGGCTACATAAACAGCGGAGGGTCGGTAGTTTGGGGGTGTTTGGGGTGAGCACAGTTGTGAGCATGAATTATTAAATTCATTGGTTTAATACTCGACATCATTACCTTTTTAGTTTTTTTAAAACAACTTGGCCAGATGTGGAACGGCGAAGTACACGACATCAAGAGCTGTGTTTATATTAAATGGAAGTTGTCATTATTAGTTCTTGATTTCTTTGATTGATTATTTCTCGACGTGTGTATTATTTATCCTTTTTCATGTATTCTTGTCGTTATTTTTTGTAGCATTGTTATTTTAAATAATGTTTGCTGAGACTTTTTTTTTCTTCTCCTTTTTGTTTTTTATGAAGTCGTAAGTATGCAAATGAGATAAAGCAACAACAGTAAGCAACATTAATCGACATGTGATGGGTCACGGTCTTGAAATGGTGTGGTTTGGGGAAGCTGTTTACTGAGAGAGTGAAGGAGTGAATTCACACTCGGGGGCTGAGGTCCAATATTCAAGGTGGCAACAACACTGTTGTGGTGTTTTGATTTTACACCATGCTGCCCTCTGTTGGTCTGATTTATTAAGATATCATGTGGCTAATAGAGGGAGTACATGCTGTTTGCAAGCCCTTTAAAGGTAGAACACAGTCATTGTATGTCCAGCCTCTACCTGTCCTACCTGTTGTTGCTCAGTTATCACAAGCCCACTCACCAAACCGTCTTTCTTCACTTAAATTCACTGCAAACACGCTCGGTTTTTAGATTTGATCTCAACTCTCCCTGATCTCGGATGCTCTCTGTCGTCGTACTAGTGTTATGTAACAGGAATGTGGCAAAACATCTGTAGAGCAGTGGTTTCCGACTGCTGGTGGCACTGATGGAATTATTGAAGCCCATTTCATTTTTCTGTTATTGTTATTATTAGCAAATTGATTGTGTAAAAATGTCAACACCCTTTTATTTTAGTTGTCTTCCTGGTAGTCTCTAAAGCTGTTGTGTCTGTGCGTCCTCAGGTGACCTTTCGTACCAGGATCTATCACTGCAACATCAACAGTCAGGGGGTGATCTGTCTGGACATCCTGAAGGACAACTGGAGTCCCGCACTCACCATCTCCAAGGTGCTGCTGTCCATCTGCTCCCTGCTCACAGACTGTAACCCAGGTGAGAGCCGCTTCTTTGACGTTTGTGTGACGCTTTTGTGTTACTGTGACGTCAGTAGGTCTCTGCGATTGCTTTTACTCTGGGACTAATAGGTGCCACGATCCACGACCGATTCAAACCCTCGTTGTTGCTCGTTGCCGTCTAAAGGCTGACGGGTCGTTGGCATAGTCGCTGCCTCGAAGTTGTAAATAATAAAACCACATTTCCACAGCGGAGAACAACAAGTCTTTGTGTGAGATACCCACCTCCTTTTTTTAAAGATGCAAGACGAACAGTTTTGAGTCCAGGGAGTTATTTTCCAAGATGTTGTTTTTATTGTTATTTCACCGCCTCTCCACAACTCTCTCCCTCTGCAGTCCTCGCTGCTCCTGATTGGGTTGTCTTTGCCTTTTAATCCTTTTTAAATATGATTTAGTGTTTATTGATACAGCTGGATTTTAGACTGTGTAATCAAGTCTACGTGAAGGTCACCACACCATAATAAAATGAATGCTGCATCTGCCCCTTGCTCCCCGGCCAAAGTCTTTCAAGTTTGCAAGCAGCATGCCTGGTCTGGCTTAATGATCTGGAATTAAATGGAATTGCATTTATATCAATTGTGGTTAGTGTGGAGGAGAAGATTTAAGAAATCACTCGACCATATTTACATAATGTATATAAAAAATGCTGTTATAAACTGATAACTGTACATTTAAATAAACTTGGGCCTTTAATTACATTGTTCCATGATCTGATATGCACTACAATAATTATGAGGGTGTCACCTGCAAATTAATAATTACATTTGTGTCATAAATGACCAAAAACACTGCTACATGGCATGTTCCGATAGAGATCCACTCGACATTTTTATAATTTTTGTTCTATAACCTATCTTCACTTGCTCAAACGTTTTACGTAATCTAGGCCTGAGAGGGTAAACATGTTGGGAAGACTGATGACCATAGTTTTTTCTGCCCAGCTGATTGATTACACTTTAATTATTCTCTCTCTGTCTGTGTACCTTTCAGCCGACCCTCTGGTGGGAAGCATCGCCACACAGTACCTGACCAACAGAACGGAGCATGACAGAATAGCCAAACAATGGACGAAGAGATACGCCACATAGACCACCAACCATCGCCTCCTTTACCCCCCGCCACCCCCTCCCCCGTCACTGTACCTCTCTACCTCTCTCTCTCTCACCCATGAGGCCTTCACACAGCAGGGGGCGTGACCAACGAACGGCACAGAAATCCGACATTCGTGTGCAAAACATTTTGCCGCAAAACTTCTCAGTTACAACACTTTTTCAGTTAAAAAGCTCTCATAGATTCACGCACTCAAGACGACCATTGACCAGGATGCCGTTGATCATTGATCCTATTGATCGTTGATTCTATTGATCACTGATCCTATTGTCTGTCTGCGGTGAACTGTTGCGTAGCCAAAACTAATGTCAGCTGTCTTTTTCAGTTTCCTTTTAGCGTGAATTTGAGTTTCCTCTGGCACATGATTACAGTTTAAATGCCTCAGGCTTTTATTGTGAAAGGTAAGAACGGAAAGAGTGGATCTGGTCTACCTTTTGATCAAGGTTGAAAAGAGTTATAAAGTTCATGGATCAGACTATGGAGCCTATGTGCTGTTGTTTCATAAATAACTAAACTCTTTATCACCTTGTTCCGGGGGGGAAAAATGCGATGCTTTTTTTTTCCAATGCTGTTTAATATTCGTGTTCTATGTAAAAAATACTCAACAACAGTTTGGGAAAAAAGCATATTTACGTGCAAATTAATTGCACCAAAAAAAATAAAAAAACGCCCCCAGTGTGTGCAGGCCTTTAGTCTGTCAAAGCACACTCACTAAGTGCAACAGTAATCCTGCCCTCCTATCATCTTCCTCCTCTTCCTCCTCCACCTCAACATTTTATCTACCTTTTCTGTGTTTAGAAAATGAAAAGAAAAAAATCAATGAAGACAAAAAATGTCCTTTTGTTCCTTGTTGACTTGAAAGCTTCTTTTTTATACAAAGAGTAGATTGGGATTTTTATTTTCCAATATCTGAATGTTGGAAGTATTGTATTGGAGAAAAAAAAACGGAAAAAAACACAGAATATTATAAATATCATACGCATTTGTCCTCCAGCTATACAGTATGTATTCTCATTTTTCTTAGTGGCACCTGGAACAAACATGCAGAATATTATGCTTTTACTTTGTTTTCCTTGTTTTTTTGTATTTTGTCATCAATATGTTATCTGCATGGAACAGGAAGGTTTGCGTCAATGGATCCTTCATGCTTTTTAAACTTCCTCTGATTTTGTTTGTACTGTATGTATTTTTTCAAAGGCTTTTGAGGCAGACCACAAAAGTATAGGTCTGCCTGTGAAAGAGGCAGGACTTGTATATTTACTGGCTACCCGCCACCTCTGCAATTGCAGAGTGGTTTGTTGTGCACTTGTATTACTGAAGCACCCAATAAAACACACTGTGTTCGGCTTGTGAGAAGAAGAAAAACACGCTGGGCTCTGTCTGGGATTTTGTGTTTGACTGCAGCGTCAAATATTGACACTTCTTCACTCGCTGATCTTCATCCACTCCGTCACGGCCCGGGGACGCTTTCACATCTCACACACACACACACACACTTTATACCACAACTTGTAGTAACAGTGCAGCTGTTTTTCTTGCCAGCTGAGACGAGCACCACGGTCATGCAGAGTCGAGCCGCAGCGCCGCCAGCTTTTCCTTTTCTTTATCAGATATCTGCTTTAGTTGGGACTCCTGTCATATCTCGTAGCTTTTATTGCCTTCATGAAGGAGGTGCGATTTGTTTTCATGTCTTCAGCTTCTCTAGTCTGCACTTTATCGCAGAAATGCATGAATGGATCTCCATGAAATTCTTCTCTTCAGTTAGTGACAGTGTGGGCTCCATGGTAACGTAGCGGAGGGGGCGGGGCTATGCGAAGGAATAATTGCATTGATTGAACAGAGACTTCCTCGTTAGACGGAGATCTCGGATAACACCGGTTTGCATATATATATATATGAATAAACAAATGACTGAATTATCTATTTTTACATTCACCATCATTGTGACATCTCAATTATTACCTCTGAGTCTACGGATGAGGAATAGGCGTGGAAACGTGTAGTGAGGGTGAACTGGGAACGTCTGGCGGAGGATCCTGTCCGGGAGGTCTTCCACTCCCACCTCCGGAAGGACTTCTCACACATCCCGAGGGAGGTTGGGGACATGGAATCCGAGTGGATCATGTTCAAAGCCTCTATTGTGGACGCGGCCGCTAGGAGCTGTGGTCAGAAGGTCATCGGTGCCTGTCGTGGCGGCAACCCGAGAACCCGGTGGTGGACACCGGGGGTGAGGGAAGCCGTCAAGCTGAAGGAGGCCTTTCGGGCTTGGTTGGCCCAGGGGTCTCCTGAAGCAGCTGACAGGTACAGGCAGGCCAGAAGGACTGCAGCTGCGGTGGTCACGGATGCTAAAACTCGGGCATGGGAGGAGTTCGGGGAGGCCATGGAGAAGGACTTTCGGTTGGCCTCAAGGAGGTTCTGGCAAACCATCCGACGACTCAGGAAGGGAAAGCAGGGCCTTCCCCAGGCTGTTATCAGCGGGGGAGGGTTGCTGCTGACCCAGACAGAGGATATCGTCGGGCGGTGGAAGGAGCACTTTGAGGAACTCCTAAACCCGGTCAACATGTCCCCTGAACAGGGGGCAGCGCCTGAAGACTTGGGGTTGGATGAACCCATATCACTGGCAGAGGCCACTAAGGTAGTCAAAAAGCTCCTTGGTGGCAAGGCGCCGGGGGTGGATGAAATCCGCCCTGAGATGCTGAAGGCGCTGGACTTTGTTGGGCTGTCTTGGCTGACACGCCTCTTCAATGTCGCATGGGGGTCGGGCACAGTGCCCATGGACTGGCAGACCGGGGTGGTGGTTCCCATCTTCAAGAAGGGGGACCGGAGAGTGTGCTCGAATTATCGGGGTATCACACTACTCAGCCTCCCGGGAAAAGCTTATGCCAGGGTGCTGGAACGGAGGCTCCGACCGTTTGTCGAACCTCGGATTCAAGAAGAACAGTGCGGGTTTCGTCCTGGTCGTGGAACAGTGGACCAGCTCTTTACCCTTGCAAGGATACTGGAGGGGTCCTGGGAGTTTGCCCAACCAGTCTACATGTGCTTTGTGGACTTGGAGAAGGCTTTCGACCGGGTCCCTCGGGGCTTTTTGTGGGGGGTGCTGCGGGAGTATGGTGTGCCGGACCCGTTGCAACGGGCCATCCGGTCTCTGTACGCCTGCAGTAGGAGCTGTGTTCGTATCCTCGGCAGTAAGTCAGATACGTTCCCGGTGGGTGTTGGCCTCCGCCAGGGCTGCCCTTTATCACCGGTCCTGTTCGTGACTTTCATGGACAGGATATCTAGGCGCAGCCGTGGGGCGGAGAATGTCAGGTTCGGGGATCTCAGGATAGCCTCTCTGCTGTTTGCAGATGATGTGGTCCTGTTTGCCTCCTCGGACCATGACCTCCAGCATTCACTGGGGCGTTTTGCAGCCGAGTGTGAAGCGGCGGGGACGAGAGTCAGCACCACGAAATCTGAGGCCATGGTGCTCTGCCGGAAACCGGTGGATTGCTCCCTCCGGGTGGGGACAGAGTGCCTACCACAAGCGAAGGAGTTCAAGTATCTCGGGGTCTTGTTCACGAGTGAGGGTAAAATGGAGCGGGAGATCGACAGGCGTATCGGTGCGGCTGCAGCAGTAAAACAGGCGTTGCACCGGGCCGTCTTGGTGAAGAAGGAGCTGAGCCGAAAGGCAAAGCTCTCAATTTACTGGTCGGTCTACGTCCCAACCCTCACCTATGGTCACGAGCTTTGGATCGTGTCCGAAAGAACGAGGTCGCGGATACAAGCGGCCGAAATGAGTTTCCTCCGTAGAGTGGCAGGGCTCAGCCTTAGAGATAGGGTAAGGAGCTCGGACATCAGGAGGGAGCTTGAAGTCGAGCCGCTACTCCTTCGTGTCGAAAGGAGTCAGCTGAGGTGGTTCGGGCATCTAATTAGGATGCCTCCAGGACGCCTCCCTTTAGAGGTTTTCCAGGCACGTCCAACTGGTAGGAGGCCCCGGGGAAGACCCAGGACACGCTGGAGGGATTATATCTCCCAGCTGGCCTGGGAACGCCTCGGGATCCCCCAGAATGAGCTGGTAGATGTTGCGGGTGAGAGAGAAGTCTGGGTCAGCCTGCTTGACCTGCTGCCTCCGCGACCCGACCCCGGATAAGCGGTGGAAAATGGATGGATGGATTAAATATTTCTAGCATTGTACAGACTGTGGGCTAAAAAACACACGAGAGCTGCAGGGAGGACAGAGTTTTGTTGACCAACCCGGAAGTTAGTTATGTTCACGAAGTTGCAATGTCTCGTTTCAAGCCAAAATGCATTTGGGATTTCTTTTTTTTTTGCATCTCAACAACTATTAGATGGATTGATGCCAATCAATGAATTTAGCTTTGTAATTATGACGAGAGCTCAAACTGATCCAGAATCCCATATAGACTCTCTTTTGATGTTTTAGGATTACAATGTAAATGTATCGTCATGGTAACACCTGGTTTGCATTTGGTCCCGGGGGAGATGTGTGTAGTCTCCTCACCATATTTGGTAATCACATGCAACATGTATAAGTTCAAGGTCGGGTTGGTAATCATCTTCAAAAACATTGAAATTCTCATTAGACCATCACAAAAAAGAGAGAAAAGAATCAAATATCTGTGGCTGTGGCAGGACGCAAAAATACTAAAGAGAGACGCATGACGTAAAAGACAAATACGACAAACGGACACAAATTGACTAAAAGGAGACACAACATGACAGCAAAGAGACACAATCGGCTACAAGAAGCCACTTCACTAGAAAAAGACACAAACAATTACAAACAGTCACAAAATGACTATAAACAGCCAAAGATGACCACAAACGGACACAAAAAGAGACCCAACTATAAAGTCTGTCTGGCTCCTGTGCCGGAGAGGCGCTGGGGCTTTTAGCATGTTGTGTGCCCAGGGGCCCATTGTCTCATAATCCAGCCATGTGTATGTACCTGTATGTATGTATGTGTGTATGTATGTGACAATATTAATAAAGTTGAAGCGAAGCCGTCTGGAACACGAGCTCCAGCAGAACCACGTTGGAGAGCTGTGGTCTGGGAGGCACTCGATCCCCCGGGGTTTAAGGTCAAGACAACAGACACAGAGGGAAGCCGGGACTGGGCCAACAAGAAGAACGTGTTTTTAACTGTGTTCAGCTCGGGGGCCTCTGCTGCTTCTCCGCCCATCATCCCAGAACCGGCACCTCCTCCATCTCCTCTTCCACTGCGGAGCCTGGGCGGTTTTCATGAAGAAAATCAACAGGCCTCTCCTGGTTTGATTTTTCAACATGTCTTCAAACTGCAGGTTCTAATAGGTTGAGGTGCTATGTGGCCACCACAGATAACATTTTACTTTAGGAGGTGTTCTACTGGTTCACCTTGTTTCAGTTTACTGGGGAAAGAATAAAACAAATCAAAATAGCCGTTTTACATTCCACCAATGATCTTTTGGGAAAGTCACAGCAAAAAAGAAGTATTAAAAACAGAAGGAACGGGCTACTCATACTCAAATCCTCACGCACAACCTGTTTTGGCTTTATAAATGAATCATACAAACACTTTTAAGCAAAGCTCCTAATCAGTTATGGGTATGTTTATACAGTTGAAGTTCCAGATCCTGGTGCAAACATCATTACCCCCGCAAACATTTTTTAAACTACCTTAGATTTTTATGACAGTTCTGATTGGTAGTCGGTAGTCGGCGTAAATAATAAGATGGACATTAGTCTGCAAGATAGTCATGGCTGAAGCCTCCACGCCTGCATTATATATATATATATATATATATATATATATATATATATATATATATACACACCAAATATTGAAGGGCTCATGTTAATAAGTGTTTAATAGCTGGATCTTTAAAAAATGGCAAATTGTTCTTCCTCCTTGAGGAGTGTGCACCTTTGGACAGCCTCAATGAAGTGTTGCCATAGACAGATGGGCTGTAAAGAAAATCAAAGAAACCAAATGGTATATGTGTGATGAGCACATGGTCACGTTACTGTCACCACGTCAAAATATTTACACACCAGTGTTCCCAGTTCGAGATCACCATGTTCACCTTTTGAACTCATGCATCAACAGCAGGTGCATAATGTTCTTAGTGGCTCATTTAACTGCTGTGAGGCCCTGAACAAATCTCTCACCGTGTAATGTATCAGTAATCGCACCAGAAGCGGTTAAAATAAGGCTTTTGAAAGTACAGAGTATCATTGCCCTTCGATACAGAAATAGGAACAAGCTGCATTGTCCCCATTGAAGGTGTGAGAATGTGCTCTTGGGCTGCAGCATGCAATGAATGAGTTCAACTCACAGGCCCTATAATAATAATAATAATAATAATAATAATAATAACACCTTGTTGTCATGAGTCAGACGTGGTCAGTTTACGTGGTTTTTCAGTTTCTGTGGCCAGCTATGCAGCAATTTAGTCATTGCAGAAGTTCTATTAGATTGGTTGTAACCAGGTGGCATCAATAAATCTTCAAATAAAAAATATTGAAGTTCATGAAACTCAAAGTTAACAAGTTCGACCGATAATGTTGCAAACACGTGTGACGTAACGAGATGTTGCATTCCGAAGATAACCTTTAAAACCATTAAAATACAATGTAACCTACATATGCTTATAAACCCCTAATATGTGTGTGGGATGTAGGCTGGAGGAGGACCGGGGCCGGGCGGCTCGCTGCAGCCGCGGTAGGCTACTTCCGTTCCGCAGAGGGCGACAGCCACCAGCCAGCCGAAACTGTGGCGGAGGTCCAGACACAATAGACTGGGTAAGTTTTAATAGCGAGCGAAATAGGTGGTTTAAGACCGATGTTTCACCAAGGGGGCAAAGTGTACAACTCGGTCCGCCCTCTGCGTCTGTTTCTCGGTGAAGTCGAAGGTCAATTCGTCGGCTTTTAAAGAAATAAACAACACGGTCGTGGGTTTAGTTGGTTGCATGGAAAACGGGCTCCGGCTACGTGCTGGAACGGAAGCTGTTCCTGGCTGCTGTCTGACGCGTTTAATGTTCCGTTGTCTTATTCGGCCTTGAAATAAGCGTTTGTACGCTCCGTTTAATATAAATAGCTGCGACGTTACGTTTAACAAACACCAAGACAACCCGAAGTGTGCGTTTGTATCACGGTCACCCGATTGTCGGTTCACTTGTGAGGGATGCCTAGCAAAGCAGCTCTTCCCCCACGCCGTTCCAAGAAGTAGTCGCATCCCTCCCCCCCTCCCCGAAGTCGTAGGGCCTGAGCGTGCGTTGCCGGAGTTAAGGGAGGGTAAGGGGGCTGTTTGCAGGTAGCTGTGTTTATAGGTGGTTGTAGGATGGGGGGTCACCGTCATGATGACCCAGCCAGCGAAACATCTCCATTCAATTTAATGTAATGGCCACATTGTTCGCAGGCTGTATTTCGCGGGTGTGAAATAGTTAATTTGAGCGCGTGCGGGTGTGAACTGTGCACTTCGCTAGCTAAACGTTCGTCGCGGCTAACGGCAGTTCGCTCACCGTCACGGAACCGGTGGCGAACATCGAGAAGAACTTCACGGCTTCTGTCTGCCTCCTCACGGCCGGAGCGACCCGTTGAAGTGATGATTATAATGTATATGTGTATATATATATATGTATTTATCATCACGTTAAAGACACAGTTTTCAGTCATAATCATCTCCATTTAAAAATAATTACAGGATTATATATTGCAGTTAAATTACAGAGAAGTTTGTCAGTATTTCTTCTCTACAATCTGCTGTGACATGAAAACATGCACATTAACGTCCATAAATCGTGATTTAAAATATACATTTATTGTTGACAAAAAGTTTCCTTGAGTTACTAATAATCATCTTCATGAAATCTCTTAAATCTGAAACTGTTGTAAGTAGTTAGAATATGTATTTGTCAGTATTTCTGCTCTGGCAGGTAAACCAAAATGAATTATTGTAAATAGTATATTTAATATTTAATGCATATACACTAATGTTGAGTCGGGGTTTCTTCTCAAAATCATAGCACACTAATTTCTGAGTCTGTTATCGCAACTTTAAATACCAGATTACAGACAAGTGTGCCAGTATTTCTACTTGCTGCTATGGCAGATACACCATCCGATAAAGATACCAATGAATGTTTATGAATAGTGAAAGTGACTTGTGTTGTTATGAAACCTACCTGCCATTTGGGGCTTCGGAGGCCATATTAGAGTCTTCTTTGGTTGGAACTCATTCTGAAACCGCTCCACCTTCCTTGCAGCCGCAGTGTGAACTTATTTTATCTTCTTACATTACATTTCACTGACGCTTTTATCCAAAGCGACTTACATGATATACAGTAGACACAGCAACGGTGAGCAATGAGGGTTAAGTGTCTTGCTCAAGGACACATCGACACGGACTGGCTGAGCCGGGGTTTGAACCACCGGCCCTCTGATTGAAAGACTGACTTGCTAACCACTGAGCCACAGTCGCCTTCTTCTTCTTCTTCCGCTTCCTCAGGTTCCGGCTCATCTCCAATCCAAACCGGTATGTCGGATGAGGATTCCCGTGCCAGCACCAGCTCGTCTTCATCGCCGCCTTCCTCCAGCCAAAGCAGACAGAGGGACATACTTTGCAAAAAGAAACGGGAGAGCAAAGCCAGCATGAGCAAGACCTCCAAGCTGCTTTCCACCAGCGCCAAAAGGTAAAAAAATATAAACCCCCAGATTGTTTATGAATGAACCCATTATATTATGTCAGAACTCAGGGTGTATGCCACAATCAGCCAGTTGTTTCCTCCTAATATTTTGCTTTAATCAGGTTTTTTTTCTTGTGGTAATTGTGGGAAAAGGCCACTTTAGACGAATACCGACAACTTTAATTGCATTTAGATGAGTCGCCGCATTGCAGAGGAAGAAAGAATACAGAAGCATCATCTTTAAATTTAGCGTTTTCTAGTACCCCTAACGTGCACCATTGTTCGGCTGTCACACATGAAGAAATCCATCTTAGAAGAGGAACACATGCTAATTTCTCCTCCAGACAGCTGCTTGAACTGACCACAAAGTACAGTCACAAGATAAAAACTTCCCTTTTCTCCTCTGAAAAAACAAACAAAACCGTCTCTCACACTATTTTATAACAGCCAGGTTTGGGAGGGTTACTTAAAAAAGCTAATATGATACTACTACCTGTTTTTAAAAAAAAAAGTATTCCAAGTATCACAATCAAAAAGTAATGTAATTTAATTATATATTGTTACTTTTGGTATAACCTCAATACCAAATATACAAACAATGACAACTTCTCACATTATTATGTGTGTAAAGCAGAAAAAGGTCACAGTGCAGTGCGAGTTCTGCCTCCCAGCTGTGAAAGTAGTGTCATCGTCCAAGGACTCAAATCATTTGGCAGCCAAGTGGCGCAGATTTGAACTTGGAGCAGCAACTGTACCCGTATAGGTTACATCACATTGACCTACGTGCAGATTTCCAGGTTTAATCTGTTGCTGGACCAGAAATGTGTCACTTCCCACGAACCATCTTCAGCTTCTTTGCAATAAATCGTTTTCTGATTTACGTCGTATTTTTTAAAACCCCAAAACCTCCAGACAGCAGACACAGCTCCTCTCTCGGGCACACGTATTGGTGCATCTCTGGTCTCTATTTAATGTAGCGACGGAGTTTCTTTTTGTTGTGATACTGGGCGAGCTGTACCCAGCATGCAGTTCAGAGGTGTAATTTTATAAATGTACAATTATTAGTGTTACAAACTGTTGTGTCGTGGTGTTTTACCATTAAAGAGGGTTAGCTGTAGGTTATTATTTGTTGTTATAAAGTTATAACCATGCGGTGAACAAAGTGTTCTGCTGCCTGCTGAAGAGCGACAACAGTTGTTACGGCTGTGACGGTATATGAAAAATTCATACCGAATGGAAATTTGAAACCGGTATACCGCCGAGCCCTAATATCTGGTTTGAGTAAGTAGAGCAAAATGTAAATCTCCTTTCAGATAAGTTGTAGTGTTCAGTTGTTCCTCGTGGTTGAAGGAAGATGTTTTGCCAGCAACTGATTATTTTTTTTTTCTTTCTTCTGTGTGCAGGATTCAGAAAGAGCTGGCTGATATTACGCTGGACCCTCCGCCAAACTGCAGGTGGGTTTCATTCTTTGCTTTAAACCCACTGATCCCACTATTGTTTTCTCCTGAGACCTATTGTAGTAATACCTCAACTCGGATACAAAGTACTCGCACGACTCCCGTATTTCTATTCTGAATGACCGGGATCATTCCTCAGCAGCACGACGCTGTGACTACACATCGGTTCTCAATGGCAGGTATGTAGGACAGTAGGACATGTAGGACAGTATAAAGGGTATTTTAATACATGTACTTGTATGCTGGAAAGTGCAGTATTTCCTTTTCATTCATTAAGACCGAACGTGGCAGTCGAGTCCAGCTGATACAGGCTCTAGTCCGATGTGACTGGTAGGGCTGGGCCGGTTGAAACAATTTCACACTGGTTTGATATTAAACCGCACCAGTGTACCAAATGTGACCACTAGGCGTCGCACTCGACTCAGCAGCCAGTCTGTTAATCACGCCGTCTAATGCAATGTAAGCTGGATTTAGCTCCCTGACCACGTCTGCGCAGGCTGCTGATGAAGACTACGCTTTAATTGGAGAGAAGCGGTGATGTAAGGACAAACGCCAGTTTGTATAAAATCAACCAAATCTATTTTTGGGCCTTTGCAAATTTGCAACTTTTCTCTCTTCAAACTAGGAACTACGAATAAAATAAAAAAAAGGTTACATCTGATTTACATTTTGTTTTCTTAAAAACAAACTAGTCTACAAAAAGACAAAAATTATCAACTTTCACAAAACTTCACTTACATTTTTTCTTTTTTATTGAATGCCTCTTTGGTAAAAAAAAAAAAAAGATGAACCATGTGTAAATCGATCATGCTACAGCTCCCCAGCTCCTCACTTTGCTGCTTTTCTTTGTTTTATATGTTGAAAACGTAATAATATTGTGTCTGTACAACACAAGTACTTTCTGTCACAATTTCTGTCACAATCGGAGATTGTGACGACCATTTGTCTTTTATTTTCTGGCATTTTCAAGGCAAATTCAGTCGCTTGGATGAATAGTCGGCAGCTTAATCAAAAATGATCGCTAGTTGCCGCTCTAACGTGATGTGGTGTTCAGCATGAGGACGCTTCAGCAGCTCGGTTTACTTCAGAGTTGTGATTTGAAAGATTATCCTTTTAAACCCAGACGCTCTGGGTTCAAGCTGCCATCGCAGCCGGCTGTCCTCCCTCCGTCGGTGTCCTGAGGCGAATCACTGAAGCCCTCCGTGCTCCAGGGAGCGGTTCTGCAGCAGAGCCTGACCCCTGACCTCCCTGTGAAAAGCAGAAAACAGAGGAATCTCTTCCATCACGGCTCAGTAGATCAAACGAGCCTCGTCAGGCCACAGACCATCCCAAAAATGAACCATGTCTGGATATTTGTTGCTAACTGGCATGAAACCGTATTCATAGTCTTGTTGTTGCTGCTGCTTTCCTTCAGACTTCTCCTCAAGTATAAAACAGCTTTTCAGTCTGGGTGGGTAAAAACAAGACAATAGATGTATTCTATTGTCTCTACCTGCAACATTACAGCCAGCCAGCCTTCATTTAAAGTCTTTCCATGAAATCAAGCTGTTCGCTGCAGGGAAGCGCACGGCATGTGTGAATGTTTAACTTCACCACAACGCAGAGATGGTTTTTTAAATGTGTGTTTGAGTAATGGAAAAAGGAGTGTTTTTTATTATACTCCAGTTACTTAATCGTGTTTTTGTTTTTTCATTCAACATTTGGATTACTTGGATAAAAGCGACTATCTTGAAAACTATCACAAAACCTGCGTCTAGTTCTTGCAAGACGGAAAACAATAGAAACATCGCCGCGTGTCGTAGTCGGGCCCTGTTAAAAGCTTTCCATCCTAAATACGTCTCTGTCTGTATCATGACTACAGCGCGACGGTGTTCTTGGTTAAATTAACAGCTTAAACTCTGGATTAAGGACGGATGTCTGCAGCTGAAGGTTCACTCTGAAGGACAACAGCCGTCGCAGGTTTCAGCAACAGGCTTCTGCCATTTTAAGTAAATTCACAATGGACCACCTAATTACAACAGCTTAAAGCACAACCTGTCCCAGGCCGGCACCCTGCCAATTACATGTGTTTGAATGAGCACCTCGTATTATGTAATCATGTATTTTTGTAATAACTCAAATGTTCATAATGAGAAAATACACTCAAGCTTAACTTGTTATTGAAGGAGAAGGTTGCCCGTGTGCATGTGGCCAATATCGAGGAAACGGAAGTCCTTAATTCTTTGTTTCTTTCTGCCATGCATCATGAAAGTTATAACTTGTGTATTGTACAGATATAAATCAACAGAAAGTACTGGTTGATACTCGCACCAACATTATTGGTACTGCTAAGTATGGTGCAGATTATTTATTTTGAGTTAGGTTAAATCATTAGGACTGCAGCTAACAATTATTTTCCTCATACATTTTTAAACAGAAAATGGGGAACAAAAATCTCATTATTTCCAAGAATCCAAAGTCACATTCTCAAATTTCTTGGTTTTCTTTTTGATGAGTAGTCCAAAACACAAACGTTATTCAGTTTTCAACGATATAAAACAGAGAAAAGAATCAGCAAGACGCAGCACATTTCTCACATTGGAGAAGATGCAGTCAGTAAATAAGTGATTGATAGTCTGTCGATCGATCAAACCACCAATATTTAATCAAATTAAATCCATCTCATTAAATAAAACCCCTTCCTCTGGGTCACTGTCCTTTTAACTGAAGTTGTGTTATAATGAGTTTTGCTGCTGCCCCTCAGGAAGACTCTTGAAGTTGAAGCTGTTTGACTGTTGAAAGTCTTTTGGTTTATGCTGAAGGCTTCTTTGAGAACGTTTAAAACGTATCTGATGTAGTTAAACCAACATATATCTTATATATTATCAAAATGAATTGCTCCTGCATCCCTTAATGGATTATCTTGAATGCTGATGAGACAAGACTGGTTGTGTTGAGGCTGTGTGTGTCGGAGGGAATGTGCTCCCAACATTAAAATAAACTACTTGGACGTCTTTCATAAGGGGAACGTTTCATAAACACTTCTATCTTTTCACATTAGTCCAAACTGGGCTGCCTGGGTCGATCTTTCTTCATCGTATGGCTGAAAACACTGAAACACGTCCGCGTTGGTGTTGATCAAAAACGCACAGCGGAGCACAACATCTGCCCCCAAACCTCTGTGGATCAATATCCCTCTGTCTCGTACTCGTCAGCCCAGAGGGGTTCGAGACCACATGCTCTGCATGTAAGAGGGATAAAAGCCGAAGATGCTTTGAGCAGAAATCAATACAGATTACAGATTGTGACGCGTCGACACATCACCGGGGATTTGCTTTGAACGGAGGCGTCTGCACAGGGGAAAATAAACTTTCGAAAGAGGGAAAAATTACAATCTTTGGGACTGCTACGAATGTATCGGGGCATTTTAGGCCCTAATTATTGATTAAATCCATGGGAAATGATGCAAAACATTATACAATTATACAAAACAATGCTTTCCCCCTTGATCCTTTTGAGCTTCAGAAATAAAGAGGATATTTCATACGGCATCGACTTCGACAGAATAGATTTGCTTGACTTGGGTGGAATGCCTGTTTTTATGCCACATGCAGCGGATCTTGAATGAAAAATGTCCCTTTTATAGTCTGTTTCAGTTCAGCTCTTTACTGAAGAAATAAAATAAAACGCCCTCGTCCTCCAGAAGGCTGCCAGGAAGCTTTTAGTTGTGCAGCGGTTCATCAGGTTCTACACACAAGTACATGAATGAATATGTGACTTTCATACTGTACTACACAGCGCGTTGCTTCCTCCATTGATGTAGATCCAGTTGCATCTGCTCGAACCAACAGAAGCATATAATCTATATTGACAGTCCTCCTTGGTGTGTGTGGGTGTCTTTTCCACTGATGGTTTATTCATTATCATGCTGTATTTACTGAGAGATTTATTTGGTAATGGTGTTTTTCCCCTTTTCCTCCGCATTATTAATTAAGAAAGCGTGAGGTACAATGTTAAATCCCGTTGACCAAGTAAAATGAGAATAAACAGATTATTTATATTTTAGCAGTAGTGGTTTTTTGGAAAATTTACATCTGAAATTGCCATTTTAGATGCCTGTTGAAGGTTAAGGAAGGTTGTGGACGTTGCATTGAAGTGGTTGTGCGGCTGTAAGTGAACGTGTTCTTTGTTTTCCTGCCTGCAGCGCCGGCCCCAAAGGAGACAACATCTATGAGTGGAGGTCGACCATCCTGGGACCCCCGGGCTCCGTGTACGAGGGAGGCGTCTTCTTCCTGGACATCGCCTTCACCCCCGACTACCCCTTCAAACCCCCCAAGGTACTGATAGTAGTACTACGTGTTACACGCATGCAGGCTGAACAAAACGTTCACTATAGTCCAAGCAGCCGTAGTTTTCTGCTGTGGTTCTAAAACGAGACAAATTGATATAAAATCTGCTTTACGGCTGCACTTCACATGTTGACCCCGGAGATTAATATTTAAAAGAACATGTAAACTATATTACAAATAAATCCTTTCACCTTGATGTCGGTAAACGGCACCGAGCTGACTCATACTCAATAGGAAAGCAAAGTTTCGACATGGGGGTGTTTCTGCTGATTCACAGATGTGGTTTTTAAAATGTTTAGCAGGTTTAGCTTTGAAAGTGTTCCTGACACGACGAGTCTGGTGTTTCTCTATCTCTGTGTCGAATCCCCTGAAAAGTCCAAAACCAACATTGTCTGTGTTCTTAAGACTTTCTGACTACCACACTAACGGGGAAACAAATTGAATTTCTAATAATTCATCAGAACATTTACACTAAGTAAATAATGTGCTCTCACTTCTGCTTTTAACGAGGGGTTTCCAGCTCTTTTGGAATACCTGTGTGAAATCAGATGGTGTTTCCTGACATTTAAAAGTACCTCTTTTCAGCCACCAGAGGGCTTTCATGTCCTGCAGATAAAAATAAAGCTTACTGAAGCCCTGACTGCAGGTTTGATACTGAAGGTTTAGAGTCTTAATGTAATGATTATCAACAACATGATAACAGCACAGAAGTGGTTTGCATTCAGCATTCATACCAAAGTGTTTCTAGTCATAAATCTGTTACTTATTCAAGCGCCTATAAGAGCTTTGAGCATCATAATATAAGTATATGATAAGATTTAGGTTCTTACTTATGTCTCAGAAGTTGTTGCAGTAATTTTGGTTTTGACACATTCAATTTGGTGCTATATGTAATAATGTTTGACCACGCAAGAATTGATAGAAATGATCAGAAATCCTTGAGGAACTCCTCAGAAAAATCCAACAACTGCATGGGATTACCATAAAGCGAGCATGTGTTTAAAGGGGGTCACCCTAGAACCCTTCTTTATTCACATTTATTGAGGAGGAAGGTAAAGAGACCCCTCTGCCGCTACAATATCTTCACATTGGCTTTAAAACCGGGCATGCAGATGGGTTAAAGTTCCTACATCAATACGACCTATAGTTAAAGCTAAGCAGACCATCCATCCATCCATTATCTGAACCGCTTATCCTGTTTAGGGTCGCGGGGCGCTGGAGCTGATCCCAGCTGTCATTGGGCAAAGGCAGGGTACACCCTGGACAAGTCGCCAGTCTATCGCAGGGCTCTAAGCAGACTAACGCATCTTTATTAAAAGACGACTTCATTCTTTCGGGGTCGTTGTCGGTTAAACGATAGAACGACATGTTTTCTCCCCCTGACTGAACTGCTTCCTGTCTGTGCGTCCTCAGGTGACCTTTCGTACCAGGATCTATCACTGCAACATCAACAGTCAGGGGGTGATCTGTCTGGACATCCTGAAGGACAACTGGAGTCCCGCGCTCACCATCTCCAAGGTGCTGCTGTCCATCTGCTCCCTGCTCACAGACTGTAACCCAGGTGAGAGCCAATGAGAGGATTTGAGTGTCTGAGGTTCACTTCACAAGTTCACAGTTATATTGTAAACGTCAACGGCTTAAATAAACGTTTCATAGTGGCAGCCATGAACTCAAATGAAGCTTTTCTTTTTGTTTTTGTCTCGCCGGCGTTCTTCAAATCTCACGTTTTCCGCTCTCCTATGTGTCCATGTGTAGAGACGGGAGGATAAATGAATCGCACTGTTCAGGCTGAGGTGTCGGAACGTGATTCAAAATCACTTTTCAAGCTCACAAAATTCACCCTAAACAGTTTCTCCATGGTTTCACTAAACAGGAATCTGAAACTCGTGTGCGTGCAAAGGCCGTTAAATTTAGTCGGCGCTGCCACCTTGACAGGAAACCCGCCGTCATCTGGGCATCCTATTCAACTGCACGTTTCTCGTAAATGTGAAAGCAGAAAGGGAGTTTTGGCATTTTACCGCCACTTCGGGCCAAAAAAAGTTACATTTGTACCGCAAAAGATTCAATGGTTTGTTCTGATGGCCAACCGCAGCTAAAGATGCCGACCGGAGTCGCCTGATTCTGTACACAGATTTGACTAATGCACAAGAGTCGACCTTCTAATCCCTAAAAGGTATTCAGAGCAGATCTTGAAACGTTGAGGTTGTGGAATCGGTATAAAGATTTCTAAACGGAACAAAACCCTCACTTGTTTTAGCTTTGCAGTGGAAATTAATTATTGTTTATAAATAAAGAGAACCAGCAAATGGTGAGAATCTGTGAGTTCTTCCTCTCTTTGTCTGTGTTTTTTTATTTTATTTTTTTATATATCATTTCTTTGATCATTTTCAGGCGCAGACCAACTGAACTTAAAAATCTATATTATTTTTCCCCGTTCAGCCGACCCCCTGGTGGGAAGCATCGCCACCCAGTACACGACTAACAGAGCGGAACATGACCGGACAGCCAAACAGTGGACGAAGCGATACGCCACATAAACCCACAGAGGTCGGCGGTCGGGACAAGAAGGAGGAGTAAGGAGGGGTGGGGGCTCCGGGGTGTTTGTGTTGGGGGGGCGGGGGGGTTATTTCTATCTCAGATTTTTAGTACTTTATTGTCTGGTATATTTTTTGTTTCCTGATTAAGTTATCTCCACGAATATGGTAATAAAGGAACACAATGGTAAAGGAAAACCTTGTCTGCCATTCTTTTTCCCCCTTGTTATTTACATGTTGAATTTAATGTGTAAACCTGCTCAACATGTTTCCAATAATCACTAAACACTTCAATAGTACAAGTTGTACTGTCATAATGTTTTACCTTGTTAACATTCAAAGTAACTTAATTTGATCATTTGGTAACACTTTACTTTAACCCTCCATATTTAGCATCCATAAGATGTATATATACATTTAGTAAATAGTATAATAAGTGTTTATTAATGCCTTTGCCAACAACTACTGTATATCTGTATAATGGCTGGTGTGTAAACATTGTAACTGTTGACAAATGTCAGGAGATAAGAACATTTACAAATCTCCTTACAACTACATCATGTTACAAACCATCTATTAAATATTATAGTGCCTGTAAATGGTAAACGATAAGAGAATTAACGGTAGTTAAAGTACCGATAACGGTTTGTTTTCTAGCTGCAGCTTCTCTCTGCAGTTTAAAATTATAATGGATCTCTGGGTGCTGAGAAGAACGAGTAACCAAACCTTCAACATTATGAACTTAAACATCACTAAACCATTCTCACATTGCAAATCCAGTCAAAAATGAAATAACTAAATAATTTATTTTCCCAGTGATCACAATTTTCTTTTTGACATTTCAAGCTGTGACCTTTTGGAGCCCTTCGATCTTGCAAAACAAGACAACTAATTCAGCTCCATTACTGGTAACCAGTTAACAACCAGCACCAGCTCTCCACTTGAGTGTTCTCTTGTTTTAAGCATGTCGTAATAACCTCTGTGACCCCTTTTTCACTCAGTGTTGGTTCATGTGTCGCAGGAGACGTAACGCCTGAGTGACTTAATGTCGGAGTGGCATTTTCCACATCATGTGGGTCAGAGCAGGCCAAAAAAAGATGGATTATTTTTCCATCTGTTGGCAAATATCTGCCCTTTTCTTTCTGACTCTCCGCTTGAAACTTGAAACATTTGACTTTTCACAAATAGTGTTTACCTGTTAGTGATACTAGTGCATGGTAGAGCACATTTACCATTTGGTGTGTACTGTTAGACAATGATTGTTGTACTTAAGTGTGTGTGTGTGTGTGTGTGTGTGAGAGAGAAGAGAGAGAGAGAATATGTATATGCAAATTTGAGTGAGTTCAACTACATTCAGCTGTCCTAGTAGAAAGACTAAACACGTGAACGAGCGTCTCTGGAACATTGCAGGTGCACCGCACATGTAACTGGATGAGCAGGAGGAATGTTCTTTCTCTCAGAGAACATACCAGCCTCGACTCGGAGAGATTACATTATGGGAGTGGAGGAAATGGCACTGGGACAATGGTAATTATTATAGAAATACTGCAGCTATTTACTAGATACAGCAATAAAACATCCTGCCGTAGGAAACACACCGACCTACATCCAGACGTTAATGCGAAAGCATCAGCTCAGTTTAGGTACATACAAATGTATCTTTTCAGATGGAAAATGTCAAGATAATACAGTACTTTCATGTAAACTTGACAGAACATTTTTGAGTATTCCCTACAGAGAAAATACAGCAACATAAACATGCTTTTTTGTATGAACTGAGAAAGAAAAACAACGTAAGTGTCATACTGTTGTCAGTCTCCCCTGAAGGAACACTGTCCTGCAGTGTTTATACCTTTCTCTCTGTCATAATGTTCTTATTTTCAAGAACATCCGCTACTGAGCCTAATTTCTGTCCAATTATTGTCCATCACTGAGACACACTATTGCATTGTAGTGGCGAAGAACACTTGTAATTAGTCGATTTGATTCCCACATGATTCAACATACAACATCCCCCAGAATGAGCTGGTAGATGTTGCGGGTGAGAGAGAAGTCTGGGTCAGCCTGCTGGACCTGCTGCCTCCGCGACCCGACCCCGGATGAGCGGTGGAAAATGGATGGATGGATGGATGATTCAACACCGGCTGACAGAAATAAAAGAAAATACAGTCACAAGCTGTTTTTAGTTTTAAAAAAATCAAACTGAGCCGATTTCAAAGGTTTACTCCTTCACTAGGAATGAGTAAGGCTGAGTCAGTAAAATATATATGTATATATCTGGCATGTCGAGGCTTTTGTTGTATTTGAATATTACATCTTCATAACATTTTCAATGTTCGGTTCTTAAAATACTGGAGGATTAGAAAGGTCTTGATCACCTGCCAAGTGAAAACTATTTCCCAGAAGTCTGATGGGGCCAGACAGCTGAGTTGGGTAAATAAATACACCCGTCTCTGTTCAAGTGTTGGAGGTGGACGTGTTCCCTAAACTGAGTAATCTTAGGCTCCCTAACTTCTTTTAATAATCTTCTAATGAAAATGCCTTTTCCAGGAAGCCAATATAGTCAATATACTTTTTTTGCACACATAACACATCCTAACCGAGAAAATGCCTCTGGTCAGCAGGATTCAATGTTAATCATTTACATCAGTCATTCAATGATTCAAAACCGATAACTCTGGGAATATCGAGGCATTCAGAAAATTCACTTTCAATTCAATTACAGCAATAAACTACTGACATTCTGGGGGAAAGGGCCTCAGGCGAAGCTGTGCGTCACAGAACTAACTGACACATTACACCGAGGTAGAAATGTGTTTTTCATTTATTTATTTATGTTTTCAGGAACAACACACATTGAACACAGACTGGCGGCTGGGTGAACGACGTAGTAGTGTGACGGCTTTATTCCCCGTTTTCTGTTTTTTGTTCCTCACTTTCTCGCTGTCTGTTGTTATTTATTTAGTAAACGATGCAAGAACTTGAGCCGCTTTCCAATTCGTACAAATGCTGAGAATACCATCAATATATTAGGAAACATATTAGGAGCCTGTGAGGTTTAATGTTGTGACTCATGCTATGATCTTTTAAGGTGACGTTATTACAAGTCATTATAACAAAAGGTGACTAAACGTCGGGAACATGTTGTGCTGCCAAGAATATTAAAATAGATGTGCGAGAGAACAATTCCTGTGGTTAATTTTGTTTTGATAGTACATCGATAGTACATAGTGTACTTTGTGGTTTCCTCAGTGACCAATTACAGTGATCACATGGGAAGTGAAGTTTGAACGACTGTATTTCAGAACAAAAGTTATAATCCTGCGTCCATGTCACTTTTTTTATTATTATTGGTCCAGTCATTATTTCAATATGTCAAATCTTAAAATAATTTCTTTCAGAATTTTCTTTTGTGGAATTTAAATGTGTACACATAACTGTATCCAATGAAGTGGGATTTGGGTCAACTATCTAACCAGCTTGTGTAAAGTTTAACAAGTTAACCATTTTATTTAGCACTAAACACAAAGGCCTTCTGAGGCTGGTGGTGACGTCATTAGTTCTGCAGGTGTTTGGTCATTAATCAGAATACTGGAGCAGATGAAGGCGCTAGATGAAACATGGCTGGATTAGTGAATACAACTCATCCCAGAAGATGAATGTCTGGGCCAAAATGTATGGCAACACATCCAATAGTTATTTAACCATTTTACTTCAAACCGTTAATGCCGACCTCAGCAAATGTGACATTCATTCGGTACAAACTTGGTCTCAGAATAATGTGGTTAAGGTCTAACTTCTTGAATGTGAAAACAAACATGGCAATAAATGGTTCTGATTCTGATTTGTCACAATTTGACGACACAATGCAGTTTCTTCTCCGAACTGCTCTGTAATGACACTCTGAAATGACACTCACAAAGTTTCAACAGTCATTCAAGTCACAGCGAAACCTCAATCATTCACCTTCACGTCCTTTGACCTGCACGCACCAATTCTGGGGGAGTTTGGGGACTCCCGCGTGAAGCAGCAATGTGACATATTGTAATTTCACTTCTCAGAAGCCCGCCTAACGACTGTGTTCACCTTTCACTACATTGTCTTTAACGTCAGTAACTATTAAGAAATATACAATCTTCTTGCTGAAGGTCTCATTTACTTACGTACGCTAGGTCATATTTATATAGACATCCGTATTAAATTGAGAATTTTAATTGATAATGAAAAGGTATGTACAAACTTTAAGTCCCAACATGGAACTTCCATTTTGCGGTGAATCTGGCGCCCCCTGTGGACAGAAACTGCCGTGTTTTTCCTGTAATGAAGACTTCTTGGCCCGTAAGCATCATCACGACTCTCGTCAAGGTGTTGATCTGGCTAGCGCTTCCCGCCGTGCATTTGGTTTTGAAGCAAAAATAAAAAAAGAAGCAACTTCTTTTCAATACTGTTCTTCAGGAGGTTGGAGATACGGTTCTGGATCAAAACATATCCAGAATCTCCTGAAATGTGGACCAAGGTTGACTCTTGTTTCCGCTCAGGCTCTGACTGTTCCCATTTGAGCTCTTCTTTTTTTTTGATTCAATGATTTTCTTTCCCCTTGGCTGATCCTGCCCTAGAATCAGCCGTAACTACAAAATATAAAATCAGAAACTCCTTTTAACTGGCTGACATACCCCTCACTGCAAAAAAAATTAAACTTGGTGTCCTTCTTCTTCTTCAGTGTTTATTGGCAGCTCTTCCGGTCTTCATGCCGCAAATCGTACTGTTTGAGTTTGGGGGAATCCAACATTAAGAAGAACGATACAGAAACAGACAGTCGTCTTGCTTTTGGTCTTGTTTATATTGAGTCTGTTTAACCAGTGAAATGTTCCTCATGGTTACCTTGAGCACAACAGGCTGCTTGAGTAAATTAACTCAGTTAAACGTTACAATACAGTTATTTACAGTGAAGTAAATAAGTTATAGCCCCATATCTGTCAATATACTCGAGTAATGGGATGACTCACCCCCCTGACCTAATTACATTATGTACACACTTAGTTGGCCTACTGCACCTGTTTCAATTGTACAGTGCTACCCTGATATACAGTATGTATCTGTGAGCCGTCACTTGGTTTGTACACACCCTGAAGACTGTGGGTTCAACTGGGCTCGTCAATTGTACGAGGTCAGAGTATGTTTTGATGGTGGACATTATGTAACAAAGAGTTGCGCAATAACATGCAGTTGTAGATCATTTGCTACAAAAGAAAAACTTGACAAGCAAACAAAGCCAGATTTTTTAAATTTCCTCCAAGGAGCAGATTTGAGTGTACTCTTGAATATGCCGTTTGTGCTCCAGTAATAAAGACAAAAAGGCAACAAATTAGGACAGAAATGTTGCAAAATTCACGGTGAAAGTCGTTCATGATGACTGTCGTACTGATGACTGTAGATTATATCGTATGGACCCGGAAGTGAAATGTTGCCCTGTTTCTTTGGAGCATGTGACCAGATATAACACAATGCACCTTTAAGTTCTGTTTGATCCCCATGCTTTCGTACTTTTACCGAAGTAAAAAGTTGAATGCATGATTTTTCCATTGTGATATTGTTATATTTACTTAAATAAAAAATCTGAATGCTTCTTCAATACATTTACAGTTATTATTTACATTACAGATTCTGTATTATCTGCTTATAAAACACTGTCATCGTTAAATATATCTACAAAGTATTGCTGCTTGATGCATCAGTAACAATAGTAATCTTAGATGGAAAGGCATACTGAGTACTTTGAATACTACTATGTACCATGCTGATAATACTTGTACTGCGAAACATGCTCGAAGAGAAGGATAGCAAGTAATTGTCTCAAATTAGTATGTATGTTAACAAATATTAGAGGAGAGGGTGATTTAAACTGTGCAAAATGTGTGTGTGTGTAGGGGGGGGGGGGCGGGGGGGGGAGGGGATTCTAATAGCCGTTCACAGTATTTTCCAGATCTAAGAAGTGATAAGAAATCCCCTCCTTAAAACCACTTGACTCTGAAATGTAAACAAACTCTGGCTTTATCCAAAATACAGATTTATGTTCTATAAATATAATAACAGTAATAAAGTATACTTGTATAGGCTTTGAAAAGGTACTCAAGGCACTTTACATGGTAATAACAGAAATAAATAAAAGCAATAACAATGTATATTTTTCATTTATGTTACCCCTTCTTCCACCACAGTACAATACTGTACTGGAAGGAATGTACTTTATCATCTGCAACATTAACGTTTACAGCACTCATCCCTGCTCCCATGTGCGTGCTTCCTGCACGTGTGCCGCTGCAGCTCGTTACCGACTGAAAGAAGTGCCCTGGCCGTCCACGGACAGCGTGACCGCTCCTGTCTCCGCTCCACCGCTCCGGTTCAGCCTTCACGTTGTGCTCTGCAACGTGACCTGCCCGTGTTACTGTTCCTTTCTGCACAATCCACGAGGCGCGCGCGGCTCCGCCCTCCCCTCACGATGTCCTGAAAGTGTGTCACTGGGTTAAAGTGGCTCGAGACGCAAGGGCGGTGGTGGAGGGGAGGGGGCGTGGCCGACAAATAGGTCACATGGGCGAGCCCACAATTGAGAACATTTAGTTCTCCTGACGAGCTGCTCCTCCTCACACAACAAGAGGGAGCTGCATAAATCCAGACGTGTTTCACTCTCGGACCCAGAAGAGTATTCTACACAGTGTGTAGAGTGTCGTCTCGCGTACAAGCCTCAAGTTTAGTCGGATACTTCTTTTTTCTTCCCACCTCTGTGATATTTTGCAGACGTCGTGACAAGACAAGTTGAATCATCTGTTTGGGAGATTTTTTTTACAATTTCTCTCCTATATCCTCGATCAGAGATGCCTGAGGACATGGGGACAACCAAGCCTGGTAAGAGGACACTTCAGTGATTTCACGATTTATGCAGTGACATTCAAATACTGTAATGTTGTCATTCATTGCACGCGCTGGGCTGACGTTTAAGGAAATATACAGAAGTCCAAAATCCATTCTTAAAATCCTCAATACGGAACATCAACTTGGAGGAATTTATGGTGCTCGTGGAAAATTATGTTATCTGTCGCATGTTATGGAAATGTGTGTATATATGTGTCTATATATATATATATATATATATATATAGACACATGCATATATGCATACGCACATATTTGAAATGGATCCAGGGAATAGTGTTTCTAGGATGGCAGCACACACATGAATGAGTCCTGCCATTGAAACTGTTATTTCTGCTGTCCGAAAATGACACAATGCTTCAGAAGGTATTTCATCACATTGCACCGTAATAACAAAGCTAATATACACCGGAAGCCTTGAGTTAAAAGAAGAAGAAGAAAGAACGGGGTTAGGAGTGCCACGGGTCCTCCAGTGCATCGGCGCTACAGTTACATCTGACACAACAACAGTGTTTATCTTCGCTGTCCCCGCTCACATGGACAGCGTAGCCGAAGCCATGTGTTCCGTGTGTACGCGCTCTCATGGAACACTCTTCTGATTGGCCGAGGGGCGTGAACTCTGCTCTGATTGGCTGGAGGGGGAGCCCGTGACGCACAACGTTGCATAAAACCACGCGGTACACAGGACAGCTCGACGCGAGGCTGCACTGCGAGGTACACGTGAGGAGGAGAGGAAGGGGGGGAGACAGCAGCAGCAGCTACTGACCTAGATTTTTTTTATGCCCCTCGCGCTTCGGTTTCACAGAAATTCATGACAGGTCCACGTGTGGGTGGGACGTAAAAAAAAAGAACAGTCATGGTTGACGTTAGGTAATCAGCTGCTGTGTGCCTCTAAATGTTGTTTATTTATAGGAGAAAATCAGGCTTTTACACAAATATAAAAATAATGTATATTACATTTTTAAAGATCAACTTTACAAATATATATATTTACCTATTTTGTTATATTATTTAAACTCCCTACTTCAGTTCCCCCAGGCCACCTGGAGCAATTAACTGCTATATTCTTAAGGGTTTTAACGATCTTTAAAAAAAAGAAGAAAAAAGTCATGGACTAAAAATAACTAAATAAAATAACCCCTAGAGGTTTTGGTAAGCCATGGGAAGTTGCTTCACTAATAACTTTATGACAGAGAACATGAGGGGAACAACTTCACATTCCAGAGGCTTGTAAGCAAACCGCCACCAGAACTGCTATTTGGCCAAACCTGTTATTATGTAACGGCCGGTGCTGGTTGTTCCTTTTTCCTTCTCTTCCCACGGCTGCCTTGTTGCTTCTGTGACCCGGTGTGGAGCCCACTCCCATCGCGCGGAGACCCCATGTTTGTTACGTAATGCTGTTATCCAACCGCAAAGCACCCTGGGTGATAAGAGCAGGTCAATCTGAGCAAACCAAACCAGGAATTAAAACGTACATATTCTGGGCTGCTTTAGCTTGTCTAGGCGTGTCAGTTGAAATATTTACTTAGTGTACTTGATGTTCTGCCAAGTGTGTGTGATTTTACTTAGTGTACTTGATGTTCTGCCAAGTGTGTGTGATTTTACTTAGTGTACTTGATGTTCTGCCAAGTGTGATTTGGCACACAAAACATTTTTTTTTTTAATTGCTGCGGTTTAATTCCTGTAATCTCTTGGGACAAAGTAACTGGCATGTCTGGTTGTCTAGTAGGGTGTATTTACTTTGCCTCTGGATGTCTATATGGGCGTGTTTTAAAAAATTAAAACTCCGAAGTAGTTAACCTGCTATAACAGTGTTGCCATCTCTCCACAGGAGGAGTCATCACCTATATTTCCTCCAGCTCTGCATCCAGCCAGGAGTCCTTCATGTTGACCACCAGCCCCAGCAGAGGCTTCCTCGCGACGTCGCAGTCGGCGTCCCGCCTGGCGCTGCCCAGCAGGGCCGTGGGCATGGTGGTGGACATCTCCCCGTCGGCCAAGCGGGGCCACGGCGCCGAGAAGGCCGGGCGCTCCTCCACGACGTCCAAGAGTAGCATTACTAGTAAGCACAGCATCAAAAGTCTTATTATAATTTATTACTGAGAAAGATGTTGCGTATCTGATCTGGGGACACAAATAAAAACAATGTATCCCTCTTTTGCAGAAATTAACGGCATGGTGCTGTTGTGCAAGGTGTGTGGCGACGTGGCCTCGGGCTTCCACTATGGCGTCCACGCCTGCGAGGGCTGCAAGGTGAGACAAGTTCCCGAGAGAAAAGAAGCTTGATTCACATCCTGTCGCTTTTACATGACTCGTGCTCACCTCTTGTGTTTTGTTTTACTCAGGGCTTCTTCAGGAGAAGCATCCAGCAGAACATCCAGTACAAGAAGTGTCTCAAGATGGAGAACTGCACCATCATGAGGATCAACAGGAACCGCTGCCAGCAGTGTCGGTTCAAGAAGTGTCTGGCCGTCGGCATGTCCAGAGATGGTGAGCAGAACTTTCAGTTTGATTTACTCCACAGCTCGTTAAATGTCCTTTTTTTTTATCTCGACACTAATGGTATTTATTAATTTTTTTTACTCCCAGCTGTCCGATTTGGCCGCATCCCAAAGAGGGAGAAGCAGAGGATGCTGCTGGAGATGCAGAACGCCATGAACAACATGATGAGCAACAACAGCCAGCTGCACAGCATGCTGCACGGCCACCAGAGCCCCATGGAGTCCATGACCAGCGACGCCGGCTCCTCGCCTTCCTCTTCCTCTTCCTCCTCCTCCTCCGCTTCCGACTCCCCGTCGTGCTCCAACCCGTCCTCCCCCCAGTGCCCCCAGGACTCTGAGTCTGTGGTTTCCATGGACATCAACTGCAGCTCGGCCTCCTCCTGCGCATCGGACAGTGGCGAGGACGAGGCCGTGACGGCGAGCAGGCGGCAGCAGCAGCAGCATCATCATCATCAGCTGCAGCAGCAGCAGCAGCTGCAGCGGCGCGAAGCCTTCGCGTACACCCAACAGAGGTCGCCCTCGTCGGGGACCGTCGCCCTTGAGACGGGGTGTGGCGGCCGGGTGGAGGAGCAGAGGAGTAGCTGGAGCTGCTGGAACAACAACGTGGTCCTCGGGGGTCACCAGCACGTCGCCAACGGCGCTTACAGGGAGGAGAGGGGAGTTTACCAGCAGCAGCTCAACAGCACCCCTAGCTGTAAACCAGCAGAAGACGGCCAGAGACAACATGGCTGCAACACGCAAACTGCCTCAAGTGGACCAACCAGCTGCGCGAACAACAGAGCACACTTGGTGAGTTATTTATTTATTAAGTCATTTAGTTCTAGAAATGGATTAATATGATATTGATTAATATTCTTGATCTATAAGTAAAGTTAGACGCCTCCCCTGATTTAACAGTCTATTTCTTTTTAATCCAGGTCTGTCCCATGAACCAGTCGCCCTTCGTAGACCCCCGCAAGCCGAGCCAGGAGGTGTGGGAGGAGTTCTCCATGAGCTTCACCCCCGCCGTGCGGGAGGTGGTCGACTTCGCCAAGACGATCCCGGGCTTCCGCGACCTCCCCGAACACGACCAGGTCGGCCTGCTGAAGGCCGGGACTTTTGAGGTAAGAACGAGCGAAATCTAAACACTTCCGTATTTCTTTGTGCTCGCCTTTGAAGTCGAACACGGCGGGCTCTTCATGAGACTGGGTTTCGTGAGATATCTCTTACCTGCACAAATCAAGCCACTTGCTAAATATCTAACCCCACCTCCCTCCTTGCTCTCTCCAGGTTCTCATGGTCCGATTCGCCTCTCTGTTCAACGTGGTCGAGCGCACGGTGACCTTCCTGAGCGGCAAGCGCTACAGCCTCGACACGCTGCGGTCGCTGGGCGCCGGCGAGCTGCTCAACTCCATGTGCGAGTTCAGCGAGAAGCTGGCGGCGCTGCGGCTCGACTCGGACGAAATGAGCCTCTTCACGGCCGTGGTGCTCGTCTCAGCCGGTAAGAAAACCAGCTGCACTGTTACAAAGCTAAACACACATTAGTTTTGAGAGAAAACTCTGTGATCTAAAACATCCCCAAAGCCCTTTCCGGCCTCCAGCATTAACCCTTTCTCTCCCTTTTTTTCTTGTGGCACAGATTGCTCAGGGATCCAGGACCTGAACTCCGTCGAGGCCCTGCAGGACAAACTGATCCGGGGTCTGAGAAACCTGGTGATGCAGAACCACGGCGAGGACTCGGTCACCACCTTCACCAAGCTGCTGCTCAAGCTCCCCGAGCTGCGTTCCCTCAACAACATGCACTCGGAGGAGCTGCTCTCCTTCAAAGTGCACCCGTGAAAATGCTTCCTGCGGGGTGGGGGTCGGGGTGCACCCACGCCCCCCACTCCCCCCTCCACTTTATCGACACACCTCCACCAGGACCTGCCTCTTATTGCTCCGTGCCCGACCAACCCAGCCGCGTGCTCCTTTCTAGAATGTATCCAGAGTTACTTTTTATTCTATTTTTGTTGAGTAGACCCGAAGAGAGAATAGAATACCAGACGTACTGTATCTGTAGGAGCCAAAGCGTGTCCTCTGATGAGCGGGCCAATGGGAGAGTGCACCGGACACACCACATGTTTGTTTGGTCCAATATTTTTTGACTGATGTCGGCGAGCTCTCAGAAAGACGCATTGACGAATGTGTGACGACCGCTGCTAATGCATGGCTGTACTTAATGCAAACCGTTTTTACTTGGATCTCCTCCCTCTCGTCTCAGAAAGCATCAGTTCACTGTAAATACTGTTGAATGTTTTCTTTTTATTTAAATGCATTTTATTTTTTTACATGTTCATGTCAACTGCCTGCACACTGTCTGGTGATTTCTTTCTGGGGGAGTCGGTGAAGACGTATATTTTCATTTTATTTTCAGCAACACTACATTTGTAAATGTTCTGAAGCAGAAAAACCAAGTAACATGTCAACGCTACATGTAAACATTGTCACACACGTGTTTCTGCTGTTTTCACACTTTGTTTTTTGTATATATACACTTCTTTTTTTATTGAGCTTTGTGTGCTTTCAGCATAGCACTGAATTTTAATGTTTGTCATCCATTTTGTTGAAATGTTTCTTCAACTGGCAACACTGACATATGTAAATAACTATAAATATATATATATATATATATAAATATATAAATATTGGATGAACATAGAATATAAATGATATAGTATGAATAAATACAAGTGAAAAATACTCTTTGTACTTTGTGTGCTAATTAAGTATTTTTGAATGAAGCTGACTTGAGATCAGTTGTTCTCCACTAGGTGGAGCTATTCACCAGCAGCATCTTGATTTCAACTCACTTTCGACTTGAAACCTAGACATCACCAGTTTGTCTTTGCAAAACTGTTGCATAATATGAATGAGCCGAGCCTCAGACGATCCACCTGCAGAGCACCTTCATAATTTACTTTAATAATTTCAAATCAGCTTAGCTCCAACAAATCCATTTTAAAGAATACTTAAATGTTTTATTCGCTTACATTTCCCATCATCACATAGTCTCATGTTGTCTCCATAACCATCGTTCTTCCACATTAAGCCTGCAATTTTACTTGAGTTTCAAATCCCCTCAGGGTGTTAACCCCCCCCCCCCCCCCCCCCAGACATCCAAATATAATAGTATGATAAGACATTTATATTATCTGTTTATAGCATCACAACAGGCTTAATTACAATCCGCTTAGTGAAGAGCAAGTGCAGACTTATAGACAACCTGGACTTATAAACGCCCGAAAACAAATGGTTGCAGAATACACAGTTAATACAGAACACACGCACAAGGGCATCATGCCGTATATTTGACGTCAGGACAAACAGACTTTCAGCTCGGATTTTAAACTTTATGGTTTAAACACAACATCTGAATTTATTTTCCACAAAAGCTCAATGTTTTAACAAGAGATGATCCCTGTATTCAAAACCCTCCAAATGTAAATTGTCAACAAATATTAATGCGTTTAGAGTCCAGTGATCCATGAGCGGCCTGAGGAACGACTTTTTGAACTCGGCTGCATTTCATCGAACACAAAGTGAAAACACCTGCAGAGGTGACTCAGGAGGCACTTCCTCCACGTCGCCCCAGACAAACTATGAGCACGTTGACTGTGCACACTGTGACTTAAAATATGTTATTTTAATAATTAAAAAGAAAATAAAAGTCCTCAATGATCAGTGTTTTTTAGATTTCTTCTCTACAGATGTGTTAGGACGACATACGTCTCTGTATTCAAATCTCTTTAAATGTATCATTCAAATCCAAGAGGCCGCACAATGTCAACATCCACTCCAGCTGATGATGACGGGCATGTGGCAGTAAGAGAGAAAAGTAGAATGTCATTGATCTGGCTTAAAATAAAGTGAAGGCAGGTATAATTAAACATATTTGTATTAAACCAGCTCTCATTTTGTGAAACCATGTGGCACAAAAGGATTGAATCCATCTGTTTGGTCTGACTGTCCGATACTGCACGACTCCAATAATGTCTGATTTGTGTGATTGTTTCAGGTAAATTTCTCAAACATGCTCACTTTAGATTATTTGCATTCATGACTTTCCAGATGATTCATTCAAATCTTACTGAGTACACATGGCTATCTATTTCATTTTCTATTCTGTGTATTTTGTATATTCTAAAATCACAAATTGTCCTCAGAGGCCTTTACAATCTGTGTAGACTTTATGCTAAGCTAAGCTAGCCGGCTGCTTGCTGTTGCTTCCTACTTTAACATACAGACATGTCCAAAGTAAACAAAACACTAAGAATGATGTTGCATTTACCACATCATCAAAGGCTGGTGGATTTGAGGAAAAACATGAACCTTCTTGTAACCCCAACTAAGAATAAATCTCTTCTCAGCCATGTATTGATTTTAAGATCCATACTCCAAATAAGACTTTCTGGATTTGTGAGATTTAACGTTAATTGTGTTTTGGTCTATTAAGGGTTAGAGATTTATAGATAATATCCTATTGTTTTGTATAAAGATCAAACAAAGCTAAATGATCTGTACTGGTGATCAGTGAGTAATAACTTGTTCAGACTGAGCCAGAGGACAAGGTGCAGTTGTTTTCTCAGTGAGGGCGTGTCACGGTCTTCTCATCCGAAGTTCATCATTCGTCTAAAGCTGTGCTGATTTACATTAACGTATAAAAACAGCCTCAAACACAACAGTAGTGGTCAAACACTGAAGAGGACAGACAGACACTCAATCAACTGAAGACATTTGAAGTTTGGTAAGTGGGCATCTTAGTAAATATATATATATAGTTTGTGTTGCTTTATTGCAAATTGTTTAAAAGGAGAACATATTTGTATGCAGCTTGTTGTAATAAATGTATCACCAAAGGATACAAAACTGACTTATTGTTCTGTACTTCGCTCTACTGATAGTAACATAAATATTACTATATGTGGTACGAGCGTGAAGGAAAAAATGGAAAATGACTGTAAGAAAAGACTTTGATGAATAAATAAAGTACATAATTGTTTACACAGTTACTCGGAGTACAACATGTTTTGCCTAAAACAAGAAAATAGAAAAGGTAAACACAAGTCAGGTCTGAAAACAGCCCAGTGTATAGTATAAGCAGATTCTCATTTTAACTTAAGAGTTTCTTTCCAGTTCTGTGCCTCATTTGAGCTAAAAGCAGCTTCCCAATGTTTTGGGTTAAATTCTGGAATTGATTGTGATGCCAATGTTTGTAATATTTTTACTTCAAAGTGACAAAAGACTAAATAAATCCAATCTCTACGAGTCAAATGTGTATTCACCTGTTAAAACATCAGTTCAGGTCACCTGTTGGTAATATTAGTGTCTAAGGTACTATTAGTGTCTAAAGTACTAAGGTACTTTCACATGAGTATTTCCATTTAATGCTACGTTATACTTCCACTACATTTTGGAAGCAAATATTGAACTTTTTATTTGATCGTTACTTTGCAGATTTAGATTAACAATACAGGATAAAATCACAACATAAATTATGATGTGATATAAAAAGTAGACTTAGATTCATTGTAAAAAACAATAGCAACATTCAAGTGAACACATTATTAGAGCAATACTTTTGATTCACTATTGTAATCTTTATTCCGAAATTAGAAAAAAGCGTAGATTTACTTTTGGTACTTTCAGTATATTTTGATACAAATACTTAAGTACTTTATGTTCTCGTGTTCTAGAGTCAATTAAAAGGCAGCATGGACGGAGCCGTGTTGAGGATACTTCTGCTCACCCTTCCCTGCTCAGGTTTCTGCGCCCTCTCCCACTCCTATTCAAACGTCTACAACTTCAGCAATCAGATGTGTTGGAGTAAAGCCCAAAACAACTGCATCTCAGAGTACTTTGCAATGGAGGAAAACGCCACCGCCACGACAAACACAACCGACAGTGTGGAACTGTGCTTGAATGAGTCAGTATGGACCTGGATTAACTGGCAAGACTACGATGAGTTCTGCGCGGAGACCTACGATAATGAGAGCTGGACAGAGGCCAACTGCTCAGATACGAGACTATGTGTGTGTCATAATGGAGGTTGGTACAGTCTTCACATTCTGGTATTTTAGATTCCGGTTATGAATTGTCTGCATTTCAGAAGGAACTGTACTTTTCATTCCATTAGATTTATTTATTTACTCAGCCATAAACCCAAGAATATAGTTTATTCAGGCCACGGACCGATATTTACCTCACTGACACAGCTGCACATGCTAGCTAACAAGAATAGGAGATAAGACAGAACTTAAATTCTTCCGATGTACATCTTTATTCCAAAGACGCTAAGTATACATAGAAAAACATTATTACACAGCACATAGCAGCAGAACTTATGCAATATTTTGGGGTCAGGTCCTCGTTAAAAAAAAACATCTGTTGTTCAGTATAAATTGTTACATTATTATATATAATGAGTGGTGGAAAAGGTACTCTGATCCTAACTCAATTAATATTAGAAATACCTCAGTGTAAAAATACTATGTTTCAAGTAAAAGCCATGCATTTAAAAGTGTAGAATGAAAATATACTTAAAGTACCAAAAGTAAAAGTACAAATTTTGCAGAATGACCTATTTCTGAATATTACATTAATACCACTGGATTATAGTGATGTATTTATTTGTCACTTTAATGTTGCATCTGGTCAAGGTGATGCTGATTCCTTAATCTTTTTAAAGTTTTTATTAATAATTAGCAGCGAATAATGTCAACTGTAGTGGAGCAAAAAGTGCAATCTTTGTCTCCAAACTGTCATGGAGTAAAGTATAGAGTAGCACAAAATGGAAATACCAATGTACAGTACCATACGATTGTCACAATAAATGCATTTACTGCTATATTCTATGTATGATATGATAATAGGAATGAAAACGCACATTTGATCGAAATGGACGATGGAATCCACTGCTGACTTTAATGATTGTCACAATGATTGTACATTGGTGATATGGAGTGGGATGTCTTCTATGAAGGCAAATCACTGTCATATAGAGAGAGCGCAAATCGAACTTCATAGTCTTCCCTCATTAATGATCTTTGGCAATGGTGGCCTATAGTGACTCGGTTAATTTATGTGAACAGCACAACTGATACTTTGGTCCATTGTGCTGTACTACGGCTAATACTTGTTCAGTCGTTGCTGACGTAATACCTTTGATCTGAATCTATTTGCTTGTTGCACCTTGGAAACCTATGTTTCACCATTTCTTCTACTTCCTCCTCATTGTCTTATTCTCAACAGGTGTGGAGTCCTATGTTATTCTGAGGGGAAAGACTGGGAATGACTCCTTAACCAGCTGTGAAAACGATGGGGACGTGCTGGTCTCTTTCAGTGATGCAATTATGGAGACTAAAGTCAAGAGCTTACAATTTAAGGGAAACATGTGGATTAGCCTCGTCAGACTTAAACGTTTGAATTTTTTAAAAAACGGGACCAAATGGGAACCAGATGACCAGAACGGGACAGACAACTGTGCCATACTGTTCACAGATGGAAGATGGACTGAGGAGCTATGCGACCCGAGTTACCCTTCCACCTGCAGTGGAGGAGTGATTGGTGGAATCAGTTCCCCTGTTGAAGCTTTCACTGAAAGTGAGTTTTGCTCAAAGTATAAATCTTGGGAATATTCAAGGTGGAAACTTTCCATGAGAATTAATGAGAATAAAATGGCAATATAGGGTTTATTTCTTTCTTCTGTATTGACCGTGTTGTATGCAGATAGAAAATACAACTTGTATTATCTTAAGCAGATATAATTATAAACCCTTCTAATAGAAAGAAAAGAAATCAACAATTTAGTTGATTTGAACCACCAGGTTAACTGAGCCTGGAAAATTCATGGGAACCCTTTGCAACCCGTGCTTTTCGTTGCTGCTGCTGGTTAGAACTGGGAGAGAAAAGAATATTTCCATTATCAATTGATTATTTAAGTGATTAATCATTTGGTTGAGGGAAAACTGTCACGAAATGCAATCAAATTGCCTGATTTGTTCATCCAACAATATATTGAATTGAAAAAATGAAAGGCTTCAAAATGGTCCAAATGCAGATGCAGCGAAGCAAGATGGATCTCACGTGTTCTGCAATGTTAATGACACACAAGCAAACATAGTTGTTATACTCTACATCTGCCAATAGATAGAGAGCATCTCAGCTGTTAGAAAACACAGATCTCTCGTGTTGATTCTCTTTTTTTTGCCTATTTCTTTGCAGTTAAGAATGCACGGAAAACAGTGGTGAGGATCAAGATCCAGTCCAGCAAGAACATGGAAGATCCAGCCAACAGTGCCACCCTGCTGCAGCAGGTATGGTGTGTGTGTGTGTAGACACTTTTAAATATACACCTGTGTGAGGACCATTATATGTTTTAGACCTGCAGAGTAAGGGGGCATTTTGGGAAAGAGGACATTTTTGACCGACCCTCGCTTCTTCAAACGCCTGTTTGACAGTTCAGACTTGGTTTTAAGGCTCAGGTTAGAATTAGGTTTAGTTTAGGCTCGGTAGTTAGACCCGTGTGTGTGCGTGTGTGTGTGTGTGTGTGTGTGTGAGCAAGAAGAATGAAAAGCAAAAAATACTTTATATATCATCTCTCTTCTTCTATAGTTACATTCAGGACTTGCTAAGCAGGGCCTGACTGACTTCAAACTGACCTGGAAGAAACCTCCAGCAAAGACAGTGGAAATAGGTGCACACACGCAGACACATACACACACACACACACACACACATCTGTAAATACCTAAATGCGTTTATCTTTCTGTTTAGATGATGAAGCTGTGAGAACAACTCCCAGAGAGACATGCTGAAGGTACTCTCCAGTTACATAGAATACATTATTGTGTGTGCCCTTTTATGCAAAAGACTGAAATCCGCTCAGCCTCTCCATGTAAATGTTTTACTTCGTGTGTTAGCTTTCGCAGCTTTTCCGATTTCACTTGTGAGTTTCCGAGAGTTTGACACGTCATGTGCGAGTTAATGTGTGATATACTGAATATAGAAACAAATAAAAAAATATTTATAATTTTCCATTTAATGTCCCATAATACTGAATGATATTGTCATTGATCTATTGTTTAGTGTCTTGCACTGCTGTTGTTATACATCCTCATAATGCTTTAGTGGGATTTATAAATAACAAATAAATGCATAAATTGATAATTAATAAAATTGATGAATTAGAGGATAATTATGGTAGATTCATTTCTTATTGTAAACACATAAGTTGACTAAGAAGTGTTGTCTGTGTGCTGACTGAAACGTCAAAATAAAAGAGTTGAACAGCCTCCTGCGCCACAATCATTTGTAGTGCTACTCGTTACCGGGAGAGGATACGCAATGTCTTGTCGTCACATTTTTTAAAGGGCTTTCTCATCCTCGAAATCTCACCCCACTCAACTCACTCGAGTCCCATGTTTGACTAACAAAATGGTCCCCGAGAAGTTTGGCTTGAAATTTTAAACAATGATTTTGAATTTTGTGAAAATCAATTGTTTTTAAACGCTGGGTCCGATCCTACCAGATTTGATGTGGATCGTGATTGGACCTGCAAATGACCAAATTCGTAAATACAGAGCACCAAATACAGTATAAAACGCTCCCAGGAATACAAAGTACACCAATAAATGCTTGCAGCTACTTTGCTGGGTTTTAAAGTGCCTCGACACACAATGTATAATAGTACACAGGTGTTTTCAATTAACTTCTAATTAGAGCTTATCTCCCTTGTTCTCCCGTTATTGTTGTTGCAGCTGCTCTGACTTTGCTGAATCTTTTAATTCATGAAGGTTAGTGACCTCTCAGCAACAACCAGAGAAGAATAACTGGAAACACATGTGATGCTCATGCGGAGGTTTAAAAGTTCAGCTTTATATTGATTATTTACCTATTTTCTTCTTGTTTGCAGTAAAAATCAGAAATGGATTGTTCTGTGACTCATTTGAGTAATTTAACAACACATGCCATGTGTTTTGGTTTTTCAGTTCACACCCAACACAACATTGTAAGGTTGTTAAGTCATGCAGGTAAAAACAGAGTACATTCACAGGGGACAGATGTTCATGCACAATAAATGATCAAAAGAACAATTTATTATCATCACGGACAATTAAAATACATTATGAAATATCAATGATCATCATTTTCACTCGAGGACATTTTTACTCAACAGGAATCACACACACACCATAAAAATCTGTATTGCAGAGAGAAATCAAACTAATGAAGAAAACGTGGTCCAATGCCCGCAACTACTGCAGAGAACACTACACAGACATGGCTATGATTGAGAATAATAAAGAAAACAATGCGGTCGCTCCAGAAATTGGCTCTAAAGCAGCTTGGATTGGTCTGTCACGAGTGCGGTGGACTTGGTCCGACAAGTCCCAAAGCTCCTTTAAATTCTGGCCCAAATAACTTGTAGCAACAAATTCTTTTACAATAATGGGATGACAACTAATAAAAAGTTTCATTTCATCTGCCATCAAGGTGATTGACAGGAAATTCTTTTGATTTATAGCCACCAAAATGTACATTATGAATCTTGATGGTTTTTGACTGCACCTTTATTTCACTACTAACACCCAGATCCTGCAGCAGGTACAACTGTTTATTTTAAAAAGGTAAAAAAAAAAAAAGACAGAATTACAGGAGTCTACTCTTGTTTGTATTCCTCTTCAGCTGGGTGCAGCACTAACAAGTCAGGGATGGTGTAACGGGTCGTAGCTGGACCCAAATGCGCATGACTCAAGGGATCTTTTACCTTTCATTTAAACCTCTGGAAAGAGCCGGCAGAGCACAGCAGAGTTGCAATCGAAGAGGCTGGTAGGTTCACCAGGAGTCGGACTAGCGGGTTAAACAGGGACAGGCAGGGCCGCATCAGGAGATCAGTCTGTGAACGAGTGCTGGAGCGCCTGGCATGAAAACAATGAAGAACAATCTGGCAAGGTGTGTCTGGAAGGCAGGAGTCTAAACACGGGCTTGATTAGTGATCAGAGGCAGGTGAGTGAACAGGTGAAGGGAGTTAGACTGACGAGGAGGGAGTGACTGAAAAATAGAGTGAGAAGGGTGTGGAGCTGGACTGTGACAGATGGACTGACTTCAAGCTGACATGGAGGATTGAGCCCAGGAATCAGGAGAAACAGAATTTTAAATGACATTTGACATTGCTCAGTTTTTTTGTTTGTTAAGTGTCTATAATGAAGGTATGACAGCGTTGGATGTAGAATTGATTTTGTTTATATATGATATGGTGTTTGACCAGTGTCAGACGAAGAATGTATTGGGTTGTTTTTTCTCTCTTGCCTCTAAAGTACTGTCTTAAATAAAACCTCTTTAATTTAACTTTTTCTTTATCTTGTTTTAACACAGACTAAAGAAGAAGAAAGACTAAGAAAACCAAATATCATTTCAAACACCATGGTTATACAAAACAAAGGTGACCTTTGTCCTATTGTTTATTTGTATATTTAAACATGAGCCTAACCAAACGCAGCACAGTATACTTCTCTGAAAAGTGAGCAGACATTTGATTGCAGAGTGTTGATCAGAAGTTTTGTTGATTTGCTGCAAAGAGTAGAAATACTGGATTTATTGTTTTTATATGAGTAGCAATCTATTTATTTTATTAATACTATTATATATTATAGTAGAATATAGAGTTTATAGTACTATGTATATATGTTTATTATTGCTAAATCTTTCAAATACTGTATGCATCAAGTCCACTGTAAACTTAGTTAATCTGTTTATTTCTGGTATTTCGACGTGTTCTAAATAGCATAAATAAATGATGTATAGTGAATAGAAATGAATTACTTAAGCTGTAATTTGTGGCTTTCGCGTAATGTCATAATAAAGTAACTGTGGCGCCCGCATACGTTTGTCTGTGATCTTATCAAGGTGACCTTTTTACAAATTAGTTTTCTCATTTGCATAGTCAAAGACGAGCCGAGTAAAATGCAGAAAAACAAAAAAGGTCCCTTAGAGATGTGAGTGATCTCAACTTTAGGCAATTTGATCTTGCTTCTTCTAACAACTCGATGATTAGCTGTATTACCAAGAATTATTTGGAACAACCATAACATTTTTTTTTTTATAAACTATTTTAGGTTTAAACCATGGCTGATTAATGTGTCCTGTATGCACACCATTTGTTTCAGAGGGGGAGAAACCTGCTGTCTCTAACATTTTATTTTTCAACATGTTATTTCTTTGTGAAGTTTTGCTTAATCTCACTGTTTAATATGCTTTGTAGGATAAAGGCAAATTTAACACTTGGGAATTATGATCCACACTCCTTTGGTCAATGGAACAATAGGTAAAGAAAAATGGCATTTGCCACGACTTTATGAAATTGTTTCCTTCCAATAATTGACATAATATCCAAAAATTGTTTTTTTTACTGGGAAAACTAAGTATTCATCAAGCTGTGTTCTGCCTCTACTGTAGAATGGATTGCATGTTTGGGTCCATTAATAAACATAATATATATCCAATGTTTATCCCTGACTGTGTGGCGAAATCTGCTAATTTAGATTTAATATTATAAAAAAGAGGCATCAGTTTGACTAGTGTCATTGATACTTTTGAACAGTACGGGCAGTCATTATGTTAAGCCCCCCATAATCCTGGACAGGACCGATAACGGTTTGGTTGCAGGTCAGAGACTATAACTGCCCACATTTCCCAAATATCTTATTGGCCCCAGATGTTCCAAATTAAAAACAAACAGACATGGCAACTGTTCATCTAACAAAGTGTGGTCTTGATTTTCAGTTGTTCAATAAGCTAAACGCCATCCTTCAGAAAACTTCAAAGAGGAGTTTGACTTACAGAAAGCTCTTTTAAACCTGTTCAGTCCCCAGCATCCCACTGCTGTTTGTGTAACAGGGAAAATAAAGAGATATATTGCTCTAATAAACAACCCCTCAATGGTGCCCGGCTCCAAGTGAAGGTTTACAACTGGTTGTAAAGAATCAAAAGGAAGGCTGAGGATCTGTTGGGTAGTCGGTCATTCAGTCTACTTACCATTTGGGGCAACACCATATTTGGACGAAATGAGGGGGAATGCACAAAATGAGCAGCTGAAAACTATTTTACAGCTTTAACAAAACCAAGATGTGGTGCAAATGTTTGTAGTTTTGTATATTGGGGGCGACTGTGGCTCAGTGGTTAGCAAGTCTGACTTTCAATCAGAGGATCGGTGGTTCAAACCCCAGCTCAGGCAGTCCATGTCGTTGTGTCCTTGAGCAAGACACTTAACCCTCATTGCTCACCGTTGCTGTGTCTTCGGTCTACTGTATACTGTATATATCATGTAAGTCGCTTTGGATAAAAGCGTCAGCTAAATGTAATATTGAGGGTAGATTTCCGTCATGAATTTGACCAAATCAGGACAAAAAACATACAAAATAGTGCATCTTTTAGGGTCAGGGTTATATATTAAGTAAATTATAATATCAATATTGAGTTTATGTATATTGAAAATATAATTTGGTAATGTTGCAAAATAAGGTTTCTGCAGGACCGTCAGTCAGTCTTGTGATTCAGAGTAAAATATCTCTTCAACCACCAAAAGCATTTCTGTGATATCTGACACAAATATCATGGTCCCTGTTGGATATATTCCAGTGACTTTGGGGATCCTCTGATTGTTCATCTGGCGCCAGCAATAGATCAAAGTTTGCACTTTTTAAACACAACAGATCCATCATGACGCAATGAAACTAATGACAGCAACTCCCATTAGAAATAACTTTACTTTAATGCACTAAATTGTTAAATGTTGGCATGCTATTTGTAGTGTAGGAGTCTGAGGGGCCGGGTAGTGGCTGGAATCCACCCAGAAGGCTCCACCCACTCCTCCAGGAGAGTGTTGAGATCAGGAGTGGGAAGAGACACACCTGATCCTGATCTCCTCGTCAGGGAGGTGAACAAAAGGCAAGGGGGGCGGGGCTGTAACAGTCCAGCTCCACACCCTTCTCACTCTATTTTTCAGTCACTCCCTCCTCGTCAGTCTAACTCCCTTCACCTGTTCACTCACCTGCCTCTGATCACTAATCAAGCCCGTGTTTAGACTCCTGCCTTCCAGACACACCTTGCCAGATTGTTCTTCATTGTTTTCATGCCAGGCGCTCCAGCACTCGTTCACAGACTGATCTCCTGATGCGGCCCTGCCTGTCCCTGTTTAACCCGCTAGCCTGACTCCCGGTGAACCTACCAGCCTCTTTGATCGCGACTCTGTTTTACTCTCCTTGTCATAATAATGGTTTATTTGGAGACAGTGCACATTAATAAAAACATTTCTGTAAATGTGCCAGCGTTAACCAGGAGGCTATTTTTCATCTGTAGTCCCATGAAGCAGATATTACAATACAAACCTAAAAACAGAAATAAAATTAAATATAAAATGTTATTCAATATTGACGCTTTACAATGCGTGCACAAACAAGTAATAGTCAGAATATTAAAATACATAGTATCATTCAGGAGACTCTTAGACATTGTCAAGTATGAACAAGACATGAAACGCAGAGGCTCACAAATTCAACACACAGCAAATAAAATGAAGGATAACTATGTTCAAATAGAATGGACTAAAGAGTATGATGCGTTGTTAGACACTAAAAAACATCCATGTCAGAGGCACGGAACAAAAAAGCGTATGTGAAATATATAAATCAGTCAGACGCAGCTTGACAACAATAAAAGACATGCATGCAGGTAGATTTTGGTTGACCGGCAAAGTCAAGACAGACGACTGACAACAGACAGACAAACAGACAGAGGGAAGTTCAACACGGACAGATTGAGGACAGTAAGGAGCAGTTTCTTTCTAGTGCTGACAGAGCTTCATGAGGAAGATTAAGCTGGTAAGTCGGCTAGTGGCCCGGCTGATAAAGTTTAGTTTGTGTAGTTAATTGACTGAGCTACGTTTTCAGTTATTTTGTGTTTGTTTAATTAAAAACCTTAAACCTGCAGAACTGACGCACTGCCCTAACTTCTGTGTCTTCCGTACCGTCCTGTCTTATTAATTTCAGCACCTAGCATGCTAACGTGCAAGTTGTAATGCTAATGTAAGTATTCAGCCTAAAGGACAGCTGAGGATGATGGATGATGGCTCACTGCGTTGGAGACAACCCCAGATGTTTGAAGCTATCGCTCACTAAAAACATCTTTCCTTGCCCAACCTTTGAACAGGCTCTTTGCTGCCCTTTGTAGCTAATGGATGTAAAAACACCCACTACAATCTGGAGGTGTGGTGAGTGTTTTCTTTTCTCTGGCCACAAGGGACAGTAATGAGCCCATTACATATTGGCGATGCAGTATGAAGCAAAATCAATGAGAAAATGTTTATTCCCTTTAGCAATAAACATTGCAAACATGAGTTTATGGTCCCAATCTCTAGTTTCAAATCTTCAACACAACATGATGTTCATTTAGTAAATGATGGTCCATTTAGGGTCAAACAGACCATAAAGCAGGGTGTTTGCTACCGCTATCAAAGGTTTCTCTACGTTATTCCTCCGCAGTCAAAATATGGTAACCTCCGCTCACTGATTGCGAAAAGCCAAGATGGCAACGATCGTAATCCAAGATGGCAGCGGCCAAAATGCTGAACTCAAGGTCACAAACGACTACGTCCTCTTCTTATATACAGTCTATGGGGGCATATTCTACTTCTTCGTTGGTTTGATTGATTGGGTTTAGCCATGAAGAATGTGATTGGTTAGGGTAAGAATCTCAGGGTAAGCCAATCAGAGGCAGAGTAGGGTAGGTCAAGCCTTCGCCATAGAAAAGAAAAGCCATGTCATGGGCGTGCCAAACCACAACAAGAGCATTGGGCTTTGAAGCACATTTTTACAGGGGCCAAATGATGAAATATCAACTTCCAGGTGCTCCACGTGATGCCTTTGGGCCTAAAAATACTTTTCTCATAGACTTATATTGGGAAACAGAGGTCTGTAAATCAGCAGATAATGTATTTGTTTTGTTAAATCAACTGCCCAGTGCAAACGCATGAATAACCCTCATTTAATTAAGAGGTCCTACATTTTCTTAAATACACACTGAATCCATAGATGTTTTCTTTCCTGTGTTCATGAGAATGAGCCCGATAACGGGGGCTGGGAGGCGGAGTTAAAGGAAACACTTGCACACTTGTTCTTTGGGCCCAGAGTTGCCTGACAGCGCTGGAAGTACTTGCATCAGAATTCAATACTTTTAGGTCTTTAACAACCTTAGGAATGACGGGGCCGCCGAATTCAGCGCTATATCCAGTTCTCTTTATACATCCAAGGAGGTATCCATGAGCGTCAGGGTGTCAGCGTGACTCTGTGCTGACAATCCAAATGGAGTTTAGTAATAGTAATTTGGAGGTACGGTTGGTCAACTTTATACCGGTTTAATATAAGCAAGTTAGCGTTGTCATTTACATCAAAACAACCAAAGTACAACCTCACAGAGCCATTGTTTCATCAGAACTAATCAGCATGTCACATGGCACAAATTGTGATTGATGAAAAAAGGGCTGAATAGATGCACTCTTACAGCAGAATGAAAACAATTGACAGAGTGAACACTGGAAAGAGACATCAAGAAGGAGAGCAAGGAAAAAAAGAAGAAAGAATTAGAGCGATGCTAAATGGGACAGAGGGAAGAGGACGGGGACGAGGAGCCGGGGGGGATGAAGGAGGAGAAAAGGAGGACAGGGGAAGACTGAGAGGGAGGTCCAGCAGCAGCAGGCTGCAGGAATGTTTCACATGCCTGTCCTCTGGGTGACCTCGCCTCCCTGGAGTGTGGGAGATACTGGGAGTAATTAGCCTCCTTTAACATTGGATCTGTGCTGCCTCCACGCCTCAATGGGGTTAGCAGTGGCATTGAAGGAGATCAAGTGTATTTATATATTCCAACAACATAGTTTAGCATTCTCTTTTGGCATCGTCCACCTGCGATCTCGTTCTAATTGATACATTTCAGACGATGTATTTGAATACCTTTTCTATGTATTTCTTTTTTTGTTTTGTTTTTGGAGGCATGGAAGTTGTTTTCAGTCATTTCCAGTTGATGAATGACATTAAATTAGTCCATTATTCCGAAGTGGAACAGATTTCCTTCCCCCTACCCACCAACCCATCTTGCAGCTGACCTACTTTATCTCCTGGTAGATTTAATTATGGATCGTCCTGGCTGAAAATATTTCTCACTTAAGTCAAGGATCAAGAATTGAAGTGGACGTAAATGAAGAGAAACGGAGCCTAAAAAGTATTGATTTTGTAAAAGGCCATATGGTTTCAATCATGAAATGCCAATACTACACATCAGTGTTAACCTGCTTTGCTTTGATGCCCTTTATTTAAAACAGGAAAGTGTCCCTTTATGGTGAAGCATGAATCCAAAGCTAAAAGCCTGAATGTTCTCCAGCATAATGACACTAATCTTACTGCACTTGTGTGATTTGGAGGCGAACAGGAGGAGTATTTCACTTATATTTCGGAATAATTTAAATATCATCAACGTCCAGTGAAAACCATTGGGATCCACTTCTTATAAGAACATTGTAACCACTGGGTCCGAAAGAGGATTTCCACATGAATGTTTTACTGGATAAAGTATTACAGATTCTATTTACTTGTTTATGGCTGAAGCCTGACGTTTATATATAATGTATCTATATTGCTGCATATTATATCTGGGTGCATTTTTCATCTCTCATGTGCTGCATTTTTTTATATACACTGTGTCTTTAACTTGTACTCTGCATTACCTAGGACTACAATCCCATTCATGTTTTGCCACAAAAGTACAACGAATGTACACAAGTGTTCTCCATTAAAGCTAATTTAGTGAATTCTTTGAATATTTTGTGTTCTTGTCTTAAAATTTTACCAAAGGCTTGTTTAACAGATTATTGCGCATATTTGAATATGCAGATGCTTTTTTCCCATTAAGGTTACTCAATGGCTGAATAGAAATCCACTTTATATATCTGTAAATAAGGAATTATCGCCAAGAAAATAACGAGGCACATAGTTTTCTTTCGTTTCATAAAAAGATTTTGGGGCGGCGGTACTTTGTTCTCAGTGCACAGTGACAATATATCAGATGAGGTGAGACGAAGCATGTTCTGGCCAAATTAAAGCACGTATACCATTCACAAAATAAGTACATGTCGAATAATGCTCAACTGAGCAATAAATAGAACAAGGGTGGATTTTTTAATTATAATTTTACATTCTACAACCAATAAACTATGTAGTTTGGTATAATTATTGTATCCCATCTCATAAATAAATAAATTTCTCAAAACATAAACAGACTTCATGTTCGTTGGTAGAAGGATTTTATTAAAGTAAAAATTCATAAAGATCTTTATGGTTTATGATGTTCTCCCCGTGTAGAAGTGCATGAAGCCTAATATTTTAGCTTGATCTGAAAGCAGAATAAATCATTATTGATGCATTAGCATGTACAGACTTAATAATTGATTACTGACCTTTTTCACTATGATTTTGTACATTGTATGTTTTAAGTATGTTTAGGCTGCTTCCATTTATTTTATTTTATACTTTTCAAAGTTAATTTTGAATATTGGTAGGCTACTTTTATAGTAATAATACTTTTACTTTAGAAAATTACTGTGGAAGGCCACACTCGTATTGCATTATGGGGATTGTAGGCGTCAGAGTTTTAAACTGGTCATAACATATGTATATATATATATATATATATATATACATATGTTTCTGCTTCAGATTGTATAGTTTTCAAAGTTAAACTTTTAACGTGGTTAGGCTACTTTTTCAATATTGATACTTTTAATTAATACGAGTAAAATGACTTCGCTACTTTGTTTCAAACCGTTGCCGGTGACGTCAGACCTCGACTGTGTCATGTGGAGGTCAGCAGCGGAGGAGGTTCACCGGGAGTTCACTCGCATACATTAGGTAACACCATCGCTCGCTCTGACATAACTAGTATGAAGCAGGGCCGAGTTGAAACGCTCGTCAATAAAGAAGAGATAAGAGGAAGAAAGTCCCGGGACTAACTTTGTTATGCTAAACAGCCTCAAACTCTGGACGTCGTCTACCCGCCGTCGCGCTCTGCAGCGACGTGCAGACACTTTCTGACCGTCCGCGGGGACACGCATCGGTCAGCTCTCCTCCCGAGCTCGCACACGCCCCCTTTTGAATGTTTTACTATTAAAACACCGTTTGCATCAAACTCAAAACGGAGTGGAGGCAAAAAGAAGAAGAAGAAGAAGAAGAAGAAAAACGCCCTGCTGTGAAGGTATTGCACATGCGGTCAAACGTCTCGCGCGCACGGACAGTCGCTGAGGCCGAAACGTAGAAAACATGTTTGACTATCTGGAATTTCAAGCTTTCGGTCCCGGAGAAGTCATGGACTTGTACGCGTCCACGTCCAGCCCCGCGTGCATGCAGCAGGACCAGGACCAGGACCAGGACCTGGCAGCCTTCTTCCCCGAGCTGGTCGAGGCGGACTGGCAGCCGCGCCGGTGCTCACAGTGTAGGTGGAAACTTATTTTTTAACTATTTGAATTATGTTCTTTTTGTGGCCTCCATAAGTGGAATGGCAGCTTATTAAAAAAGAAAAAAGAAAACAATCATGTTAAATTAGGTTTATCTTAGTTCTTAAATATGTGGCCCAAAAAATCTGAAATCTGAAAGTTTTTTCAGTTTGTGCTTGACACTAGTAATATACCTGTAGTTTGTTATTGAAAGAGGTGTTGTAACTTTATTTATCCCAGGGGGGGAATTGTTGTGCAGCAGTTGCAGCACAAATAGGAAATACAATATTACCAAATAAACCAAATAAACACAATGCTATACAATATTAACAGGTTACCAGTGTGGATCATAAAACACAAACAGCTTAATGTCTTGGTGGGTGGCATCCCCACTGGGAATAACATTTTAATGCATGAGGGTGCACTGATAGGTAGATGAATATTGATAATTTAAATATACTGATAGAAATATAGGGTGAATCCACTGCTTTGTTTTTATCTGCCCTTTTGTGACTTTTCCATTCAATAAATCAGTCAATCAAAGTACATTTTTATGACACTTTACATACAAGGTAGTGCAATTCAAAGTGCTTTACAGATGACTGACAAAGATAATAATAATAAGATTGTGCCAATGTAAAAAGCAAAACAAGTTCAGGCTAATGCAGAAAACAATTAAAAAGGCTGAAAATGAATTCATAAATAAAATAAAATAGATTAAAAAAACATTCAAATAGACAAAAAAGACAACTTGAATAGAAATGAGAGACTACAAACACATTTTAAGCATTAAACACAATTAAAGAAATCATGAAATGTGAATAGAACAAACGAATATTAGAATAAAATACAAAAACTGACTTGAAACCAATTTAAGGACATTACAGTTTGGTTTAATTTTTACTGTGAATTTGAGTTTTTCTCCTCAAATCTGAAGGACTTTTCCTTTTACTGTAACTGTGTACTTTAACCTGCCAGACTATATATGTTTAATTCATGGGTTCATGAGATTTAGGTGTTTAATAATTAATTTGTCAACAACTCATGTGGGCACCCTTAACACATATTGAATGACAATAGTATACAATAAGTCTTCATAGGAGACGTTATAACTGATAACTACTGTACAAACTTAAAAACTTAAAATGCTCTCAATGACACCTATTGATTGTTTTATAAACCGCTTATAAAAGTCAAGTCGGGAGAAAGTACATCTCATGATCAATGTAGTGCGAAGCTTTTCATGGTGAGTTCAGGAGCTTTGTTTTTAACAGAAGCAGTAAACGGGGAACTGCACAGAGCGTTCGTGGCAGGGTGGTGGTCTGTGTTTTGGCTCGGGGCCGGTCAGTTTGGGGTCACCGCAGGTTCACCGGACGGTCACCGGCTCACAAGGACAGAGGAGAGCCAGACTGTTGCCAGTGGTGGAAGAAGTACCCAGATACTGTACTCACGTACAAGTACAAGTACAAGACATGTGAAACAGTTCTGCATTCAGAAGTACAACTCGCAACGTGTGCTTGTTCTGAGAAAAATAGCCCCCGTGGCTAATAATAAATTATTATATGTGACATTATTGGATTGTTTGATTTATTGAATGAAAAAAAAAAGTTCCACATTATTAATTCATTATTGTTATTTATTTATTTACTAATACATTTAAATGTATTTATTTATTTATTATTTACAGTCTGACTTACAGACTCTCGCTGCTTTTACGTCTCCGAAACACAAAGAAGACTCACTGAAAGTATTTTTTTACCAGGAAAAGATAAAACAAACTTTTTTTTCTTATTCTTCTTAATTTTCTTAATTCTCTCAGTTTCATCAGCCGGAAATGTAAAACGCTTGTAGGAGACAAAAGATACACAAATAAATGACCTAAATCTGCAACAATCTGTTGATTTAAAATACTTAATTGGTTGAAACTAATATATTTCAAGCTGGTTCCAGATTTTCTGTCATCTGTCAGTAAATTAAATGTTTGTCGGTTGTTACGGTTTCTTCATAATACTTTCTATACTCTGGGAAATTATTATGAGCATGTTTCACAACTTTTTATACAATAATCAAACATACAAATAGTCAAGAAAACAAGTGAATTCGTTACGAGTGCTGCAACAGAAAATGCTTTGATTGAATTTTGATTTATAGATGTTGTGTTTGGCAACATGCAAATATGAGTTAAATCTCAAAAAGAGCTTCTTTCTTAATCTCACATTACCAAAAATAACAAGCTTACGCTCAACTCCTTTGCCCTTTTCCACTTGTATCTTTCAGACTCCAAAATATTTTAGATTTAAATGTTTGACTCGCACAATGCGTTGTACATCAAATAGCATCTCCTAAATTGGGACGGGACGGGGGACCTCTTTCTCCCTTCCCCCGACGAAATGACTCCCGCCGCCCCACCGCACTCACTTTCTGTTTCTCCCCTCCCTCTCATCAGTCAGCTGGGCTTGTGGCATGCTCCGGCATTGTTTTGTGTTGGGGAGAGCGCCGGGGCTGATGGGGGTGTCCTCGATTGACCCGCTGATTCCAGGTTCAATCAGGGGCCACGGGTTCGAGGGGATGTAGATGAGCAATTTTTCTCCCTTTTCAAAACGACTCTTCGTTTTCTGTCAGCGGTGGAGGTGCTCAGAGAGCCGGCGGGGAGGCCGAGCGAGCCCCACGGGCCGGAGCGATTCTCCTCTCAAAAGTGGTGTTGAATTGGGAGTGGACTGTTGTGAAATGACACATTCAACTGGAAATCATTTAGATAAACGATTTGCCACAATAGGTGCAAGTGTGTGTGTGTGTTTGGTATAAAGGAGTAAATTCTACGTTGAATACATTTCCAAAGAGCCGGTTTGTGACAGAGCGGTTAGGGGTTATGGTTAGGGCTACTCTGGTATTCATGACACAGTTTGGGTTTCACTCTGTATTTTGGGTTTCTTAGTCCATGAAGGTCAAGTGCAAATGTGTAACTCCACATTTTTAATGTATGTGAATAAGTGTTGCCGTCTCAGAGTCTGACAAAGGCCAGGCAATCCTTGAAGCCAATGTTGAGGTGCCTTAAACGTGCATTCTCTCTAATGTCCTCCAGAGGTGCGACTCCTCTGGTTGTATAGAAGTCTATGAGAAAATTACTTCTCTCTTGATTTATTCCCTCAGTAAACATTGTAAACATGAGTTTTTGTCTCAATCTCTAGTTTCGAGTCTTCTTCAACACATCATGATGTTCATTTAGTAAATCATGGTAGAGGAAAATAGGCCATAAAGCAGGGTATGCTTTAGGGCGGGGCTACCTTGTGATTGACAGGTTTCTACCACACCGTTGTCCGGTCTTGGACTTGTTTGTGTTTTCTTATTACTTTAACCTTTTGACTTTGTGTTTTCAGTTCATTTTAGCATTTTTGTCACAAAAAATGTCTTACTCAGCGTTCTTCACCCTTTCATGTCACTTTTGGTCCAAACAGCCAATGGATAAGAACGGTGTAGATTTACGTGAAGGTCTAACCCAGTGACAAGAGGACAGAAATTATTATATAATAAGTAATTATCTTACTTGACGTTTCTCTGAAATATAACTTTTATAAAAGCCTCAGAATTTAGTCTCTTGCTCTGAGGATGAACATATGTTCACATTATCTTCCTATGAATATTTCATCTAACAAGAGGCTCCAACTCTGTGTGTAATCTTGGCACAAAGCTTGCTTTTAAAAAGTAAGTGACAGCTACACGTGCAGCTCCTAGTAGGTTGTAATACAAAATACAAAAGTAATCATTTATTGATTCTTTTGACATGCTTTGGATTCATACTTGCTGCTCATCTGAATTATTAATTTGTATTATGATCAGTTGTGTCCTATTTGTGAGGCAATAAGAATATTTATTTCTTAACAAACAAGTGATTCTAGTATGTTTAATAGCTGTTTTAAGAGTATTACCGAGATATAATTATCCTGGCATCACATTTTCATATTGACCCATAACATTTCACATTCTGTAAAGACAATTTTGAATACAATTTTGTACAATTATCCACTCAAATTCTGAATAAAAGGCAGATGCCCTATAATAATCAATTATCTATAAAATAGAATAAAAAAATAAAGACATGTCTTTTAATATCTACCATAACACAAGAAGACATATTGAAATTGCTTGTTTTCTTTTACCAACAGTCCAAAACCCAAAGATATTCTATTTATATCATACTATCGTGCCGCTGTCATGAAATCAAGTGCTCGATCCGATTTCTTTGATAAAACCCAAAAGGTTCAGACTTATAAGTGACCCAGTGTGTTACATTGTCCCAGTTGTGCTTGTTAACAAGTGTTTTTTGGTGTCCTATTGTTTGTGGGTTTGCAGCTGTTGAAAGCCAGAGCTCCAGCTCCGGCTCAGACGACCTGTTCGCTGGCCCCGCCTCCCCACCGCTGCCTCCCCGCACCTACAAGCCCTGTTTCGTGTGTCAAGACAAGTCCTCGGGCTACCACTACGGCGTCAGCGCCTGCGAGGGCTGCAAGGTAACATGTCAGGCCTGTGGTAAAACAAAAAGAAGAAAAAGAGACCCTCTGTTATGCTTCAGTAAAGTGGTCAGCAAAAAACAGCGCCTGCACTTTGTCCTGATAAACATGTTGTTCAGTCAATTTTTCAGCAGCAGTGACTTCCATCTAGACAACATAAACACACTCTTGTAAACAATCAATTTGTGTAATTCCAGATGTGTATCTGAGTTGTTTGCAGATGTTTCCAGCCAACAGATTCTTTTTTAACACATTTCAAGTTGTAGTCGGTTTCCCGATTTCCCGATTCAGAAGTATAGCACACATAACACTAGTTTTATTGTCGAAACATATCATTGGAACCTGCTATTATTCCCAATTCAAATGACACTAAAAGTCTCCCAAAGGTTTATTTACATCTGTAATGTTTGTAAACAACAACAAAAAAAGGCCTTCATTATATTCTACAGTTTAAATCAATACCTCAACATTTGGTGAATTGGCACTAAACTTTGTACAGATATGATCAGAATCAGAATCAGCTTTATTGGCCATGTGTGTTTACACTCACATGGAATTTGACTCCGGTTACACGTAGCTCTCGTTATACATATATACACATTTACAATAAGCAAGATAAATATTTAAAAAAAGACATTAAAAAGACAAAGTAGTCCAATTAGTGCAAGTAGTGCAGATGGGGGAGTCTGATTAATTGTTCATCAGGGTGACGGCCAGTGGAAACAAGCTGTTCCTGTGTCTGGTAGTTTTGTTCAAAATTGTCCTAATGACTGAACATGAATGGAGTAAATATCTTGCATGATATGTTCATACCGGATGTTTTATTGCGTTCAGTCAGTTATTCGCTGTATTTGGAGAAACAAACCACTAATATAAATATAAATCCTTCAAGTATAAAACTGAATAAACCTGTTTTACATTGTCGAAAAGATTCCAGATGACATAAAAAGATAATTTCATACTCGTGCTAACTTGAATCATTAAAATCGGCTCTTACTCTCCCCGTTGCCTCTGCAGGGCTTCTTCCGCCGCAGCGTGCAGAAGAACATGGTGTACACCTGCCACCGGGACCGAAACTGCATCATCAACAAGATCACAAGGAACCGCTGTCAATACTGTCGGCTCCAGAGGTGCTTCGCCGCGGGAATGTCCAAGGAGTGTAAGTGTCTGATCCCCGCCGACTCAGCAGGAGGCCTCGTAAGAAATGATGACGCCCTCGAGTGCAAAGCAGATAGCAGATAGGGGACAATGGACTGTAGAGGTTACTGATCAGATAGAGGAAGATACAGGAGGTGACTGAAGGGTCGGCCTCGACTAATTATCAACTTAAGTTTATCATTTGTGTTTTTGCAGAAGCAGTAACTTGTTACATAAGTGGTTCATGAAAGCCTGGTGCAGTACTTTACACTATAGAAGCCACTACAGTGGATACATAACTTAACCTTCAAGCAACATACTGCTGATCCAATTTCGGATCCGCCTTCATGTTGCATTCTACAAGCGTATTTTACCTTTTGCTTACTCGCATGAATAACGTTGATCCAGCCAAAGTGATAAATATCAGCTAATGTCTGTTTCAGACGGCGTGTAGCTGCATCCTTTATTCGTTTTATGTCTGCCCATGAAATACATTACTACTCATTTTGATATGTGTTATATAAATAAGCTTTATTTGTATCAACCACACAATATATGTTTTCAGATAGAACATGAGACTAATAGTCAACAATCGAGCGTTAGCCGATCGCCGCCAAGCGATTCTGCGCAGGACTGGCCCATCTCGAACAAACCTATTATTACATGAGATGCCATTGATTCACATCATGATGCGTTCAGGCTCTATCCAGTAAAAAGTATTCTTGGGCTAAGGCTAATTTGAAGGTTTTCATGACGGGTTCAAATGTAAAATACAGTTTTGGCGAGAAAGTTTAATAAACACAGTTGTTTAAAGGATATGTTTTCACAGACATATTAAATATATAGTTGAGGGGGAATTGGGACCAATTTAACTTCCGAGCAAAAACCAGTGTGGAAACGGTAAGAAAGAGTGTATGTTCCATTACATTGGATTTACGGTTTAACTTTTATTGTTTGCCGTGGTATCACCTACTCAACTTCTGGCACCGTGACATCTGTAAGAAGAACCTCAGAAAATGTTCAGACAAAACTATTAGTAAGAGATTATACATTTACTAAAAAATACCCTTTTTAAGATGTACATTTTCAAATGAGCCATTGAGAAGTTCTCCGTGAACTCGACCCAGTTAACAGAAGTGTGTTATAGGCGGCGATGGGGCAGCAGTGAGGGATCCACCCACCCACATGTTCTCATTGTTGCCGGCCCACGCGCATTACATAAATACGTCACATGGCGCAGACAGGTGGACGCGATGTAACTGCTCGCTGGCCTCCTCTGTTTGTCAGTGTGTAATGCGATCTCACTTGGAGTGTTTACACAATGTAGACTGAATGTAGGGCATCCAGAGATGAGTAGAAGGAGAAGGAGGAGTGGGTGGTGGTGAGAACGACAGAGACGGGGCTGTTGCATAATTCTGAGCATGTGTGTGGCTGACTGATCCAAGTCGTTGGGATGCACTGAAACGTGTTGACACCGTTAGCGAGGTGATTATGAAAGACTAACTGACAACTGGGTTTTCTACAAGGGAAAGAGTTCAACTGAAAGCTGAACATGTTCATAATTTTAAGTCATTTTAGAGGCGCTCAAAAAAAATTCCATTGATATACCATTTACCTCCATTGATTGTGAAAATGTGTGGAAACCACTAACGGTCTAAGCCATTGATGGAGTACCGAACGGGTCGACTACCGGGCACAGGATCACATTTTGTAGGGCTTTCACCTACAAAATGTGTGTGTCTGTGTGTGTGTATATGTGTGTGTGTGTGTGTATATATTGTGGCGGCCCAGGGGATTGGAGGTGGGATTCAGGCTAAAAATAGGCAACTCAGAGACCGAGGTCGTATAATCCAAAAACAAGTCTTTAATGATCAGGCTGAGAACAGCAAGGTTGGAGTTCGACTATCACCAACAAGGCGTCTCGTCCGTCCTTCTCCTCACGCCGTCCGTAGGAGAGGTCTCCAGCCTAGGATCAAAACAATCGAGAGGTTAATAATCCTTTTCTCTTAGTTTTACCGTCGCTTCCTCCTCTTCCTCTGCTCAGCCTTCTCTTCTCCCTTCTCTCCCCTGTGCTCTCCTCTCAGCTGGCTATATATCCCCCTAATTGGGGATTGCCTGCAGGTGGGTCCACTGCCAGCTCCCAATTGGCTGCAGCACCTGTACGGGGAAGTACCTGCTGTTGATTACTTTCCCCAGCTGCCGCCGGTTGATCCTCTCCCTGTTCTCCCTCACTCCCTCTGGGTTGCCACAATATATATATATATATATATATATTAGGGCCGGGACTTTAACGCGTTAATTAAGATTAATTAATTACGGGACTTTAGCGCGTTAATTAATTAAGCAAAAAATAAATAACATAATTTTAACCACACTTATTTTTGCACCGCGGAACGTTTTTCAATGAATGAGTTTCGACAGACCGATTATACTGGAGCACCAACTAGCGTTCTCGACTTCCGACAACAACAAACCACAGTGAACATGAACGAAGAAGCTGACGAGACCGCTTTGCTTGGCCCCGTGGATGGGAAATTCTATTTTAAAAAACGAAAGGATGGAAGCGTCGACAAGAGCATGGTTGTGTGCAAGCTATGCAACAAGGAATTTGCGTATCACCGCAGCACATCGAGCCTCAAATATCACCAGAACGCAAAACATATAGGAGTTAGCGTGGACCTTAGCCCGACTCCGAGTAAAGTTACAAGGACCCACTGTAGCTATTGCTACACTTAATGGCAAACATTGCACTGGTCTGCTGGACTGAAACAAATAAACAATATTTTGTTGATTAAGCTTATGTATTCAGTCATTATTCAATGGTATACTAAAAATCCATGTGAAAAAAATTACTTCTCACTGTTCTCAGGTCAAATATTTATATGCAATTAAAATGCGATTAATTTCGATTAATTAATTACAAAGCCTCTAATTAATTAGATTATTTTTTTTAATCGAGTCCCGGCCCTAATATATATATATATATATGTATATATATATATGTGTGTGTGTATGTATATATATATATTTAACTTTTTAAAAACATATATATATACTATATACATAATTATGTACAAAAATACATATCAAATCATTGATTTCATAATCAAAGATTAAAGTGTCATGGAAAGGCCTGTGAAGCCATTAATAATGTCAATGTGAAACCAAATTCAATTTAAATTCAAGAAAGAATTTACATCAAAATGCCGAAAGATTCAGAGTTTTAAATCAAGCATCATCGTCTAAATCCATTTTTTTTATTATCCAAACCTCTTCTAACGTTCGTCATCCTTTTCTTCAGCAGTGAGAAACGACAGAAACAGCCGGAAGGGGAAGAAGGAGGCGGTAAAGATGACCATCATGGAGACTTACGAGCTGACGGCGGAGCTCGGCTTGATAGTGGAGAAGATCTGCAGGGCTCACAGGGAGACCTTCCCCTCTCTTTGCCAGCTGGGGAAATACACCACAGTGAGTCAAGACGTGACAATATTCCTCTGCAGAGAGAACATAATCTGCAGAGAGGTCAGAGCTCAGTCCAGTGGTTCATTTGATTTAAATGTATTTTATGATTAATAGTTGAAGGATAGCATGAATTTAACAGATATTTCTGGAGGAAATATACGTGGAAGTGGCTAAATTGTCCTAAAAGTTGACACGTCCCTTTTTATTTTTTTAAACCTTGCTATGTAAAGGTCTTTTCAGACCAAATGTGAACAATTCAAGCAAATAAATGCCACGTCCATTAAATATCTTTTGCAGATAAAACCAAACCAGCCAATAAAATAGGGACTTTTCATCATTTGATCAATAGTTGTTCAGTAGATGCCACGTAGTCGGCATATTGTTTGAACTTAGAGCTTCTTTGGCAAACGTTTTAGCTCGTTAGCTAGCAAACAATGTAGCGTGTCTTAAGGAATACACAGCAGCCCTCTTTTAAAGTCTACTTACTAGGTCCACACAAATATATCTATTTATTTGAATTTTGGTAAGAAAGCATCTCCATATTGATTAAACTCAGTTTAATTCTGGTTTAAACTTGAATATAAGAAACAGAGATCAGCTTTATTTTAATTATGGATTTACTCATTTCAGCCTAGTTTTGATAATCTCTGTTTGGAGCTCATCTTAAAATCAAATTAATTATTTTTAGTGCAGAAATGTAGTCGTTGTTAAAGGTAAATTATAAAACCAGACTTTATAGTATAAGCACTAGTGTACTATATTTATTTATTATTGTAAGTAGTGGTATTTATTATTATTATTGTTATTATAACCAGCAGTGGAAGCATTAGTCTCCATCTCACAGTGTAGTTGGGCAACATACTGAACCTCACATTGCACGTGAGGGTGCTTGTGAGTGATTATTGCAGCTGATGAGCAGGTGGCACCTTGTATGGCAGCATCTGCTGTGTGTGTGTGTGTGTGTGTGTGTGTGTGTGTGTGTGTGTGTGTGTGTGTGTGTGTGTGTGTGTGTGTGTGTGTGTGTGTGTGTGTGGTTTAAAGTCAACAATGTGCTTCTTTGGCGCCACCAACAAGAAATGTGAACACATTGTGACTTTTCCGCACAGTATTTGCAGTGTTGTAATAATGAGCTCTGGTTTCTGCATGCTATGATGTCCAATGAACCCAATTGTGTTAATGTGTTAGTAGCCATTTCATACAGTGAGACCATATTTCTTAAATCTTGACGTCATTGTATAAAATTACCTGTTTTGACCTCTGAGATAATGACACCCTCATTTGATTCAATTGAGTTTATTTTGTTTCGCCTAAAATTGCAAATTTGCAATATAAGGGTTTCTGAGCAGTTTCCACAACAGAAGTACAATGAAAAAAACAATTCTAGCAGAAATCTCCAAATGTCAAATCACAGCATGGATTTTTCTATGGAGTTCCTCAAGGTCTTGGTCCCTTAATGTGGTATTTTGGAGGGATTTCTGATCATAATTATCAGTTCTCAATGTCATCAAAAATTGTAACATTTAGCATCAAGTCTTTGTAATACATTTTATCAACCCAAAATATTACTGCAACAACGTATCTGACAAATGTGAATGTGCGAATGGCCATCATATACTTCCATCATAATGTTATAATTTTCAATAATTTACAAATTTTTGTTTCTGATTTGTAACTAGAGCCATCTGCTATCACTCCCCAAAGATCCATGTGTCCTTAAATAAATAAAAACAGGTCTGTAAGGGAAAAAACATTCCTGTTTAGAGGCAAAACTAAAATGATTGAGGGAAAGAAAATCTACACAAATAGCAGCTGCACCTGATTTATCAGTCGGGACAAAGGTTAGTAATTGCTAGTGATACTGCATACTCATGCAGATCTAAAAAAAAGAACTAGGGCAGGACTTCTGCTTCTCAATAACAAGAAACGGGACACAGACAGAACACGATGTTCATTCAAACTGTGACACACATGCATCACAAACAGGAATAACTTGTGCCTTCGTAACAAAACACCCCTATTTATCCGAATGGTACTAATCTGTCTGGGTGTGCTATTTCCACAAATTCTTAACTGCTTTGCATGTTGCATCAGATATTTTTGGTTTGAGTCAGCAGAAGTGAGTGATTTCTGAATGCAAGAAGTACCTGGTTGGAGATTTATTAGTTTTGAAGACTCCTAAAATCATCATGTGCCTATATGAAATACCTTTTAAAGTATATTTTAAGTAGTTTTACTGTAGAGGCCATTGTTTTTTTCTGTTCTATTAATCCTTTTAGTTTATTTTTTAGCAGTGAATTGTCACCCAACTCTGAAGTTCCTCTTTTTAACGTTTTACCGTCTTTCAACTCATTCTGTTCGCTCTCATTGACTGGTTTACAGACTCATAATCCCCTCGACGCTAAACGTCCTGTACCAAACAGCAGACAAACAAAGTTAGCAACTCGCTAGTTAGCACTATGAAGCATTTAGCAGGTACAGCAAACCCAGATATGTGTAGGAGTCATTGGAGCCAAGTAAAAAGACTGAATATTGGACTCACACATTCATAGAGTCTCTAAAAACACAGCGCTAAATGAATGTTAATTCATTATTATTATATTTAATTTAGCTGACACTTTTATCCAAAACGACTTACATGCTATACAGTAGACCGTAACCACAGCAATGGTGAGCATTTAGGGTTAAGTGTCTTGCTCAAGGACACATCGACATTGACTAGCAGAGCCTGGGATCGAACCACCGATCCTCAGATTGAAAGTCGAACTTGCTAACCGCTGAACCACAGTCGCCCCTTAAGTCACACCTTCATCATACAAGGAAAATAGCATGTTTCGTTGGTAAAGTTCGACTTATATCTCTAATCACATCAAACCTTTTTTTCCCCAAAGTGGCGTTCTGAATCCCACGTCTCCCCTGAGACACAAACGCTAAACATCTCAGACAACTTCTTCATCTTTTCTCCCGCGTCCAGAACTCCAGCTCAGACCACAGGATCCAGCTGGACCTCGGGCTGTGGGACAAGTTCAGCGAGCTCGCCACCAAGTGCATCATCAAGGTGGTGGAGTTCGCCAAGCGAGTGCCCGGTTTCACCGGCCTGACCATCGCTGACCAGATCACTTTGCTCAAAACCGCCTGCCTGGACATCCTGGTACGTCTGAGCGTTTCCTAAAATTACTTCCTGCTTCAAGACTTCCAGGTGTTTTAACAGAAACTTTGTGACGATGACCTGTGAGCTGTGCATAGTTTGGGTTTACTGTATAACTTGGATTACACTTACGATAGATTTTTAAAAGTATCCAAATGAAACACACAACCCAGTTTGCCAACTCTTTCCCTCAGAAAGTCGCGAACGGAACGAGCTACAAAAGTCACTAAATCTAGCGGGAAAGTCTCCAAGTCTGCAAGACTGACTAACTAATAATTTGTCTAATTTACAATTACATCCTTTTTGCACAATTAACAGAAGTGTTTCCCAATGAATACATGAGCATGTTTAAAGGATTTACTTTTGTCTCTACTGGTACAGACAGTGCCATCTAAACCGCTAGCGGGATGTAAAGTTTTAGGTTTAGATGACTAGCAAATGGCAGCAATTGAATAATCTCCTATTATCCTATTAATATATTACAGAATGTACAATAATCATTTTTAATATAAAAAAACTTGGATCTCTCTGCAGCGGAGGTTGAAAAAAGAAACTGTGTGTTTCTTGTGAGGATGTGTGGTGGGCGGTGAGAAGCAGGCTGAAAATCACCTCCTGTTCTTTTGCTGATTTAAATCTGATTTAGGGCAAAAATAAAATGTTCGAGATAATTAGATGCAAAAGTACAAACGGGTACAAATATGATGTCCAGCTTGATGAGAACCAACACAGGATGTCCTTTTTTTCTAAAATCATGTTTTTTCCGGAGGGGTGGGGTGGGTGGGGGTGGAGGGGGGGTGAGGGGTTGGAGGGGTTGGGGGTAGGGTTTTAGTGTGTTTTAGACATTTTTCAGCCGTCCTGCCTCATGAGCACCTGATACTTATTCCGACGTTAAGCACATTCACCTAATCTTTCTTTCTTGTATTCCTTCTTTTCCTCGCTCTGTTCTTCTTCCGTCCAGATCCTGAGGATTTGCACTCGCTACACTCCTGACAAGGACACCATGACCTTCTCCGACGGGCTGACCCTGACCCGCACTCAGATCCACAACGCCGGTTTCGGGCCGCTGACGGATCAGGTCTTCACATTTGCAGGCCAGCTGCTGCCGCTGCAGATGGACGACACAGAGAGCGGCCTCCTCAGCGCCATCTGTCTCGTCTCCGGAGGTACTGAAGTTCAGGAAAAAAATATAACCCTTATTTTTAAAGCTTTTCCCCGAACATATAAGATAAATATTCTCTGGGGTCCGTTTGAACAGACCGACAGGACCTGGAGGAGCCGTCTAAGGTGGAGGTGCTGCAGGAGCCACTTCTGGAGGCGCTGAAGATTTACTCCCGCAAACGGCGGCCCAGCATGCCGCTCATGTTTCCCAAAGCCCTCATGAAAATCACTGACCTGCGCAGCATCAGCGCCAAAGGTCAGAAAGTGGATCACCTTCTAGTGGATCTTTCTCCATAAAGCCACTAATTTGTAATTTATATAATTCAAAGAATACAATCTGTGCTTGGCGGTGTTTACTGTGCTCTATAACTAATAAAGTGATGCAGTAAAGATGTATTTTCATCTGCCAACCATCTCACAAATTCCCTCGGCAAAAGGCCAATATATTTTTATTTGCCGTTTTAAGAGTTTGAAGTATATTCTGATGATTTTCGGGATAATAAGGTTAATCGAACAATAGTGACATGAAATGTCATATCGTATATTTCGCTGTATAGAGGGGTATTCACTCATGTATTTTATATTGTAGAACAAAAGGTGAAAATCTCTCATGCGGGTGTTAACCATAGACCTTGTTTCAGGCATCTCATCAAATAAACATTAAAATACTTTGACTTTGAGACGAAAAATAAAAACTGTCGGTAATGTGTGTTTTTGTTGTTCCACAGGAGCGGAGAGGGTGGTGACGCTGAAGATGGAGATCCCGGGCTCCATGCCCCCTCTGATCGAGGAGATGCTGGAGGATCTGCAGAACCTGGAGAAACACTCTGAGGAGAGCAGCGTGGAGGCGAACCCCAGCCAGCACACACACACACACACATCATCCCCCCGCAGCACATGAACTCCTCTGACTTCTCACCTCGGATGTCGCTCAAAGAACATTGTTTCCCGTCTTCCCTCCCAGAGAAAACGCTGCCAGTATAAACTAAAGATGCAGTCCAGAGTTGTGTCTTACCTCAGTTTCACAGATCGCTTGAAAAAGAGATTAAGTTGAAGGAGAGCTAATTTCTGCCTCAAAGGAGAAAAAAGAGAGAGAAAGAGAGAACGATGCAGTAACGTTTTAAAGTGTATCACAGTTTTCTTTTTTAACCTCTCCTGGCAGACACCTCGTAACCACTGGTAATCGCACAGGTTTCTACTGTATTTATACTTGCATGGATTACTTTTACCTCATTTAAAAACAGCGTTGTTAGCTTTAGAGTAGCAGAGTTATTAAACATGATGGACTTAAAAGGTTTACTGGTTGTACGTGGAAATTATTGTTTTCCATATGTGTAAAAGGAAAACTGGACTAACTGTTATATTATATTATATAACATATTTACAGAGGGGAAAAACGCAGATGTATGTGCACAAAAGGGAAATGTAGAAGCTCTCAAACTTATGTGACTGAGTTTTTACGGGAAAATGGAAAAGTACGTACGGAAAGCTGCTGAGCCTCGAAACTAAAAAATGAACAAAATACATTGTCAGTGATGAATTTTGGAAATGAGCTGAACAAACTGGTTTTAAATAAGCAAAGTGATTTGTCACACAGTGGATGTTTTCTGTGAAATGTGATAGGACTGAAAAACGTATTGATATTTTATTTAAACGTCCGACTGCAGGAGGCACAATAATTGTGTGTATTTCAATTAAGTGAAACGTGTCAAAATACCATTTTAAATTAAATATTGTCGTACTGCCGAGATGTCCTTGCTTAACCGTCATATTCTACAGACTTAAGAAAACATCTTAGTTTGGTACAAATCCATGAAGAAATCCCTCCCTAATAATTTTTCATGTTTTTTTCAATGAGAATGATTATGTAAAAAGTATCATTCCCTCTAATATCGCAAATCATATCGCTACTGCAACCTCATTCAAAATAATGAGAATTTGATATTTTCATAAAGGTTCAGCCCTAAAATGTGATACAATGCATTGTGGGGTTGTTTGCAGAAAGTAGTGTATATGATACGGACACTACTTTTTTTTTTTTTATTTCATTCATTTTCTGAGAGTACTATAAGATGCACTCATTTCACACAAATGAAAAATGTTGCTCGGTAAATGTAGAGCTCTTTATCATAAACGGAGTGATTTCAGTTTCCACCTCGTTTCAAATCTTTATGCTTAGCTAAGCTAACCGGCTGCTGGCTGGAGCTGTATATGAGTGGTGTGGATCCGCTCTTCAGCAAGAACTCCGACACGCACAACTACGCCTTTAAAAGCGTGTCGTTCTCTTGGAGCAGTTGTTGTACATTATTTCTGGAGATCTGTCTTATTTTTTATTTATTTTTATCAGTATCAAATATAGTTACACTGAAAGTAAGCTAACACACAACTTTATTCTCTCACATGTATTCTACCTGCAAAGTTTTAATCCCAGATGGCATTTTTGCAATTATTGGTAGACCTGGGTGTTTACCGAAATGTTCAAGTTTCAGTTTTAATAATGAAAAGATCCTTGATTCTTTCTTTTCCTTTAACAAAATAAGCCAATTTCTGAAATGCATAGTTGTTTGATATTCTCTTATCACAGATAGCCGTCATATTAATTTTTGCCTACATGAAATACTGTTTATCGTGGAAATAATACTAATTAAAACGAAATAACTTGCATTAGGCTAAAAAGGATTTTGGGAAAAGTGGTATAATGTTACAATATGTACATCAGCATCGCCTCATTGTTGGCGAAGCAAATGAGATCAGACACTTAAATGACATTTGTGCCTCAAGAAATACATTCCATTAAACATAAGGATGTTGTTTAGGTGTATAAAATATCTCCTGTAAGTAACAAAGCAAGCAGCCTGTGTACTTTAACAATTCACATGCCTTCTTCAGATGTGCCAACATCTTCCATATTTTGTGAATTATACATATTTTGCCAATTTTAACCTGGTACATTTCATCACGTTTCATGTGTCCTTTGTTTTGTTGCTTTATTAAAAGTATTGTGTATATAATTTCATTTTAGCTGTGTCATGTTTCCACTGAAGCTGTTCTTGTTTTAACGTGGAGTGTGAGGTTGTTTGAGGTCAGCGTCTTTTTTTTAATTTATTTTTTTAATTTATTGTAAGACAAGAGATAATACATAGACATAACACTAAGAGGACAACAAAAGAGTGAGATACAAACCAGCAAAACATCATATAGTCAGGGTATAGGAGAATTGTGTGTGTGTGTGTGTGTGTGTGTGTGTAAGTAAAAGAGAGAGAGAGAGAGAGTGCCTGAGCCTTTTTGAGATGAAAGAAACAACAAGGTACATAAATGAGGGCAGATTTATATGTACCATCAGGTCAGCGTCTTTCAATAGCCGGGTTCATACTGCCCCCTGTGGTCCCTGGAGGGAAACTGCACTGCAGTAATTGCATCCACTGACTTTCCACTGAAGAAATACTGCATAACAAAAACATGTATTGCATTAAAACTCTTACTTCAATAAAAAAGTCCAAAAGTCTTCATGCCCAAAAATACTAACAGTACCACAATAATAAGTGCTCATGAATAGTGCTCAATATTATATATTATATATATATATACGACATATTTTTATCAAAACCTGCTCCTAACTCACTTTCACACTGTCGGCGGCCGTAAAAATTTGATCGAGCTGCAGGGTTGAAGCCTGATTATTTACTCTTTTCAGCTCACCAGTTTATATTACTAGATGATGACATTAATACTTTTTAAGGATATGTGTGTTTTTTTTTACTAATAATGAATGCTGGCTGACTCTAAATGAAGCTTTGTGGTTGGTGTAAGAAAAGATTCATGATTTTCTTTCCTCACGACAACTAAATTTCCTAGAGTCCCTGAATGCCTCAGTGACCTCTAACCACAACACACCGATAGCACATCCGCCCTTTTCTGGTAAGTAGCATTGAGCCAGTCTGTTAAAGGCTAATGATTTAAATGAAAAATACATTGAAATTGTTTTGTAACTCATACAGAATTATACAGAATATAAAATATTTCCCATGTAGGTCGCAGGTAATTTCTTACTCGTGTTAGGTCCTAGCTACCTTGTGTTAGGTCATAGCTAACTTGTGTTAGGTCATAGCTAACTTGTGTTAGGTCATAGCTACCTTGTGTTAGGTCATAGCTAACTTGTGTTAGGTCATAGCTAACTTGTGTTAGGTCATAGCTACCTTGTGTTAGGTCATAGCTAACTTGTGTTAGGTCATAGCTAACTGTTGTTAGGTCAGAGCTAACTTGTGTTAGGTCATAGCTAACTCATGTTAGGTCATAGCTAACTGTTGTTAGGTCATAGCTAACTTGTGTTAGGTCATAGCTAACTTGTGTTAGGTCATAGCTAACTTGTGTTAGGTCATAGCTACCTTGTGTTAGGTCATAGCTAACTTGTGTTAGGTCATAGCTAACTGTTGTTAGGTCAGAGCTAACTTGTGTTAGGTCATAGCTAACTCATGTTAGGTCATAGCTAACTGTTGTTAGGTCAGAGCTAACTTGTGTTAGGTCATAGCTAACTCGTGTTAGCCATCACCTGCGACGGCTAATGCTGAGTTTAAGCATTAATTGACACATTAGTTAAGGCTAAACTAGATAACTACGCTGGCTTTAACCAAGTTAGTTAGCTAGGTGGGTGACTAACTTGGCTAAAGTCAGCGTTAGCCGCTATGCTAGTGTTGGCCAAAGGTTAGCGCCACTCACATTTTTCGCGGGAGTTCATTAACGTAACATAAAGTCGATGCAAAGACTCCTGAAGCTGAAGCCTATCTGCGTTTAAATGGTCGTCCAGTCATTACTAAAGGCTTCAGAGCTCTATGATACCTGATGTGAGTAGAGAACAGAGGAAACGATGTATATGAACCATATGGTACAAACGCATGACGTTATTTTGAGTGTTGATGGAGCTGCTAACGGAACGGTGTCCAATCTCGGCCAGGTTTTAGCTAACATTCTGATAAAATGCCACTTCAAATATTGATAAAAATGATCGTATCACGTTTTCAGCTGATTTAATGATGTCACGTTAAGCTTTAACTTCTTACCTTTCGAGCTAAATATTGTTTTTATTTTTAGAGTTAGCCTAGCCTTTACTAGAGCCGGTAAAAGGACGCTAGCGCCGGGAAATTAGCCGTGCGCTACTCTTGTCCAATCCCGATCGCACTTCTATCCTCGTAGTAAACACTCGCCGCCGCTGTTTTTCCGGGGATATTAACTTGATCCAGGGTCACCAAACTGACCATCAATGCTGTCAACATATCCGGGAACGTAGTTATGTCCTTCACAATAAGATATCACGCTTCAACATCTCCAAACTATGCAATAAAAGCTCAATTTGAGCGTATACCACCACCTACTGGATGTTTTGTTAAACTCTTCTCATGTCAATCCCTTGCAAAACACCTGCTGATGCATGCAAGTTAACAATTATGCACATGTATGTTGTATATAACAATTACTATCATAACACACAGTGAAGAGTATGAGTTGTATTACAGATAAAAACACCAGTATTCAAGATCGAGAAGCTACATTGTTAAAACCCTTCAAATGTACAAACATCTTTTATCCAAAGAACACCGATGTGTACCGCATGTGTACAGAACATTGAAAACATATGTTAATTTAACGTTTATTCAGTTAGATTAGGAAGTCATGAAATATTAAGCAAAAAAAAAGTCAATCGTATATTTAGAGACGTTAAACATTGAATGGGGTCAAAGATAACAGGACGGTTAACAAAAGACAAATGACTTGTGCAAATCTTTGAAAATATGAACATTTATTTAAATACAAAACAGACAAAAAGAAAATACAACACTAATCTGGACACAAATAACATTTAAAATAATCCTCGTCATCCAGCTCCTCGTCCCAGCCCACACACATGGTGTGATACCATGTGTGGCAGCTGTCACACTGGACCCACGACACCAATCCCTCCGAGCTCTCGGGAGGGTCAGGTTCCCTGCACCGGCCACACTCCCAAACTGTTGTCTCCATGTCTTCAGGAGTGTGACCTATTCACAGAATAAAAAACAACAACTTTGAACTAAAAAAAGATCAGATTTTCATGGGTTGGCATTCAAAGAAAGTTAACATGAAGTACACTACCGGTGGATGTCGTGGGTCCAGCAGACGAGGAGCTGGATGATGGTCCGGCGTCTGCAGGTTTGGAGGCTGTATGAATAACAGAAAAAGCATAACCATGTTTTGTTTAGTCTTCATCAAGGCTAATGTCACCATCATGTTATAATATTGTATTTTCTCAGGTTACATAAAGCATTTACAGTGGGAGGGAGAGGAACGACTCTGAGACCCACGGAGGCCACATCCCCCTGCCGATGTTGAAGGCTCTAAAAAATAATCATATTTTATTATAACAATGCTAAAATACATACTCATAATGTCTAACTGTCACAATAGTTAATGTATTGACATTTATATGCAAATTAAAATGGTAAATAGGTGTGTGCTGACCAGGAGATGGGGGAAGGTGGCCGTGGTCCTCAGCAGGCAGGCTCTGGAGCGATGTTGTGCTGGCAGGCAGCCGGGGACCGTGGGAGGCAGAAGAGGGGACAGAGTGGGATGAGGGACCGGCGATGGGAAGTCCGGAGCTGGAGGCGGAAGTAGCCCAGAGGGACACTTGTCTTCTGCGGCTGGGGCGGGAGCCGCCAGACAGGGTGGAGGAAGTGGCTGCCGGGCAGGTGTCTTTGGCCCGCTGCTGCTCTCTGTCTGCTCTGGCCAGAGCTTGAGCTTCCCTCCTTGCAGCTCGGTCCTCCGCCTCCTCGATGACATCAGACATCTCCTGGGCTGTCAGTAACCTGGCCTTGGTGACATTCCTCCTGACCTTACCGGTGTTGCGGTTATATTGGATTTCGGCCAGGAGGTGGGCCAGGTCAACTGTAATCCGGCCTGATGTTACCAGGGGATGGGTGATGTAAGGATTTGGGGTGGGGGGGGCAGGAGGAGAGGCAGGTGGAGCAGGTGGGGGTTGGGCTGGGAAAAGGGGACGTTGGGAGGGAAGGGCAACATCAGGTGCAGCCCAGGAAGATGCCGATGGAGTTGGCGGAGGCTGTGAGGAGGGCCCGCACCGCGGCCCGGACGGCATGACCCGTGACCAGTCAATGGCCATCGAGTCCAGAGGGTAGATGCCACACCTCCTGAACCCAGCCACCACCACTCTCCGATCCTTCACCCTCTGGTAGGAGTCTCTTAGGACCCTTGAAAACTCCTTCTTAGAAACCAAGAAGGAGTGGCTCACTGCCGACAGATCTCCTGTAACACCAGAGAAATCTGCCTTCAAGGGTCTGAAGAAACTCACATCCAAAGGCTGAAGGATGTGAGAAGTATGTGGTGGCAGGCACAGGAGAATGACACCCTCCCTCTGTGCCGCCTGGACCAGCTCTGGATCCAGATGGGACTGATGTCCATCCATTATGAGCAGCAGCGGGCGCTCCTGAGTGGCGAACTTCAGGAAGTGCCCGACAAACCACTTCCTAAACAGCTCACTGTCAATGTACCCTGCTGGCGACTTCCCGTAGAGGGCATCGGGAACCCCTTCTTTATTATAGGGCCCCCCTGGATATCCCCCCTTGTAGATGATGAAAGGGGGGACATCCTCCCCAGCCGCGTTGAGGCAGGCCAGGACGGTGATGTGGTCCCTGGTTCCCTGGGCCTGCCTGTAAGCATGTTTAGTCCCCCGGGGCACTATGACCTTTCTTCTTGTAGAGTCCAGCTGAAACCCCGTCTCGTCACAGTTGTAAACCTGACGGGGTTTCTCCCTCAACCCGTGCTCCTCCAGGGTGGTGGTGAGGAGCTTAAAGTACTCCTCTATTGGCCCCCTCTTGGCGCAGGATGCCCTCCCACGGTCAATGATGTCTGGGGTCCGGGCAGTCAGGCGATGGTGGTGCCGCTCCCTAAAATTGATCCACCACGTCTGGCCAAGCCCGGTTTTGGGGGCTGCCTGGTGGCGGAGGTTATAGATGGCCAGAGCGTGGGCCAGGACCTGAGGCTTCGTCAGTGGAAACCCATGACTGGCAGAGTACAAGAGGTACTCCACCAGGGAATCCTCATCTGCAGGGGTGAGGAGAGTCCTCTGACCCGGGACACAATCAGAGGACACCCTTCCACTGACTCGGTCACTCAGGCTGGTTTTTGGGACCCCAAACACCTGGGCTGCCTGCCGTAGATTGAGCCTGCCTGCTTTCACCTCCTGTAGGGCCTGCGCCATGGCCTCCTGGGTCCACTTCCTCGTCGTCCTCTCCCTCTTCCTCATTTGCCGGATGTTTGGCATCTGCAAATACACATTTATTTTGGCACAGTCAGAAATTAAATTCAAAAGTAGTTTAAAATGTCTTAATAATGTTGATGAATTCTATAAATTGCCATGTATAGGCACATGCATATTTGCCACATGCATAGACATACATGTATATATATTTACCTTAAACCATTGCAGATTTACAATTTCTATATCCATCTTTTCTTTTCTTGATCCTCCTGTAAAGGAAAAAAACTCTCATACTGACACACGTTACCTACCTTTCTTTCCTGCTTCTTCTCTTCTCCTTGCTATCTTTCTATTCAAGTCTTTCCTGCTTCTTCTCCTTGCTATGTCTTTTCTTTCCTGCTTCTTCTCTTCTCCTTGCTATCTTTCTTTTCAAGTCTTTCCTGCTTCTTCTCCTTGCTATCTTTCTTTTCTTTCCTGCTTCTTTTCTTCTTCTTGCTATCTTTCTTTTCAAGTCTTTCCTGCTTCTTCTCTTCTTGCTATCTTTTTCAAGTCTTTCCTGCTTCTGCTTCTTCCTTGCTATCTTTCTTTTCTTTCCTGCTTCTTTTCTTCTTCTTGCTATCTTTCTTTTCAAGTCTTTCCTGCTTCTGCTTCTTCTCCTTGCTATCTATCAAGTATTTTCTGCTCCCTCTTTAACTCCTTATTTTCTCTCTCTCCTCTCGTCCTTTGCTCTGTCTCTGTTCTCTATCTTTTCATAAAACACACAAGAGAGAAATTGACTCAACAATATTATATAACCTAGCACTGTATTATATTGTTTGTGTACCTACACAAACAACATTTCTTATCATAAGAGCCACTGCTGACTTAACAGATGTACAGACAGTCTTTCGCACTCTCAATCACACACACACATCAACATTATTTGCATAATGTATTAGTAAGTGCATATTATCATTGTGCATGAAAATACTTGATGTAGTTTGGCTTATGAAAAACAAGAAAAACATTTGATTATGTCTGCCTTTACGTTTCAGATCTACAAAACAAACCTGATAGCGATCCGATTATTTGTTCGTTTTTCCCGCTGTCGCAACTTTCTTTTCAGACATCAAACTTGTTTGCCTGCCCCCCTCCCTTCCTCCCCTTGACTACAGATCACGTTACACATGATGGTGTATTTTCATTGGCTAGACAAAGTAGTGTTAAGCTAGCGTTGAAATACACTCATATGCTAACCCATAGTAGCAGTACGATGACAATACAGAAAAACTTTTCAGAGTAAAGATCGTCGCCCGAGTGTCGCCGAGTGGTCTTTCTGCTTTCTCACATCTAAGTAACTTTCCTATAGTATTTAGATATGTAAACGTCCATGTATGTTAATGAAATTTGACACGTAGATTGTTTGATATGCATAAAGTAATACTACTTACACTTTGCCGGCGATCGCGGAAGAAAATGCCGGCAAAAAGACCGGAAACTGCGTCACGTCGGAAAATTCGGGATTGGACAATAGGAGCTTACGGCGATCGGGATTGGAAACCGTGACGCTACAAAGTTAGCTTAGCATAGCACTGATCGATCCGAGCGCCACTGAGAAAACAAGCATTTTAAACATAATTTGCTTGTCTTATGGAGAGAGCTAACAAATGTACATAATTAGCTCTTCCATTTATGTTTGAATTATGTAGAAGTTAAAAACCAATGTCAAAGCATTTTTAAAACGGCTAACAAAATAGTTGTCTTTCTTCAGTAAGAACAAGCTAATTTATGATGGTAATACTGTTGATGCTTTTCTCAAACGTATTTTGTTTACTAGCAGTTTTAGTTGTTAGCAGCAATCAGTTAACATTAAGGCAAGAATAGTGTTATTTATGATTAGCAGGATCCTGTATTTTTTCAATTGTTGATGTATTTTTTTCTGTATTTATTAACACAGTCAGTCTTACCATACAACTCACAGTCACACTGCAATATACATTTTAACTTTCTAGAAAATTGTGAGTTTTTAAAAAGACATTGATAATAAATATGGAAATAAATTGTCCACCTGAAAGTACGAGGTGGATTTTCTGAAGTGTACTGAAATGTCTCTTCTTTTGTTTCTCCCTCTCTTCATCCCTCACCCTCCTTCCACTCCTCTCGGACTCCTCCTTTCTGTCTTTAACTACAGACCATCACTGCTGAGTGAAGTGTAAGTTCACACATTAATTATGGTTTTGCTATAGCTAAACTGATATTACATTGGTTTTGTTAAGTTAAAAAACCTTAAGCGATCGCGTGAAGAGAAGTCCAGGATTCAATTTGTTATATTTAAAAAGTATTTAATAAAAGATGATGATGAACAGAATATAGTTCCCGGCCGAGGACGTCTCTCTTCAGGCAGTCCACTTTCAGTCGTGCTGTAAGCCGTTAGCTTATCGCTGTGCGATTCATGGGAAGGAACGTTGCGCCCTGTACAAATGTTACAGCTATTAATGCTCTCAGTCGCTGGGCTTAAGGCCTCTCCATTGGTTAGTTTCCCAGCATGCAAAATAACTACCAATAACATAGCATGCTAATGGCTAAACCCCTTCACAGGGGCGGAGTCCTACTCAGGTAAACAGTCCTACCTCCTGGTAGCTTTCTTACTTGCGGTGTTTAAATCCTTCCACCCTCCTGTGCTACAACAAAATAGTCCTTTTCAAAGCATGCTTGTTACAACCTCCCACCATGTGCAACCTCTCTTTGTCTATGCCCTCCATCTTTAATTTATTCCATTCACACCTATACCATCTCACAGTAACTAAAAACCCACAGTGTCCTTCTACTATGCTACAATACACATCTTCATAATCTTAATTAATATTCCATATTAATTAGTATTATTATCCTTCATAAGTATTGTAATTTAGACATAGACATTCTTTAAATACATGTGCAAGTTAAAATAAACTATTACAACTCTATAGTTTGGAATGTCTTCCCATCATAATAATCCGGCTCGACAGGAATTACATCCCTACATTACATACTCGATAATAAATAAATTACCCAACCTTTACAACAGTTTGTTCTAGAGTGAAATTACTCTGGTTTTCTGAGAAGAATGGAAATATGACATGTTTCTCTCTCCTTCTGGCCTCCTCCATTCTGTCTCTAACTCATTATTATTCAAATTGTGGGGAGGTATTACAGCTGGGGCACAGAGGGAAATGCTGATTTTTTTATTTTTATTTCAAGAACTTTGAGAAGTAAACATAACCAAAGTACATGGGACATATATGTCATTAATAAATACATGGTGAAATGCCTGTACCTTATTGTACATTTATACGTTATGCCGTTAACAGGTTACGCTTGAAGAGATGCAGAGGAATAATCCACCAACCCACTGGGCAGGTAAACTCTTACTCTTTGACTTCTTACTTCTTCTCACATATGTTACGCAATTATCAACATAATTTAACTTTAATAATTAGTTGAGATTCTCAATTTTAAAAGGATATTTAGTATATTTTAGATATATGTCTATTAATGTTCTTATTGGTATTTAGTATTTGCACTCTTTACCAGTGATGCACACGACTTTCGCTCATGATAAATAAAGCTGTCTTTTAAAAACAACAGTAAAACGCATCCTGCTTGATGTCCGTGTGATTCCAGTTAGATTTCAGCTTCACGATCTCTTGACTCCTCTTCAGGAGAAGCCCCGGCACGTCAAAGGATGCCGGTCATGAGAGGAGGCCGAGACAACGCCTCCTAGGTCCAGGACTGCTCTGACCTGCATAACTTCCTTCTTGTTAGGAGAATAACATGGTATAGGCCAGTGAGGAGCCGGATTAAATTCTGCTTATAGTTGCCAGCCCGTCCCAGAATGCCGGTCATCAGAGGAGGCCGAGGGAACGCCTCCTTGTCTCATGACCGGTCGGACCTGGACGATCTTCTCCATATTAGGAGAATAATACGGTAAAGGCCAGTGAGGAGCCCGATTAAATTCTGTTTCTTAGTTTCATGAGTGCTGAAAGCTATCGGCGACGTTCACCGCCAGGCTCTTCGCTTGAAAAGCACACAGACAATGAGGCAAAAAAAATTATAATATCAGTGTTTACATGTTTTCATTCTTAATATTATGATTTGATGTCTGAACTAAAACTGAAGTAAACAAAATCACTATTTAACTGACAACAAACAAGCTCTTGTGTCCACGCTTGTAGTCGGGTCTCACCTTCATCTGTCATGATGTCACAATCAGAATTTCAAAACATACAGACGCAAATAAGTAATAAATAAGTCAAACGCTCGTATAAGCAGGACACAGAACACAGTATAAATACCACACACTGTGTATAAATACTCAATGCAGTTTGTTTAACAGGTGACAGACTACAGAGAGAAAACATCTCCACTCTGACACTGATGATAACTGTCTTTTATAAGTATAATTAGTAGTTTAACAACATTAAATCAACCGAAAACAATAATGTTTATCAATATTTTTAGGTGGATTTGTATTATAATGCTCGCTAAAAACTGTCCAGAAAACAATGTCATTACTTACATGCTATACAGAAGACCATAGACACAGCAACGGTGAGCAATTAGGGTTAAGTGTCTTGCTCAAGGACACAATGACGTGGACTAGCGGAGCCGGGGATCGAACCACCGATCCTCCGATTGAAAGTCAGACCTGCTAACAACAGTCACCCACCTGCACAGTCACTCACCTGCAAACCCCTGCTCTCTACCCTTCACCTGCAAACCCCTGCTCCTTACCCTTCACCTGCAAACCCCTGCTCCCTACCCTTCACCTGCTAACCCCTGCTCCCTACCCTCCACTACAGGACTCATTCCACACAGCTTCTCCTGTTTTATTTTATACCAAAAATGTTCTGTTTGCTCCATTGTCTTTCTAATTTTGTGTTTGTCTTTGCCTATGTAAAGCGTCTTTGCCTGAAAAGCGCTATATAATATTAAAATAGTATTATTATTATTTTAAAAGGTTGACTGACAGCTGGGTTTAGTCGATCTCACCTTTTGTCTGTCACCTCTGACCGTTTTTCTCTGCTTTGGACAGGCCTCCTGGAGGAGCACGGTGACCTGCTCCCGCTCCTGCGCCTCATCCTAGACCAGGGGTGTCAAACACACGGCCCGTGGGCCGGATCCGCCCTGGTGACGCGACACGATTGAGACAGTTACAGCTTCTTACAGTGCAGACGCTTTTTCTGCTTGCTCTCGCTTCTGCTTGCATTTTTTCTGCTAATATCTTCCTACATTTTATTTTTCTTCTGTGAGAGTCCTTGAACAGCAGCTGCTGGACACTTCAAAGTCACTGGGACTCTATTTCTCTGTAGATTTAAAATTCCGCTGGTTTAGAGACAAATCGCTATAGGCTACTTAGCAGCTAAGCTAAAGCTAAGTAGCAACAAGATGCCAGCCCTTTCCATGGACAACTACTACAAACTCCTGCAGAAGATTGCAGTCATGGAAATAAAAATCTCCCGACTAGAAGTGAACTCGGAGGTAAATGGACCGTGTGAGAACGATACCACTCTACCATGGACTCAAGATCCTGGACAAGTGCAAGCTAAGACACAGCTAACTAGCACCACCAGGCCTACCAAGAAACAGGAGGGTTGTGCAGATGTAAATGACTCCTCAAATGGTAGTCCTCCCTGGAACTCTCTCGGTTTAAAGCCGAAGAGGAAATCATTCTCTCAGGATGTGGGAGGACGACTAACAGGCAGAGCCCAGAATCCTGAGATTTCTGATGCGACTGGCTGGCCCGCACTACCACGGAGGCAGAATTCCTCCTCAACCCCGGCACGCAGCTGGACACAGCCGAGAACAGCTGTGAAAAGTAAAACCACCAAAGAACCTCCACAACAACCAAGACTACAACTTGAAAACAGATTTGCTCCATTGTCGCAGGATCCTGAATCGGATGCCCTGGATAAGCAGCTATCTTCCCAAAGCAGGGTAAGAACTGAGAGTAAATGTGAACGTAAAAGGCCGCAGGAAAAGACTGGGCCTGATACTCTGATTGTTGGTGACTATGCTGTAAAAGATGTGAAAACAGTGTGCAGCAAGAATACCAAAATACTCTGCTTTCCGACGGACATGGTCTCTAATATGAGAGACAAAATCTTGGACATCGTGGCTAACCATCCTACGGTGAAAAACATAATTCTGCATACGGGAAGCTGTGATCTTGTGAAACAAGAGTCTGAAGTTCTGAAGAGAGACTTTATTGACTTGTTAAACACAGTCAGCTCTGTCAATGCCGAGGTGTTTATCAGTGGCCCTCTGCCACCAGCCAGGAGAGGAGATGTAAGATTCAGCAGACTGTTTGCACTGAACAGATGGCTGTCAACTGCATGTACTGACCATCCAGTACATTTTATTGACAATTTTTACCTTTTCTGGGAACGCATTCATCTTTTTAAAGCAGATGGAATCTGCCTGAACAAGTCAGGGGTAAAACAGTTTGCCTCTAACCTAATTTTCTTCCTGCGTCACCCGTCTGTTCCCACTGCCAAGGACAGGAGACAAGAGGAGTCTAAACAAGAGATAACCACACAGCGTCGTCCTGGAGACCTCATGGGAAGGATGCCAAAGGAGAGCCAAGAGGAGGAGTCTCCAACCTCACCAACAAGGCCCCCCCCTCCGAGAGAGGAAGATAATTTACTTCAGTCACCAGCACCAACTTCCACCCCCCATACACCATCCAGGTCCCCCTCATTCTCCCCCTCATCCTCCCCCTCCTCCCCCCACCTGGAGTTCACTGAACACATGAAAGAGCTGGTCACTGCTGGAACCAAATTCACTCCCCGCCGCACTCCCATTTTCCCTCCAGTAAGTCCAGCTCGACCTCGACCTCGGCCACCGCTGCCACTGGCTCTAAGTCCAGCTCGACCTCTGCCATTTCTGCCCCCGCCTCCACGACAGCTCCACCAATATCCTCAAGCTATAACGGATACAGAAACCTTGATATCTACTTGATATCTTCTGGGTCCGGACTACAAGGCTAATGACACTACTGAATATCTCCAGGAACAGTCGGGGCCCTGTATGCAGCTAGCGTTCTCAATTCCTGTCCTGACTCATAGAAAAGGAAAGGTGAGGCTGCGAAGAAACATTAGTAAATCTGCAAATTTATCAAACTTATTGATAATTTCCCGTCAGCCTGTCCAGACACATAGGACAAATAGAGCTTTAAACACATTAAACTTAGCTTTATTAAATGTCAGGTCTCTGTCAGGAAAAACATTTTTAATCAATGATTTCATTGTTAGGCACAAGCTGGATTTTTTGTTTTTAACCGAAACTTGGTTAGACCAAGATAACAGTGCAGCTGTTCTTATTGAATCAACACCTCCCAACTTCAGTTTCATGAGTGTTTCAAGAGCGCATAAGAAAGGAGGAGGAGTTGCTATTTTATTTAATGAGTCTTTGCAATGCAAGCAGATGTCTTTTGGTCATTTTACTTCTTTTGAATATGTGGCTCTGAATTCCACTCGAGTTTTATTCCTTAACATTTACAGACCACCTAAATACTGTGCATCCTTCTTCGATGAGTTTACTGAACTGCTGTCTATAATCTGTGTTGATTTTGATTGTGTTGCCATTGTTGGTGATTTTAATATCCATGTTGATAATCCCCAGGACAGAGGGTCTATACAGCTATGTGGTGTCCTTGATAACTATGAGCTGACTCAGCATGTAACAGGTCCCACCCACAACAAGGGGCACACCCTGGATCTAATCATCACCAAAGGTCTGGACATTTCCAAGGTTGCTGTGACTGATGTTGCACTCTCTGATCATTTCTGTGTTTTCTTTGAGAGTGCAATCTCCCTGCACACAAATGTCCAAACCAAGGTTGTGACAAAGCGTTACATCACTGAAAACACGGGTGAACTATTTATTCAGAAGTTCTCCTCCACACCAGCCCTCTCTTGCATCTCAGTCAATGAGCTTGTGGATGACTTCAATTCTAAAGTTAAAAATGTTATTGATGCCATTGCACCCACTAAGGTGAAGGTTGTCTCAGGTAAGAAAAGATCCCCTTGGAGAAATGCCACGCTGGTCCGAATAGAGAAAAGAGAGTGTCGGAAAGCTGAGCGCAGGTGGCGAAAGACTAATCTCCAGGTTCACTGTGGTATCTATAAAGAGAGACTTCGCAACTACAATTTGGAACTTAGAAATGCAAGGCGGGCCTTCTTCTCTGACATCATAATCAAAAACAATAACAATGCACGCGCCTTATTTGCTACCCTGGACAGGCTAACAAACCCTCCGGTGTCAGTAACTGCTACGCTCCAATCCACCTGGGCATGCAATCAATTTGCATTCTTTTTTGCTGACAAAATTCAGCAAATTAGACAAGCAGTTGGTGGCTCCACACCAACCACAGGATGTGTGTTGTCCCCATCTTTAAATAACATCCATCCAAATATCTTGACACAATTTCATTCAATTAACCAAAGAAGTTTAGAAGACATTATACAACATCTGAAAACATCCTCATGCTGCTTAGATATTCTACCAACCCACTTTTTCAAAAATATTTCGCACTGCATGATCACTGACCTTTTACAAATTGTAAACACATCCCTTCTCTCAGGTGTCTTCCCACAAGCCCTAAAAACTGCAGTTATTAAACCACTCCTAAAGAAGGCTAGTTTAGACCCCGAAATAATGAAAAATTATAGGCCAATATCAAACCTCCCCTTTTTAAGTAAAATAATGGAAAAAGTGGTTTATCATCAGCTAAATAGCTTCTTGGCCGAAAATAATTGTTTTGATGTCTTCCAGTCTGGCTTTCGTCAGCATCACAGTACTGAAACTGCTCTTGTTAAGGTTTTCAACGACATCCACTTAAACACAGACAGAGGCAGAATTTCAGTCTTAGTATTACTGGATCTCAGTGCTGCATTCGACACAGTCGATCACAACATACTACTAGACAGACTGAAAGTCTGGGTAGGACTCTCTGGCGCAGCACTTAACTGGTTTGACTCTTACTTGAAGGACCGACAATACTTTGTGTCGGTAGCTAATTACAGGTCAGAGCTGACTGGTATGACATGTGGTGTTCCCCAAGGTTCAATACTGGGGCCTCTTCTGTTCAATATCTACATGCTTCCACTGGCTCAGATTATGAAAAACAACAAAGTGTGTTATCATAACTATGCAGACGACACACAAATCTACATAACTATATCACCAGGGGACTATAATCCCATACCAGTGCTGGCTAAATGTATTGAAGAAATCAACAACTGGATGTGCCAGAATTTTCTTCAATTAAATAAAGATAAAACAGAAGTACTTGTTTTTGGTTCCAAGGACGAACGATTGAAAGTGAGCGCTGAGCTACAATCACTGACGTTAAAAACCTCAAACCAAGCCAGAAATCTAGGTGTAGTTATGGATTCAGACCTCAACCTGAACAGCCATATCAAGACAGTTACAAAATCAGCCTACTATCACCTGAAGAATATATCAAGGGTTAGAGGACTTATGTCTCAACAGGATTTGGAGAAACTTGTCCATGCATTCATCTTCAGTAGACTTGACTACTGTAACGGTGTGTTCACAGGTCTCAGTAAAAAGTCAATCAGAAAGTTGCAGCTGATTCAGAACGCTGCAGCTCGAGTCCTCACTAAGACCAGGAGAGTGGATCACATCACTCCAGTTCTGAGGTCCTTGCACTGGCTTCCTGTCCAACAAAGAATTTACTTTAAAATCATGCTGCTGGTTTATAAAGCCCTGAATGGTTTAGGGCCTAAATACATTAGTGATCTGCTGCTGCCTTATGAACCATCCCGACCCCTCAGGTCGTCTGGGACGGGTCTACTTTCTGTTCCAAGAGTCAGAACTAAACACGGAGAGGCAGCGTTCAGCTTTTCTGCTCCACACATCTGGAACAAGGTCCCTGAGAGCTGCAGGTCTGCAGAGACCCTCAGCCTCTTTAAAGCCAGACTGAAAACCTTTCTGTTTGCTGTTGCCTTTAATTAAACCAGATTCTACATTTCACTACTGCATTTTATATCTTAAACTGCACTGCAACTTTTATTCAATTCTATATCTATCTATTATCCTTCTAACTGTTTTTTATTGTTTTAATGATTGTTCTTAATTGTTTTTAAATCTTTTATTCTGCATTGTGTTTTTATGCTTTTAATGGCTGTATGTGAAGCACTTTGAATCACCTTGTGTTGAAATGTGCTATACAAATAAACTTGCCTTGCCTTGCCTTGCACTGAACAAAATCTGTGAAGTCATCCACTGTTGATACCAGTCCTTTCCTCTGCCCAGAGGCTTCTTGGCTTTGCAGTGGAGTACTCTGCTGAAACTGCTTGTTCTGCTAAGTGTGTCTTTGGGTCAGAGAGATGCCGGGGGTCGGGCGAGACTAGATGTCTTCTTGGGCCCTTGTCCTAATCTTCTTGAAGCGCCGAGGTCCGGGCGGGGGGGGGGGGGGGGGGGGGGGGGGGGGGCGGGGGCGGTGGTGCTCTAAAGCATGTGGCCAGAGCCGGCGAGCCACCTTCGCCCCGAGCCTTAAAGCCTACCTAGAGCCGACTTGTTTCTCTCGTCCTTATCTTTTGGTCTCTGTTTCTCTATCAGCTTCTTGTCCTCTTTTATCTTCTGAATGTGATAATCGTGTGTCAAACATACGACCTTTCTAAGCCGACCTAGAGCCGGTCGCGGCGCACCGCAGCGGAGGAAATGCGTCCAGCGAGGGCCAGCGCAGCATGGTCAGAGGTCCTGTTAGTCTCCGTAGCACTGTTAGTGTTGATTAGTTAGTTAGTAAGTTCTTCATTGTATTGTTCTGCTAATCTTTATTAAACGTTTTTTATAGCTTTTATACTTTTGAACTGTCACCGTTTATGTTTTATGCTTTTTTCGGTCCGTTTCTGCCTTTACGATGGGTGTGTATTGTGCAGCTAAGAGCACGTGTCTAAAGTTGTGTACCATGCTATAGAGACAATTGCCTATCTTAAAGTCCCTAATAGGCAATAACACATATTGAAAGGATACAATTTTGTCTTGTTGACAACACAGTCAGTATTACCACACAACTCACAATCACACTGCAATATACATTTTAACTTCCTAGAAAATTATGAGTTTTGAATAAGACATTGATAATAAATATGGAAATAAATTGTCCACCTGAAAGTACGCATAATTCAAATAAGCTATGAGGTTGATTTTCTGAAGTGAACTAAACATTTTTCTCCCTCTATTTATACCTAACCCTTCCACTCAATGTTCAGTGTGCGGTACAAGAGAGTCCCGGTTGCCGTGGATAAAACGGATGCTTCTCCGTCAACTTCTATACATCAGAATCAGAACCTATTATTGCCATGTTTGTTTTCACATTCAAGGAATTTGTCCTGGCGGAAGGTGCATAACATTTAACATTTAACAATAAACATTTAAGAGTAAACAGAGTGCAATAAATGGGAATGGATGAATGAATATTTACAATTGGAACAGAATATAACAATAAGATAAAGTACATTAAGAAAAACTGTTATTCTTCTTCTTACTTTTTTAAGTGGTTATAAGTTTAAGTTTGTATATAAAAATTAGAATGTGAAGGAACATAGATTTGTTGGATATATATTGTGTTAAATGTTGATGTGTACTTATTAACTTTATTAGTAATACAGCATTTCTATAGTTATAGCCAAGTAATGGAATTTTAAATTTAAATCAGCCCCATCGTTAACTAATTATGTAATTAAACTGTATGAGTGTAGTGACAGAATATAACGTGTAATTAGTTCAACATGATCAAAACGTTAAAAAAGACAATTTTTCCACTTAAGAAAAGTATTTTGCTAGTTATCGCGACAACTCAAGACCAATACAAGAAAAATACAGGTTCTCGCGACGCCGGAGCGTTCCTCCCTTTGTGATTCACGTAGAATTTACGTCAGCCTCGATGCGTAAGCACGTCGGGGCACGCGAGGCGCTGCGTCCCTGACTGCGTAGATCGGGCGCAAAATCAGCGAGAAGGGGAATGTCTGCTTGTGAATGATCGGTCTTTTTTTTTTAAAGCGGCAGGGAGCGTCAACGTTATGGGTGAGCCTGCACGTATCTACTGTGTAAACTCGACTTGTTATGATTAGTGTTGGTCTGTATTCGCTTGGTTTTTAAATATTTTGGCGGTGCCGCTATTCTGAGCAACCAACGCCCAGTCCTCCGCCTCCAGTCGCTCGCTCTCGAGCTAGCAGAGCTAGCAGGGTGCACAGCCTGACTGGGGAGTCATTTCCTGCCTTTAGCAAAGTCTTCCAGTCCACCTTTCTGTTTGTGTTAATGGCTCACAAAATACGCCACGTTAAGACATTGTTATAGTAGTGTTGTTCCCTTTAAGCTTGTTACTAGTTACTAGCAGTTTGTTAGACTAACTAACTAGCTAACTTGTTGTCGATTGTTGGATTAAACAGCTAACTGCTCGTGAGCTGTAAAGGCTTGTGAGATAACGTCAAAATAGTCCCACGTTATACAGAAGACAGTCGTTTTAGTGAGCAGTGCATTTGGCCGTTTCAAAATGCTTCTTAAAACGGGGGGAGAACGACCATTGTGTGTGTGTGTGTGTGTGTGAGAGAGAGAGAGAGAGAGAGAGAGTGAGTGTGTGATCAATAATTTGCTTAAACTGCCATGATTGGCGCATCCAGGTTAGGCAAACGAAGCCGAAAATGTGTCTCAGTGCGCCATAAAGAGGGCACGGCTGCCATCTAATCTGGATTACAGTGGATCTAGTACCTCAGAGATCATGTTTGACTTTTTTAAATTCATTGGCTTCAGACCACTAAATCAGAATGATTCTCTCAAACTCGAGTTTAAAATCTTTAACAAATCCTCCCTGTCATCACTTCCTTAAGCAGACCTGTCAGACATTTCCAAAAATTGTCAGTTCTGTTTTTTAGATTTAAAACAATCTGTGATTTTTTTTTTTTTAAATGGTGTTGGTTTGCTCGTTAACCTTTTCCAGAACACAGTACATAATGATTCACAGACTGAAGCAGTAGTATGCTGCTGAGATTAAACCTCACATCCTGCATGTGAAGCCACAGTGCAACACAGGAGACATGTAGGTTGCTGTTGGTTGGCAGGCAGATGTTCCAGAGTAAGAGGCAGAAATCCTCTCCTAGCCACAGGCTCAAAGAAAAAGCTGTGAACGGGTCTTGCTTTATGGCGCTACTGGCATTAAAGTAGAGTGGAATATGTACCACACTGGCCAACTGTCTGTGTTGTTACAGTAGCCAAGATCGTGAATCATTTTGCCTCAAGCTTCTCTCAGCTTGGGAAACTGATTCTTGAGAGGGAACAGTTTGTTTGTCAGATGGCCTGAGATTGATTCTCTGTTGCCTTTTGTTTTTGTGCCCTCTCCCTTTGCTTTTTGACCCTGGGAACGCTGGCCTTTCCTGCACATTGGGACAACATTCCATTGATCGACACAAAACAGCAGTACAAACGGTAAGTATTGAAATGCTCTCCACCTTAAATGGCTTTTTTTATTTTTATTTTAATCATTGTGTACAACCAGCATTGTAACGCTCTGCAGAATGTAGTTTTGAATTTTACTCAAGATCTCCAGTGTATTCATTACTATTACAAACATGCTCAAAACATCTTGCATTTTTCCATTTGATCTTATGGTCGCTTCTGGGATTTTAATAATTTACTCATTATACATGATATATTTCTTCAAAGAAAACTGCAATAAGCAGAGTTGTCAAGCAGAAACTACTGGATGGGAACATTAGAGTTCAAGTGGTTTGAAGACCAGTATTCTTCAGTTTTGCGTTTTTTAAAGCCTACATTTAAAGCAGCGGTGCAAGATTACATTTTGTTTTTACTTTCTTCCAGCAGCAAAAGAGTCTGGAAGGATATGTTGGCTTTGCAAGCCTCCCCAACCAAGTGTACAGGAAGTCCGTCAAGAGGGGCTTTGAGTTCACCCTGATGGTCGTGGGTAAGAACACACACCGCTCATCCCTCTGCTCGCTCTTCTTTTGTATGAATCATTTCATTGTAATGGTTGGAGTCGGCATTTAAAAACAATCCTCCTTTGCGGTTTGTTTTTGAAAAAGAAAGGTTGTGTAAGTGCACAGTCATGTTTATGCACAACATGTCCCCAGCTTTGTAGCGATAAATTGCTGCTGGTTGAATTCATCTTGATGTCAGGTCCTTGACACTGTCTGCCAGAACGGAAACGTTTGGGATGGATTTATTGAGAGCTGCACTCGGAATCAAAAATGGAGACATTCCTTTAAAATGTCTGGATGTGGTGGTTGACACTGAGCCAAGATCCTCTTCGGCTGATCAGTCCCCGTTTGGAGGGAAAATGTTTCCTCGGGTCAAAACCATTTCCTGTGGTGGGACCGACAGAATTTACCCAGCATGCCTCTAAGAATAGCGCATCTCCCATTGCGTTCAACACTCTTTTTACAGTTTTTTTGCTTAAACACCGCTGATAGATTTCAGTGTCATCATAGGGTCATCATAGGGTGGCACTTAATTCTTATTATTTTTACAATAGAGCTAACGGTTTCACTTTTAAATAGTTGATCAATTTAATCCTAACTAAATTGTCAATTACTCTAATAATCCTTTTATTACATTCCTGATTAGTATTAGGGCTGGGCGGTATACCGTTTCAACCGGTATACCGGTGTCAAATTTACGTACGGTATGACTTTTTCACATACCGGCACACCGGTGCCCAGCCGTAGTCACTGGCGAAGCGGTCGGAGCTACGTGTGTTACGTGCATTGAGTCATGGTTTTAATTTTATAACAACAATTAATAACCCGCAACTAACGCGCTTTAATAGGGCACAACACCACAAAACAACAGTTTGTGACACATACACAATTTGTAACACTAATAATTGTACATTTTTTAAATTTACTCCGCCGAACTGCATGCTGGGTACAGCCCGCACACTATCACAGAAAGAAGAAACTCCGTCGCTACATTAAAAAACGGAAAAGAGCGATGCAGGAGGAACAAGAGAGAGCAGAGACGCACCAACACAACGTGTTGCCCAGAGAGGAGCTGTGTCTGCTGGCTGGAGGGTTTGAAAAGTCCGACGTAGTTTAGAAAACGATGTATTGCAAAGAAGCTGAACCTGGAGGGACTTAGGACCCAGGGGAATGCAGGTGAAAAAAACCCGGAAGAGACAGACCGGAAGTCAAGCCACACAAACGGCTGTTCACAGCTTGCTGGGCAGTTGCGAGCGAGTTGGCCAGCGAGCGGTGAACAACGAGCGGTGAACAACGAGCGGTGAACAGCTGTTCAGGTGGCCGCAGGTCCTTTTCGGCATCAATAAATTAATGTTAATACCGTGATATACCGTGAAACCGCCAGAATCTTACAAAATACCGTGATATGCATTTTTGGCCATACCGCCCAGCCCTAATTAGTATAACAATAAACTTGTCAGATTTCAATATTTTATTCAATTAATCAGAAAAATACAAAAATTTAAAAGGATTACTGTGGCACAGACTAGTTTACAATTTTCCTGTATTTTTACTTAAGTAATGACTTAAAACATTTACTATGCTTATGCCATTTCATCCCATGAGTAATATGCCAATTTATTTCTGGGCGCACATTATGCCAATAGATGTATTTTTGTAATCTCTGAATACGTCGACAAATCCCGTTGCATCTAGCAATACGGAAAGTAGAGGAGGTCCTCCGGCCTCGTTGGTAGATAAATGCTTGCCATTGTTTTTATGGTTTCACCCTCTTGCATGGGCACACACACTCGCACACACACACACACACCCACACACACACACACACACTTCAGGTTTTCTTGGCTCCAATGAGCTGTGAGCCCACATGTCCCTGTCATGCAACGCAGTGCGTCACCAATGTGGTTTAAAAGAAGATCAAAGAAAGGGGAAGGAGAGCGATGGGGCTGGTATCACCAGCAGTGACACTCGTGACCCAACAACCTGTTCAGTGCACAGACTGCAGAGCAGCTCCTTTCACAGGCCTGTCATCACCGCACACTGCAGTAAATTTAACAAGCGCATACCCGTGGCACGAAACAAATGCTACAGTACGAGCGCCACACATTACCCTTTGACTGCAGCTCTGGTGTAAATGGTGGCTCGTTAAATATTGACTTGGGGCCGTCAGCCAAGGCGGGCAGTGTCAGTGGTCGTTTCCACTAATGATTCTTTTCATCGGGAGCTTGGAAACTGGGCACACAACAGCCCACAAAGCTTGAGAAGCCTCCAGACCACACAGCCAGTCACTGCACATAACAAGAGCCATTGTCTGTGTTGTTTCCATAGCCTTTTAACTGGTGACCCGACTGGATTAATGTCTTGGGCAAATGTCAGTCTCATCCCGGACAGACAGCGTGGCCTTTGGTTGTCTTTAGGGTGTCAACAGGGATCTTTGTGTGGATATAATACAACAAATATATATGTTTTATTCCAAGTGATGCAGTGCTTTACAGCCCAACCTGCTTCCCAACTTTAACACGAGGAGTACAGGTCACACTGTTGTTGAAGTACTGATTTCTCTTCCTTCTGCTTTTCTCCAGGTGAGTCGGGGTTGGGCAAGTCCACGTTGATCAACTCTCTGTTCCTAACAGACCTGTATTCAGCAGAGTATCCTGGACCTTCACATCGAATCAAAAAGACTGTCCAGGTACATTTGGGAAAATTAATACAATCTTTTAGCCAAGATGTTGCACACGGTGTTGGCAACAACAAAAAACCTTGGATAAACAGAGCTGGACGGGCCACATGTTTGTTTTTATGCAGCACTAATAAACAGTAACGTATTATAATAAAAACACACATGAATGCACAGTTAATAAAACATTGTGATTTGCAGTATTCCGATGCCAGAGTTTTAATACAGAAATATTGGGAAGATAATGAAGAGGTTTAGTGACAAAAGTCTCTGGTTCTTTTACAACTATTCGTCTATTGTGATGAGTCTCTCATGATGGTTCAAACCAGCCTCGCTGTCAGCTCCTGCCCTGAATGCTTCGTCTTCTCCCCGATTACACAACGTTGTCCTGAATCTTGAGTGACTCAAGTGCTGCACTTTATCTGTCTGGCTCCTGACCGACAACGTTGCTCCAGATGCTTGTGTGTATTTGTGGCTTCTCGGCATAGTTAGCTAATAGCACAGTCTGACATGGCCTGTTGCTACATGCTGCTTCAAGTGTTGTTTTTTACGTGAAATATATGATCTGCAATAATATTTGCTTCCAGCAATAATGATTTGACACCCCTCCTTTTCTGTATTGTGTTTAAACCGTTTGGTTTCAAAGGCACAGTTTTTGGCAGAAGTAAACCCTCCATTCTTCCTCTTTTGCCAGGTGGAGCAGTCCAAAGTTTTAATAAAGGAAGGCGGCGTCCAGCTGCTGCTCACAATAGTTGACACCCCAGGGTTCGGAGATGCCGTCGACAACAGCAACTGGTAAGGATCGCTACGACTTCAGCTCGGCACAGATCATATTCCCTCCTTTAGAATATATAATAATATTTAGAAAATGTCAAAGCTGTTTTCCACCATTCCCATTTCAAGGGGTACTTCTGGGTCTGTGTGAGGGTTTGTCTTCAACGCAAGCTGTCATTTGTATATCATGCAGCTGGCAGCCGATCATCGACCACATAGACAGCAAGTTTGAAGACTACCTGAACTCAGAATCCCGGGTGAACAGACGACAGATGCCCGACAGCCGAATTCACTGTTGCCTGTACTTCATTGCCCCCTCGGGACACGGGTGAGTCTGCGAGACAAATTCACGAGTCAATTAATCCGTTTCTTTCTAATGTGGACGCTTTTACTCAGAACGGCGAGAATCAAACTCTTGAGTTGTCAATTAATTACGAGGAGATGGAAAGACAAAAAAGGTTGGAAGAAGTGGAAGGAGGAACAGTGTGAGGAAATGAGTAAAGATTAGTGTAAGGAGGGACACGAGAGGTCAAGAGTGCCCTGTGCAGTCTGGGAAATCCCTGGAAAGGGCAGTCAATAAGGCTCTTCCTGCTTTAGCTTTTCCAGCCTCGCACACTGCTTCTGGAACAGATTGGTGGCCATCGACATTAAAGCTGTGGTCACGCAGTAACTTAATAGCTTTATCTACTACAAATACAACCCCCCAATGCCACTGTTGTCAAAGATAATGCAGATGCTTGTCTTGCACAATTAGGATTAAAACTTGTAAAAGCATGAGGACTCTGGCAAATCGCCCAGCTGAGGATGTTGATGGCTCCATGTTTCATAAAGAGATGACTGTGGGGAATTGTACCTCTACTGTTGATTCTTCACAAGCCCCCAGATCGTCTGTAGTCAGGACTCTTATCTTTCTTCTAGTATGTGTCTTGTGTGATGAACTGTTCAGTCAAAAAGCAGCAAGTGTGGGAGTGGTGACACGAGAAACCTCAGAGGTTATTTCCTGTTCTGAAAAGCTGTTAAAATTCTGATAAAATGTTATATGAATCTTCACTGGCCTCACGATTCGATTCCTCTATGATTCTCAAATCTCAATGACTTGTATCCTCAATTATCTGTATGACTGCACATGCTACTTTTTCAGTGAATACATTTTCAGTAATGTGAACTCTCCTTTTTATTTTGAAAGTGCTTAAAAACAAAGTGCTGCATCTTTTCAACACCAGTATCTGTTGTAAGCCAACTCGGTATATAAACCAAAACATAACTCCTTCTGCAGTGAATTCAAAGTGGGCTGTAAAAGTTTTCACATAGCAGGCAGCTCTGAAGGCGTGTGTTGTTTGTTGTTCTTTGTGTGTGTTTGTTTGTTGTTGTTTGTGTGTTGTTTGTTTTTGCTGCATGAGTTAGCCGAGCAGCTCGCAGACTTGAGCTAGTTCTTTACCGACTCGTAGCTCAAACTCCTGATTTTGTTCGGTCACTGCATCGATGCAGAGTCTTGCACGTCTGCATAGCGATGTATCTTTGAATAAATATTGGCAAAAAAATAGGCATTTGACCTTTTACAAAAAAAAATATGTATATAAAGAAGGCGCTTATGCTGATTGTGTTTGTAGGGCAGGACAGTTTTTCTGCTTTGTGGAGCTACTCAATCTGTGTATATGCAAATGTGCACCGTGTGCTCCCATGACCTTAAAGCTGTTGACCGTGACTTCCCTTAAACAATGATAAGCCTTTATCTCCTTGTATGTGTGTTTTTGTTTTCGCCTTCCTCCCTCTGTCTGTCCTCAGTGAGACATTGTGTTTGTACAAGCCTGTCCTCTGTACCCACACGAGCAGCCTTGAGGATGGGCAGCATATGTCCACACACACACACACACACACACACACACACACACACACACACACACACACACACACACACACACACACACACACACACACACACACACACACACACACACACACAGCATCCCCTCTAACACCAGCTGACTGCTCTCACACATCAGCACAATGACCTCCAACACGGAGACAATCTGAACATTGAACTCTCAGCTGAACTCTGGTGGCTGGTTTTCTTAGCGGTTTGAGGACGGTGACTCGTTAAGTAAAAGAAATAATAAAATCACCCACATCCGTTTCTGTTTAGTCGTTTAACACGGCCTTCCCCAAACTGGTTGTACCCAATTATGAGAGTTTTTATGGTTTCAGTAATAAGAGCTGAAACGATGAGGCATTTTCTTAAATAAAAGGCCATTTTTCTCTGGGTCTTTGTTTTGCATCTATTTAATAACGTGGATGTTTTTAGGTTTTGGACACTTCAGACAATCAAGGTGTTTGAGGATGTCACTTTTGCTTTCTAGAATATTGTCACTATTTTCTACCTTTTTATTAAACTGATTAATCGAGAAAATAATCTTCAGAGTAATTCATAATAGATTATACTTTTTTTTTTTTTACAAATCTGAATTGGAATCGGCTACCAAAATTGCAATTGATACATCGCTGATGTGAATATTTTTTAGGCTAGTTGCCCAAAGATTGTGATTACTCATGATTTGACATGTACGTGGCTCTTCGTCTCAAAGATATGTTCATTTTGGCTATGTTTTTTAAATACATATAGTATTATTATATTATGTAATATGTTACCCTTTTGGGAATTGTGCTTGTTGATGTTGGATCCTTCCCAGTAAAGACATTGTTCTGGGATCCTGATGAGTGCTGAATCACAGAGGTTGATGTTTTGGGACGTGACCGCTCTATTAACCAGCTGTTATTCTTTGTTGTTTGGTTTATTATACAAGTGTAACTCACCCATTGTGAAGGCACCAGCCTCACTGGCATCATCATTAATGATGGCAGTTGGATCTTCAGTTAATTAAAAGAAAAATCAGATTAATTAAGAACCATTGAAATAGTTTTTATTGTTGCGCTTCTTTCAGATCAAATCAGTTGCGATCAGATGTAGCTGTTGGACTGAGAGGGTATTTCTAATGTGCATTCAAAGAAGATTAATATCTTACAAAATGCTCAGCTATAACTTAATAAATCATTAAAGTAAAATGTTATTTATTCAGCTCAACAACAGCCAAGGATGGCGGCGCGTTCTCACGACTCCCAGGTCATTTTCTTAGACATTACAACCATCAGTCATACAGTCACACGGATATTTTTCTATATTTGGTAACGCTCCACTTATCCTTGTGTTGTCTAAAGAAGCCAAAAACATATAAACAAATACAATGTATTTCCAAAAAGCGTGTTGGCCCCAAATAACCAGACAGGGACGACAGTTTGATCCATTCTTTTGTACCTAAATGTTCAATTTAAGAGATCAATATTAAGTTCAAGGTACAGAGTTTTTCTCAAGGATTTTCACACTGCTTGCCGTATCCATCTAAACTACAAACTGTGTCTTTATCTCCTCGCAGACTGAAGCCCTTGGACATTGAGTTCATGAAACGGTTGCATGAGAAAGTCAATGTCATTCCGCTGATCGCCAAAGCAGACACCCTCACCCCGGAGGAATGCCAACAGTTCAAGAAACAGGTCAGTGGTTTCCACAGCTGCACACGACTGCAGAAACAAATAATCTTCTTTTTACTGTGGTCATCAGTCTGCTGGTGAAAATGTGCTTCACCAAATAAAGTAGATCTAAATAGTTTTTTACAGCTGTTTGTTCACCGATGTCCTGAACTGTGAGGACATATTTATATCAATACAAAAATAAGTATTGATATGCAGTTCCATTTTGATTTTTGTAGCGTGCTTTTGTGTGATGCGCTAAATAACGTGCATAGTTGGTGCACATCAACAAGTCAGAGCTGTTGAGAACATATGAGGCAACGGTAGAACCTTCAGTGTTAATGTTGTTGGAAGAACAGGAGAATAACATCTGAGATCGGATATATATATATATATGTATATATATGTATATATATATATATATGTATATATATATATATATATCGTGAAACCACAACAAAGAAGATGTTGCAGCCTGTGTCACACGGTTAAAGTTGCTCGATGAGGTTGGACAGAAAGTGGAACCCAAAAAGACAATCTGCGTTTACAATTGAACTTTGTTCCCCGGATCAACTCCCAACTGAGGTTGGCACCGGTTTTGTTTCGCCATTCACACATTTTCTCTGCCAGAAGTTCCTAAAAGATCTTTTCCTTCCAGATCATGTGTGAAATCCAAGAGCATAAAATCAAGATCTACGAGTTCCCAGAGACGGATGACGAAGAAGAGAACAGGCTGGTGAAGAAGATAAAGGTAGCGCGTGTCCCCTGACTGGTTTGTTACAAACCCAGACGCTTAAAACACTTGTGTTCTCTAAAAGACAAATGTTGTTGTTCTGCTAGGACAAGTTGCCGCTGGCCGTAGTAGGAAGCAACACCATCATCGAGGTGAACAGCAAAAGAGTCAGAGGGAGACAATACCCCTGGGGGGTCGCAGAAGGTAGGAATGTTTTAGGTGGTGAAATATTACCACAGGGAACAAAAACATGTCAAACAAACATCTTGTGTGAAAATATCTAAGCTAAGAATGGGATATGTTGCCCTGTTGCCCAGTTGCCTTGTTGCCCTGTTGCCCCACGTTGTCGAGGATTTGTGATTCTGATAATTGCCTGACTGACTTCTTGTTTTCCTTCTAGTTGAAAACGGTGACCACTGCGACTTCACCATCCTCAGGGATATGCTCATCAGGTAGTGGGAAAGGAACCTGCATGATTTACAGTTAATAAACATGTTTATTTAGTGTTTATGATAAGGCTGACACTAAATAACTAATTTCCTATTGATTCATGTTTTACAATCTAATTGAATCTAATTGACCATTTAATTTAAGCTGGCTGGAAATCTGCAAAGTTTTTCCTTCAAACATCTATTTGATATAATTTCTGAGATAACTTTATGCCTTTATGTGTATTTAGCAGCTACAGGATCTTAAGAAACAAAATGTTTATGTTGATGATCCCTAGATTCTAATAGTAAAAGGTTGCCTTTTACAAAAAAATTAAATGAAAAATGAAGATAGTCGTTAAATATGACCGTGTTGCAGCTGAAAGACCGGTTTAAAACATTACACGGAGCATTTTAAATATTTTGAATGCTTTGTCGTCCCTCAGAACGCACATGCAGGACCTGAAGGACGTGACGAACAACGTCCACTACGAAAACTACCGCAGCAGGAAGCTGGCGGCTGTCACCTACAACGGAGTGGACAACAACAGGGTCAAAGGTCAACTGTCCACCAAGTAAGTCCTGGACAAAGTGCCCGAGAGGCGGGGAGGTTTTACTCGAGGCAGGAAGAATATGTTCACTTCTAAATAATGGCCACGACCGCCTTGCTTTACCTGAAACCAAGACCTCTGAATTACTGTTATTATTAGTAGGTCTTTAGTTTATTTACTCAATTTACAAGCGAGCTTTGACGGAACCAGCGATTATCTGAAGGCTTGATTCTAAGTAGTATAAAGTATCGGTCATATCTTCCCGATATGAATCGGCCAATAGGTATTAAATTGTGTTCTACTGTATGTGTTACTAAATAAGTTATAAAACAGCTTAAATTTAACTTGGTGAACCTGCAGAAACTGCTAAAGCAACATGGCTGACTTTTGATCTGTAGAAAGTGATTGCAGATGGCTGACTACTCCTATCCTAATTTATTAAGGTATTTCGTTTATCGTCTAAGTTGGGGGATTTCACTCATTGCCCATTCGCTCTCAATCGGTGATGTTTGACAAACACTCGCTGCTCCACTTTGCACAAAACCCTGCCACCGACTTTCATCCGTTTTCATTCAAAGCACCATTCAGCTTTCTCATTCCTGTAGACACAAGCAAAGTGGCTAACAAATAAGCTAATATTCCAGCTCTGAAGCTGAACGGAGGCCTCAACACTGCTGATGCTAACACACACACACACACACACGCTTACGGCTCAACGTTTGGCCAACTCCGCAGTGTATTCGACACCCAGCTCTCAAAACCTACATTGTTATTGTTTCCACCCTTTCTATTTTTTCCCATTGCAGTGAAAATGAATAGATGAAGTCACAGAACACGTCTAAGAGACTGTTGTTTTATTTTAGTGCATGAACTCATTATTGCATGCTGTGTGTGTGTGTGTGTGTGTCTGTGCGTGCGCGTGTGTGTGCGTGTGTGTTTTGGTTGTATGTGTTTTGTTTTTTTAGACTTGACACAGTTGAAGGAATGTAAGTGGTGATTTTTTTTTTCTTCCTATTTTTGAGACCCTTGTGTATGATGATCGTTTCTCTACTCTCCCTGTTGGCTGCACTCGGGTGTTTTCTTCCCTCCCTGTTGGCTTAAGTCTGCCCCCCCCAGACTTCCACCTGTCATCTCCAGGATCAGCGGGAGACAAACCCATGGATTGCCACACTTATGGATGTAGTTTGACCGCTATGAATGTGACGCCTTCTTTTTTCTTCCCAACAACAAAGCCTTTGAATCTTTCCACTTGCTGCTTCCTCCTGCTGTTAGCCCTGCTCGGAGAACTAACAGAGGCCGGTACATGACATGCATGGAGTGGTTAAGAGAGACATTAACGTCATTTCATGATGCTGAAGTTACTTACAGCTACAATTTTAGAAGTGTTCACACAAGTCTGATGTAACTGGCATCCATAAACAAACCAGCAGCAGACGTAGATAAATCATAATGAGATGAATTCCTTCCTTTTTATGTGGCATCAAGTAAAAAATGCACATTTGACCGTAACATTCGCTGAGTTTCATTTCAAATGTTAACGCCTCGGAAATCTTGGTTTCAGATCAAAATCATTTCTCCAGCTGCTCCTTTTTAAAAAAACGTGTTTATTTTAACCAGGGAGAAAAATGTATAAATACAGAAACTCTGTTAAAATTACCAGACCTGTTAACTTTAGCAGAAAGGTTTGTGTTCACGGCTCGCAGTAAGAAGCTGCTTAAGAAAATAGTCTCTGTGACTTTCCAGTTGTTTTCTTTCTGTAGTTGTGTTAATCCCGTGCTGCTATTCATACCTCAGTAATCCTCAATCTAGTGATGCAGTTACCCTACAACCTGAGACTTCAACCCCACAGGATGTAGAAATATACTTTAAATATTGTGTCAGACAAACACAGACCCAAACTTTATATGTATATATTTATGTCTAAAGACTTCTTAAGCTATTCCCTCTTTTCCAATTTAATTCAAACAACCTGTCGCTGCACCCAGATCATGGTAAATCTGGCTCTTATCACCGGTAACCTCTCCACATGTTTTATGACGGGTCTCTGTCCACTAACGCTGCAATGAAACGTCCCGATGAGCTTCACTAACGTTTAACCCGCCACCTGCAGGGCCCCTCTTCTGAAAGTCTCCTGGTTGGTTCGGTTTCCTGTTCGATCCCTTCGTTCCTCAATCTTTTCCCCTCGCTCCGTTTTCCCTCCTGCACCCAGACATGATGTATTCTTGGGGGGGGGGGGGGGGGGGGAGGATGGTGCTAATGTTGTCACGATAAAGTCCCAGATTTCTAGATTTGTAGAGTAATGCGACGATCTTCTGGCCAGAAAGCACTGCTCCGATCTTGTAGAGAAAACGTAGCATATTTTACCTGTTCAGTGAAGGTAAAACATGCGACTTTCTCTTAATCATCTTGATCGGTTTTCCAATCCGCATATGCAAACATACTGAAGAAATTGGAACAAAGAGTTGAGTTTTTGTTTAAAATCACCAAATGAAGTTCTGTAAATTCAGTTTTTAACAGTCGTTCGGTTCTGAGACGTAAACTGTGATGATCGTGACAACTCGTAACAATGGGGGACGCCACTCTTCACAATGCAAACGGACTGTACGCCAATGTGAATGCTCGGTAGTGCTGATCTAAATCTGTGTGTGTGCGCACGCTCCATCTTTCCCCGTGCAGGAGTCCCCTCGCCCAGATGGAGGAGGAAAGGCGAGAGCATGTGACTAAGATGAAGAAGATGGAGATGGAGATGGAGCAGGTGTTCGAGATGAAAGTCAAGGAAAAAGTGCAGAAGCTCAAAGACTCTGAAGCAGAGGTAACACTCACACACACACTCACACAGACACACACACAGGGTTTAATGAATCCTGCGGTTCCTCGTGAAGTTACTCATCTGTCTGAGCTCCTTCCTTCCTCTTGAGCTGACGCGCCTCAGCGGTTAGAAGTGTGACCGAGTGTTGTGCAAGAGTGTTGTTGATTTGTGCAGACGGAGTTCAAAGCACTGACGTCCTCCTCTGTCCACCCTCTCCCCCCGTCTGTCTGTCTCCCCCCCGTCTCTGCAGCTTCAGCGGCGTCACGAGCAGATGAAGAAGAACCTGGAGGCGCAGCACAGAGAGCTGGAGGAGAAGAGACGCGTGTTCGAGGACGAGAGAGCAAACTGGGAGGCTCAGCAGCGCATGGAGCAGCAGAGGATGGAGGCCTCCAGGTACAGCACACAGACGAAACTCCTACATCATGACATGGAGCTTTTTTCATTTTACTGGAGGGTGAATGGTGGGCACTAATAGAGCAGTGCCCCCTTGTGGCCGACTGACACTATTGCAGAATCAGAGCAGGTTTTTACATACAAAGAATTTGCCTTGGTTATTTTTGGTGCATAACGCTCACAATAAACGGTAGGAATTGTGAATATAAAACAGAACGAGGAGCTACAGAGAACACCTCCCTCAGCTGTTGTTGCTGGAGGAGGCGATGCAGATGCAAAGGGAGACGTTGCAGCTCCCAGCCTCAAAATTGTATTTAGACCTCAGACACGATCGTTTTGGAAAATGAAAGCGTTTTTTTTTTTTGCCCACTGATATCCAAACGAACATCTCCTCACGTCTCTCTCCCTATTACTCCGTTATCTGCTGCGACCCACAAACGATGAAGTGCGGTTTTTAAATAACCGGTGTGACGAGCTAGTCGGCCAAAGACGTTGACGTTACATATATCTTATATCTTTATATCTCATTTCCTTCAGACATATATCTTTTAAAGGGATTAATGCATTTTCTTCAAGTAAATCAGAAAGTAAAAGAGCTGGGATGTATTCTACAGTGTTTGTGTTTCTCTTCCCTCCTGCAGGACTCTGGAGAAAAACAAAAAGAAAGGCAAGATCTTTTAGGAGACAGTCGGCAGGACGACCCCAACTCCAGTTATTTTTTCGTTTGCCAACGTTGCCGGTTCAGGACGCCCGTGTGTGGCACCGACATCACCCACCACCTCCTCTTTCTCTCTCCTTCCCTCCCTTTCTCTGCTCCCACCCTTCCTTGTGTCCCGTCCCTGCTTGGTCTGCCAGCACAGCTGCGCTCCTGCTCCCAGCCACTAGGGGGGGTAATGTGGGTATGTGAGGAGGTGGAGGGCGTCTGAACGAGCCGCCGCCACAGCCCCCCGCTGCCTCGGGACTCAACATCAAAGTATAAAAAAATAACACCATTTCAGAACGGCCAAACTCATATTATTATTATTTTAATTATTATTATTATTGATGTTGTTATTATTGTTGTTGTTGTTGCCCCTACCTGCTGCTCTCTTTTTTTCACCCTAAGGTTGCTTTTAAATGACTGATGTGTACAGTTTTACAGAGAGCACAGGCAAAAAAAAGAAACTGTTGTACAATCAAGTTCTGGTGAATTTTATTTGTTTACAAGAAAAAAAAGAAAGTAACAGTATATGAACATTAACATTATCTTTCATCATGTATTACAGTAAGAAGAGGACAAGGCATTAACTAACCTTTTTTTGTTTGGTTTTGAGTGTAACCGGTAAACATTTAACCCTCCTTCTGTCAGGGAGATGGAAATGAGACATGTCAACAAGAAAACCTGAAAGCAAGACAAACAATAAAATGCACCTTGGGCCATTTTTATAGAATAAAAACAACAAATGTTAAAGCTTCTTTTTTTTTTCTCCTTAAATGTAATGCTTTCTTTTTCCTGTGTTTAGCTATTTTCCACTAGCCTTGGACCACCATTTATATTGTCTTAAGTGTTATATTTCACTTTAGTTTATTTTTATATATACCGAGCCAGCTGGAGTAATAATTCTTTTGTATGTTTAGAAAAGAAAATCCTCAGAGACTTTGAGAGCAGCGTCCGCTGTTTAACAGAAACTCACGTTTAACAGTGATCCATCGATGCTTTAAGAAAAATAAACAATTTCAATCACTCTGCGGTAACGATCTGTGGAAAAATGAAGTCAACACCGCAGTTTGCTTTGGCTATGTACTCCATCTCTGTATTTTTATTTTTCATTTGTATTGTACAAAGTCACTTAATAAACCTGTGATGATATTGAGGAGTGAAATGGGTTTGTTTTGAACACTGATGTTTTTTTAAATTACACTGTTTCAATATGTCTGTCAGGCGTATGGAAGCACATCACTGTCATTGTGATGGAAACAAGATCCTGTAAGTCGTTGTAGTGAGACACTTAAAGACAATGACTTAACATCTCAAAATAATTGTATACTTTATCAGAATAATATAGAAACTCAAAATAATTACATAGAATCTCAAAATAATGATTCAATATCAGAATAATGACTTAGCCGCTCAAAATAATTACTTAGTATCTCAATAGTGACAACTGAAAGTGAGAAGCTTTCCTAAAATAATCAGAAACCTAAACATTTTGGCCAAGTATCTCAAAATAGTGAGATGCTTCAAGATAGTTCCTCACCACATTGATCCTTTCTCTCATCCCAGTGTTAGCAATGTGCTTCCACGAGTTTGTTACAGTGATACATTTATCTTTTCCAGATTCCACCGCCAGATGTCGCTATTTGCTCAAAGATACTCAGCTTTGGCGAATGTGTCAAACTCCACTTGATAAGACATTTTTAATGGAACAATTACAAAGTGCCCAAACAAAATGAAACGTGTCGTTCTCAGTCTCAGATTAAAATCAAGTAAGAAAACAGACGCAGATCCTCAATCTTCTGCTCACTGCTCCTGTGGGGATGAAATCAGCGTTTAAAATCTCCACTGAAATGACTCCAGTACATTTAATGTCTCTGTTGGAAGAAAAATACCTTTAATCCTCAAAGCTCCTTTTACCCATCAGGCCCACAAAGGTTTTAAATTTATGCCCTGTGAAGAAAAACATCCATTAAAATGCCACAATATCACTTCATATATATAATATATATTTATAAAATACACAATATCACTTCATATATATTTTATGTGTCAGAATGTATATTTGATGTTAAAAGCAAGCAAAATAATAAAGCTTACGTTTATGTGTTGTCTGCGCTTTTGCTGTTTGGAGGAAATAAATAAATTCAGACATAAACGCAGCAGTCTTTGACATAACTGCAGTTTACATTCGTACTAATTCCTTACCGGAGTCTTTCTTCCCCACGAGGTTGAGATACTGGCGCAGTCCTGGTTTTCTGGTCATTCTCACTAATATATCTTGAATCACTTCAGAGTTTGGCCATTTCTTCTTGGATGAGAAAAAAATGAGCAAAGTAAATTAAATGTTTAAATGGTGCATTATTATAATTTTTATAAAAACATTGTTTTTACAATTATTAGTACTTTGTCTTTCAGTAAAAGCTTTTCCAGATACGTTTGATATGTCTTACCTCTTCGATGTCTTCCCTCCAGATGTCATCTTCCATTTCATGACAGAAAGCATTTGTCAGAAGCAGCAGGACTATTAGAACCAGTTTAACTAGCTCCATCATCCACCGTGCGTAAATGTCACCCAGATGCGTTAGCGTATAAAAGAAAGAACTAAAAGCTGAATACCTTTCTCCTGGATTACAGCTAATGATCACTATGTGTGCGCACTGTGCAGCAATAGTCTCCACCTTGCTGCTGGATTATCGTAGATGCTGAGAGAGAGAACAACAGTGCGTCCTCCCTCGCCATTAGCGCTCCGTTTGCGCGTAAGGGCTTTTACGCTCAACTGGAGTGGATGAAACAGGTCGACGCACGTCTCCGGCAATTTTTCTGTGAGTCACATGCTTCAACTTGACACAATTAGTATGTATTTCATGCGCGGGGTCCATACAAATACTGGACCTATACTAAAACATTTGTCACTGGGCTCACCGACTCTGTTTAAACTGTTAACGTTTCAACTCGAGAAAAAACGTCCTGGCCGTCAGAATATTTTCTGATTATTGTGACAAAAAGGACTTCCAAAATAACCAAAAGGGTTGGTTTCTACTGAAGACCTAAAGCTTTTTTAAAAAGTCACAATATAGTTTCCTACTTTTTTTTAATGGCTCCATCACTTCCAAAAACAGCTGGTAGTTTTAAGTTACTCAACACAAATTCTCTGAAAAACTCCTCACAGCCTTCCCCTCACTTCAGGACATTTACTCCACCAGGGTCACCATGAGCGCACACCTCATCATCAGGGAGACAACACACCCCCTGCTCTGCAAACTACACAAGATATGTTTAATCAGCAACATTCAGTGTGCAACAATGGGTCAGTGGCCATCTCACCTTGCAGACAAGAGCCCCACTCTGTTCGATGCGGCCTCCTCCCCTGGATGTGCAAACTACAGATTTTGAAGCATCTGCTAAGGAGAATGCAGACCTTTACCCTCAAGGCTCACTGTTTGTCATAAAGGATTTCTAAGTTGTCGATGGGCTCGCAAGTGTCAAAAGCACTGAAGATGCTATTCAGTTTGCTAAAGAAGCTCGTGAACTCTGTGGTCTGCGACTGCACAAGTTTGTTCCAAACGACAAAAATGTCCTGAGAGCATAATCCCCTCTGAACGAGCAAACACTGTAAAGAATATGGATCTTGTGTTTGATGAGCTGCCACTTGAAAGAGGCTTCTGGATTCAATGGGATGTGAAATCTGACCATTTCCGACTTGATGTCAGCCTCAAGGATCCGCCTGCAACACGTTCCATGGACAGCGGCCTCCCTGTCATATTATAGACAGTGGATCCCAAGCTACTCACAATGAGTGGCACCCCTCTCATCCATGATTCATGGTAAACATCTTACTGCACATGACAAAAAGACTTGGACTGACTCCTGGACTGAGGCTTTCATTGACCTGAAGAGTGCATTACTGTCAGCTTCGACACTTGGACTACCTAACCCGGACACACTGTTCACACAGTACGATGACCAACGGGACGGTGACACGACATCCGTTTTGACTCAGGACCAATGACCTGATGCTTATTTCTCTACTAAACTAGACCCTGTAGCAGCTGGCCTTCCTCTGTGTCTGCGTGCAGTGGCTGCTGCAGAGAAGGCTGTATTGGCATCACGTGACATAATGGGTTATGGTGAACTACACTCGTGGTTCCTCATGCAGTTTCACATATCCTGCACACTCAGACCTTCAGAAATATCTTTAACTCAGAACGTTAATGTATTGCTAGCCATGGGCTACCCCAGAGTGAAGGGTTAGGGTTATATATTATTTTGTACATGTTTTGTACAGTTTTTAGTAACGTTACGCTAAAAGACAGCAAAATAACACAGTGATAAAAACATGGAAGGAGATTAAATCTACGTACTTTGGTAACTGCCCAATGCCGGTTATAATCCTTTTGTTCAACTGTTAATTAAGATTTAGAGGTGTCATCAAAGCAAATAAAAGCAGCTCTTAAATAGAGATGGTATAAATGGTTTAGAACATTTGATATCTCTTTCTACCATATAACATTTTCAGGAAAACATTAAATTATATGAATATCAAAATATTCAAATTAGTTAACTGACATTTAAGGGAATGTAAAAGAATGGGAAAAAATAAATATTTATAGTTTATTGAGTTACTTTAGAAATTACAATACGATGCTGGTTCACTGTAACAGTTGGCTGAACACGGTATACTATATGACAGCAGAGACTTGTCTGAGAATAACTAACCACCTAAGTAACGGCGAGGGGAGGTCTCCAGCCCCATGGCACCTCTTCCCAGGCCGGGATGGGGTGGCCTAAGAGGTGCAATGTGTTCCCTGTTCTTCTGTGCAGTAATAATTGTGTTCCACCAGACTGAAGAAAGGATTTGTGAACCAGCAACCACAGCCGTGTTTGTACCGATGGAGCACACATCAGAGGAGGGTGCTAAAGATCCAAAACATTACAGAGAACCTTCTGCTGTTTAAATCTATGTTTTTCCAACTTGTTCTACGTTAAATTGTACAGAGGAAAACCTTCTGTAAAGATTTTGGTAGACTAGCACTAGACGTCATTCCTCCGACCAACTTTTACGTTCCAAAGAATCACACTTTAACTGATTGCTTTGAATCATAAGACGCTGAGCATAACTTGGGCAGTGAGCAATGAAGGCTACATGGAACACAACAGTGTTATAAAACAGCGGCACAATAAAGGGCTGAATTCAGTCTTTACTAATTATTAGGCCTACTTTATAGTCATAGATAATCAGCTGCAATAGTGAATGATACTTTTTATGTTTGTTTTTCACTTTTTTGCGGCATCTGCAAAAAAAGTGGTTATGCCTAAATTAAATGTTAGCATTTGTTTTTTAAACAAACAATATCTCCACTTCCTCTCGTATGTAGGTGCCACGAGCTGCCAGCGGCAATTTTATGTTTGCAAACATTGAATGTGTATATTGCCATTTTCTTTGTTTTTGTAAAATTATCAATGTGATGGCCTCGACTGTGCAAACATACCATCATATATTATGTTAAGCAAAAGTAACTTTGTATGTAAAAGTCTCTAGGCTCCAGTTTTAGAATGAATACCTTTTTGTACACCATCTCCGGAGTGGTACTATTCTGCAACTTTTTGCCTAGGGTACTTATACAACATTTAATTATACTTATATTAAATGTGAGTGAAAAACACATTTCAGCTACCAAATTTTTAATCTTTAACATGCATACAGTATAATGTAATAGCTCATTATCAATAGCATCTATTAGAGAGTGCTGTTTGTTTTAAAATGGTGCCACAATAAACCACAGCTCAGTCCGTCAGTGCTTTAGATCGACACAGTTGGGGTCAACCACAGCACCTGTCTGCTTTTAAAGTGTACAAAATATCACTGAAGTCCATGTTGAGTGCGTCATAATGCCATTTCTTGTCTGTGCCCATTGTGGTCCGACACTGTTGTAGTATACTGCAACAGTCCCTCAAGAGTAGTGTCCACCTGTGAACAGTACTGTGTTAACAGTGTTTGCTTTGAGCCACCTGCAGCATTTCCTCCTCAGTCAGTTTTTCTCTGGGGTTCCAATGGCTTCCCCCCATCTCATCTCCACACTGTCGATCTTCTCCCACTCTGAGAAAGTCACTGGTTTCACTCCTGAAGGCGAGGAAATACAAAATCACATTGGGCAACCGGCCATCTTGTAGCCAAATCAATGACATGCTATAAACATCTGATGTTTAGCGTGTGAACTTTTGATCACGTCAAACCAGGTAGAGTGTGTTTTTGACGCAAATTGGGGCAATTAGACGCTGAGGAACTTTAAGTTTAAAGGTACTCCATTCAGGAGTACCTTTATGGATTTTGCCCCCCTTGTACACACAACGTCCCCTGATCACTTTCAAATCCAGGTACTGGGTCAAACATCAGCAGCAGGCTAAGCTATTAGCAACATTTTCTCTCCATTTCTGAAATGCTTTGCCAATATTGTAGCTAGCTGGAGCCTCAAATCCCAGTATGTCATCTAACTTTACAAATCCGCAGGTTTGCAAAGATATCACTTTGTTACTGTGTGAAGGCCGATATCCCAACACTCGTTTAGTGAGAGGGGCTTACAGACAGATGCATAAAGAGGGCTGTTTTTTCCAGAAGACTGCCTAAACCAGGGATCCACAACATGCTGAAGGCCAACCAGGCAATACACATTGCTCTATTAATCTGTAATTCAGATTGTCTAAACTATGTTAACTCAGTTTCCTATCTGGATCTATTGTGTCTTTCTGTCCTCTGCTGCTTGTCCTGAGCTTTCTTCCATAATTGTTTCCATTAAAGGTTTTTTTAAAAGGGGAGCTTTTCCTTATAATTAAAGCTCTAAGAACAGTGTGTGTGTGTGTGTATGCTGTAAAGACTGTAACTTCCATTGAGGCAAATTTGATATTGGGATGTATAAATCAAATATATATATAATGTAAAGGTGTGTTGAATTTAGCACATTTTTTGTTGTTTTGCCACTAGTTTTTAAACATTCTGCATCTCTTTGTGAATGATTTACATCTATTTAAGTCATTTTGCATCTCGAAGTGGTCATTTTGCCTCTCTAATAGTCGCTTTACATTCGTATTGCTCGTTTTGTGTCTTTGTGGTAATTCCAGATCATTTGTGCGGATTATATTAACTCAATTAATATATTATATATTAATATAACATATATTAACTCAATATATTCCGCACAATAGTAAAGTTAAGTTATAATTTATCTATTTTATAAGTTTATCAATTAATAAGTTAATATAGCTTAACTCAACAAAACGTAAAGTATCATTACCAACGTTGTTGTCGAGGGAACCGTGCGATACAAACTCCCACTTCCGTGGTTAGGCCTACGAAATACGTCATCCATTTGTCGACCAATGAAAATCCCGTTACCGTTCGGTAGCGCTGCTCGGCCGCCGTAGAGCGCAGCACGGCCCGCCCCAACTCAAAAGTCTCTCGATGGAATTAGGAAGTCCACAAATGTACCTTTTGTGAGAGTTTAACAGCAGTCCGACCTCTTGTATTCAGATAAACTCTGTAAAAGAAATGCTCGGCTGTTCGTGGTGAGTTCACGGCCACCCGCCGTGGGCAGGGAACCATGGTGTTGTGTCCAAAGCCCTCGGTGCTGTGGCTCCTTGCCGTTGTTGTGACAGCTCTCGTGGTTAAAGCTGCGGGGAAAGCGAAACTGATTGATTACGGGGCGGCCTGTGACTCCCGGGACAGCGAGGTCAGCTTGAGATCCAGCACAGCCCCCGCACCCGACGGGCCGGAGCCGGGGGACCTCGCGGCCGCGTTCAGAGTCCCGACTTTGGACGGGGAGTTCTCCTACCAGCCCGGTGCCCTGCCGGGACCGCTTGTCGTGCACGCCTTCTCCAACAAGTCGGGCTTCCTGGAGTGCATGTGGAGCTCGGAGTCCTCCCTGATCAGCCTGGTGGAGGAGCTGCCCGACAGCACCCAGGTGCTCTTTCTGTCCCTGGATGACTCCGCGGTCAGCGATGCTCTGTGGATGAGGGACCAGCTGCAACGGGTCGCCATGCACAGGTGACCCGGAAGAGAACCCCCCTTTGATGCAAAGTTCAAACTGCAGTTGAAATGCAGACACTACATTTGTTTACATCCAAAGAACACAATCAACTTACTTTACTTTACAAAATATTATACATTTTTATAGGTTAAAATATCCTGCAGTATTTAAAGTACTTGACATGAGCTCAACCTTACAGATACAGCATGGTAAAATGCTGCAGCAATACTTCACCATCACTGGACATACCTGCCGATCTTTCATCTCTACATACTACAGGGTGTATCATTAGTGGAAGAAGTACTCACATCCTTTACTTAAGTGAAAGTAGCAAATAAAAGTCCTGCATTTAAAATGTTACTTGAGTTAAAGCACAGAGGTGTTGTGAGATACAAGTACAAAATGTCCACTTTAACTGATGCACCAAAAGCGGTGGAGGAAGCGTTTTAAAAGCAGCAATGCAATATTATGGAAATATTTTGTAGTCATGCATTCAAAATTCTACTTTAGCAAAAGCACAAAATAGCATAAAATACACTTAAGTATCAAAATCAAAAGCACTCATGATTATGAGACATTTCATTGCTGGATTGTAAATAATGGATACCACAACATTACATTTAGCTGACGCTTTTATCCAAAGCAACTTACATGATATACAGTAGACCGTAGACACAGCAACAGTGAGCAATTAGGGTTAGATAGATAGATAGATAAGTACTTTATTGATCCCCTAAGGGAAATTCAAGATCCAGGTAGCTCCAGACATCATACAAACATAATATACACATACTGTTAAACTATTAAAAAGGATTATCAAAAAATAAAAGTGAAAACACACATTATTAAGAGGGGGGTGGGGGTTGTGCAAAGGGCCAACATAGCCAGTAGTCAGGGGGGGTTGTGCAAAGGGGGGTTGTGCAAAGGGCCAAATAGCCAGTAGACAGTGAAACATTGTGAAAACAGTGAGTAAGATGAGGGCTGTGCAAAAGGCTAACATAGCCAGTAAACATGGCTCACCAGGAAACTGAGGTTTTCTGGTGAGGTACCTTTGATTGACATGTTTTGTTATTGTACAGTCGTATGGCTCTAGGGATGAATGATTTACAGAGTCTATCAGTTCTGCATGGCAGCGAGCGCAGTCTCCAGCTGATCAGACTCCTCTGTCTTGCTCAAGGACACAACGACATGGACTGGCTGAGCCGGGGTTTGAACCACCGACCTTCTGATTGAAAGACTGACTTGCTAACCACTGAGCCACAGTCTCCCTCAACCCTCCAAAAAAATATTTGGTGACCCTTTTGTCAAACCACATGTAACCTCCTGTATGTTTTCTGCAGGAAAAAGGAGGTTCTGTCCAGACTGCACTTCTCCCCGGTGCCGGTCTTCGCTCTGGGGAACTGGATACCCAACGTGCTTTACTACTGGCGCTGCACCGGACGCGGCTGTACCTTCTCCCAGGTCGTCTTCAAATCCGAGGGTAAGCCCGCTCGTCTCGGCGACGCCCTAATGGGTCAGATTCTGTGAGTGATTAGTGCAAGTGTAATAGTCTTTTATTACTAGAAAGAAGTAATACTGCTATGACAAACAATATATCAATATTATATTGTGACGTGAGACTACATATCATTTTAAGTGTTGTCTCTTGAAGTCTGCATTACAATCAAATTATGTAATTTTCAGAACTTACAAGATTGTTCCAGCTTTTCCATTATTTAAAAGTATTTTTATTTAAAATTATAAAAGTTTTGTGAAAGCAACAAGTAATCAACCCTACAATAAGCTCTCAATACTGATATTGAGGTAGTTGGTCAAACATATTGTGGCATTTGATTTTCTCCATATGGCCCAGCCCAATTTAAGATGCATTAGGATGTCACTCTTGTTGTTTTAGCTTCCCCACTGCTCTGAACTTCACTGTTCATTTGTCTATTTTCCAGCTGGATATGGTCTTTTTTTTCCATCACACAATAAATTAAATAATAATAAACAAAACTTAAAGCCTCTTTTTGCTTTTGTCTTAAGTTCCCAAATGTACAAACATGTATAAAAAGTGATTTTTTTAGCTCTACATTTTTAACGAAAAAAGTAGTAGCTACATTTTACATATGATAATGTTTATAAAATAACTGTTTTTAAGGCTGTGTGAACTTATGCTGCAGCTTAAGCCCTGCAGGTCTGCTGCTGTCTTTCAACTAAGAAGCAGCAGTTTGAATGCTCGGTGGGTTGAAGGGGTGTCAGGACTCAACAATAAGGATTGCCTGCTTGTCCAAGGCAAGTAAAAGGTAAAATAAAGTAAAAGGTCACATCTGGGTAGTAAATCTAGCCATCCCGCTTCCTTCTCCTCTCTGCTTAGTGTTAAAAAAAAAAAAACCATTAATGTTGAACCCACACGCCACAAAGACGACGTCAATCTCTTTTCCAAGAGTCGAATAGAAACTGTATTATTGATGTATTGTTTGTTTTCTTCTGTCCTCTCAGGGTGGAAAATGCCCATCATCGTCAAGAGACTAGATGCCAGGTACGACTGGCTCACGACGCGTGGGGACCCGAGGTCGTACCGGCTGATGGACGCAGGTGACGGGTGTGGACCTTCCCCCTCGGTGGTGGGAGCTCTGGCCTGGGTGTCGGAGGGAAACTGCTCGTTCTTCACCAAGGTCCGTTTTGTGAACGTCATCCCGACCGCAATGGCGTTCAGCAAATTCATACCCGGCCACGACTATTTAGTCTGTTTTGAGCCCGCTACATATTTAATTACACAACTTGATTTTTGATTTCTTTTGGGGGGTTTCAAAGCGTAACTGTTCAAGGTTTTCAACCTCTACTAGGGCTTTGAAGCTTTTTCCATGAGAGGGGTTGTGTTCACATCCAACGTACTGAATACATTTGCTGCATACAGACCAGTTCACACTGAACTGTATTGATCACGTTACTGGTCTAAATCAACATTTCCAGTATTTTTAAGACAAATTCAAATGAATACATATTTTTGTGTTGGATATGTTGAGCGCCAGTATTTGTATTGGTGTTAACCGTACATTAATGCCATTCGCCATCATTCCTAATCCTTTTATCAATCCATTTCTCGGTTTTATATCATTGTAAATTTAATATTTTAGTATTTTCGACCAAATAAGCAATAAGAATGAGCATTTCTCACAGTTTTCTTCGATTTTGAATCAAACCATGAATCAATTAACTCGAAAGAATAATCAACAGATTACGTGATAAGGAAAGTAATCCCTGCTTTTTCCTCTTTGACGCCGGGCCACGATTTGTTTTTCAAACACACACAGGAAGTCTTGACTTTAATCTGCTATGTATTCATCCGCCCTGATCCTCCAGGTGCAGAGCATGGCTAAATCCAACGCCTCCGGTGTCCTTGTGTACGCTCTCCCTGGTAACCCGATCCAGGACATGAACTGTGTCGGGGATGAGTGCAACACAACGCTGGACATCCCAGCTGCCATGGTGCACCTGGAGGTTTCTGTCGCTCAGGCGCTCGAGTAAGACAGACTCACCCGAGGGATTAAAAGCCTCCTCACTTTGATGATTAACGTACATGGATCAACTGAACACTAAAGGTTAAAGTGATGATTCTCTTAAGTCTGTTTGCTTCCTCTCTTCTGAAGCTGGTCACAACTTTAAGGTGATGTTTCCAAAATATTACATGAGCTCTTCGGGGGGGAATTTAAAAAAAAATCCTTCTGTGTCTCTACAGAACAGAGAATTTGATTGTAAACGTGTTCAAAGGTTTAAAAGTTATTGGTTGATTTAAGCTCATTAAAATCACTGTACACCGATTTGACAGCGTCTGGTATGACATGTGACATCTTCTGTTCCCCGTTGCCCACCTCATTGTGGTTTGATGCTTCTGGATCTCGCTGTGTAGGTCTGGACAGCCGGTGTACGTGTCCTTCCAGAACACCCCGTCCCCGAACTTCTTCATCGGCATTGACCATCAGGGGGCGCTGGCTGAGATGGGCTGGTTCATTTACCCCTCCTTCAGCTTCCTCAACTGGCAGGCGCAGTGGTGAGGATGCACTCTGCAGAAGAGTTCGTTTTGTTTATTTATTCATTAACTTGACTTATCAGAATAATAGATCTGTACTTCGGACGGGGGTGTTGAACGTCTCTTAATAAACAGCTTACTGATAAACTAGGAAGTGTTGAGAAAGATCATCATTAAGTTAGAAAACTATATAAAATATAATCAGCACATACTTTAAGGATTGCTACACTAATTATAGGTTTTTGAAAGAATCCAAACATTGATCAAACTTCATCCGATTTGATTCTGAAAGTCTTCAAATCTTAGTTGAAACAGACAACTTCTTCTTTTAAATGCCCATCAATTTTGATGTGTATATATATATATACACATGCCATCATATATATATCAACCTCTTCACAGAGGCCCTGAAACAGTTTTAATGTGTGAAAAGTATGTTTTGTTGCATTTTTGACTTTGTTCTTTGTCTCCAAGGTTTGATTTCTATGCAGCTCTGCAGACCAAACTTCAAAGTCCTGCAAAGGTCGTTTCAGTTTTTGACAAAGTCCAGATGCAGGGCGAGAAAGGAGCGGTGGCCACGGTCGACCTGCCGATAGGTAACTTCATCAACGACACGGGCAGGTTCAGCGTATTTTGGAAAATCCCAACTGGATTTAAGCTAAAACTCTGAAACCAAGACAAGTGATGTTCTTCTCTAAATTAAGGGTTTTAAGTCCAGCTGTCCGGTTGTGTTTCATACCATAAATCTACAAAGAAAGTTTATTCCAGGTTTTGCAAACTCTTCCCGTGTAGTTAAGGTATAAGTAGACATCCATCAGAGACATCACGACACGCGTCGACCCTTCATGAGGAGCAACCATGTGAACTCTTACGTGACTCTGACATTGGAACGTGACGTCTCTCTGCAGCGCTGTCGGACTTCGACGTGCTGGAGCTGGACGCGTCCCTGTCGTGTCCCGGCCGGAGAGACTCGTCCTGCGCTCACTGGGATCACACGGTGCAGCTGTCCGTCTGCTGCGACCCCCTCGGCCCATCCTGCAACACGGAGCTGGGCCGATGGATCACTGCCTTCCGCAGGTAAGATGTCGAAAACACTCCGATGGCAAAAAACACAACATGTAATCATACTAATTGCTACTCATATCAATAATTTACAGCTTTTGTGGAGTACATTCATCTGTGTGTACTGTCTTTGGGTCTATTAGAATTCTGAAACATTGTAATATATCTAAATTGAAGGTAATTCAAGTTTTGCTACTTTCTATTTATACATACTTAAGCACAATAGTATATTGACCTATATAGCGTTAAATTGCTCTTCACTTGCTGGAAAAAAGCAATATGGTGGTCAACTGACTTTAAATTGTATTGCAATTTATTAATTTTATTGTGATATTGTTTGACAAAAAATTGTTGTTGAAAAGGATTCTGACAAAATTATAATATAAAAACTATCCAAATTAAAGAAAGAAAGAAAATTAAATGATAATGTGTTTTGTCTGATGCGATCATACAAATAAATAGAGTATTCGGAGAGAGAGTGGTTAACAAACCAACACAACTGGGAACAGATTGCATCGCCCCTCAAAATATCCTCATTAATATGTCATGTAGAATCTTTAAAAATGGCTTCATGATATTTTACCCACCGTGTGTGATATGACTGTGCTGACTGTGGTGTCTCGGCAGAGGTACTGGGCGCTGGCTGACAGACGTGTCCCCTCTGATCCCCCTGCTGGACAGCAGCAAATGCACCCTGACCATGAAGACGGTCCCCTGGGCGATGCCGTGGATCGCCTCCCTCAACCTGAGATTCAGCGTCAGCAATCGAACGGGTTGAAAACACCATAACATATTCTAAAACTGTGAAACCCGTCGTGGTGTTTGTGGTTGTGCTGAGCGGGTGGTGTAGTGGGGCAGCGCTGCTTCAGGTGAAAGGTACAGGTGCATTCCAGAGGCCTGAAAACAAAGGGGACATCAGTTAATTGTGGTTTGGAGGAGACCATTATCTCCAAATAAATATTAATAAAACCGATTACAAATCATAGAAAAAAGAATGTGATCCAGAACTCGTCTTGGTCACCTGAGAATCTTTACTGTTTTTTTTTTCCAGTAATCCAGTACATTGGACACAGGAACTGCTAAAGCTTAATTCTGCATATAATGGTGACAGTTTGCAAAACTTAAAACAAATATAAGCTAAAAAGGTGTGGCTCACATCTGACTTACTTCCTGTTTACATCCTGCAAATCCACTGGTGTTTCTAACTCTCGTTTACAAAACAATTATTATACAAATGAATATATAAAATAAAATATCAATATTCCTATATTAAGATTCCAATATAGCAATAATACAAGCATGCCTCACAAGTCTGTTTTTATTCATTTACAATTATGAAATAATGTAATCAACCCAGCACGCCAGTGTTTAACTGTTCTTGTGCTGTTAAATACAAAATAAAAGCAAAATTGCTCAGATCTGCACCATTTTATCAGCAACAACATGAAGCTGAAACTATGTGTATCACATAGCTTTTTTTTTTTCAACACCAGATTTACAACAATTTGCTGCTCGGATCTGATCTCCCCCACTGTGAGAATGGAGAGCTGCGACTGAAACAACGTGATCCCAGAACATTTTATGTCCATTTTCAGAGAATCTTTCAAAAAGCAGAGAGCAAAAATCTCTCCGCAGGAAGGAACATTCTGTCCGTACATTACTGGAAGATGACACACAGCAAAGATACAACTCTCAGTTCCTGGAAATATTTGATTTAGCTTCCTTAAGAAATTAAAAAAAAATATGACTCAGAGGTTTGTTCTAAATATAACAGGAGCCTGTCTAGAATGTTTGGGGGGTTTTATGAAGATATTCTTCTACCAATTTTGTTTTGAAATGTGGCTGTATGCATGATTTTTTGCCAAATAATATTACAGCAGTTGATTTTGAAAGAACATTTAGACTTTTTGATGCTGCAGTACACTGAAACACGACCACCTTTGTCAACGGGGGCTGGGACAATCAACACAAAATTAAATTTTGATCTAGCAGCTTTGTGTCAAATTTCCATTTTCAGATGGTGGTCCCAGGTTTGTAGACGCCACTGATTGTTGCAATCATTTTTGGCAAGTTGTGAAGAAATCAGTGTGATTGCTGTCGTGTAAATGTAAATGAAATGGAAGAACCATTGATCAGCAGGCTCTTATGCATGTGTCACGTGGTGCTTTGCATTGAACATTTTTGGTTTAATGTCTTTTTCATTAACGTGACTCTTCGAATTCCTCTTCTGCCGCTGTCCTTTTGTCAAGTAGCTACTTCCACGAGCCACAAAGCCGTCTGTGTTGCAGATTATGACGTAGAGAAGCTCCGCCCCTTCAAAGTGATGCCACTGTACAGCGGGGGAACCTTCGACAAAAACTACAACAAGCGATACCAGCCAACCAAAGTGTCCGTCCCAGCATCAACCAGAAAGGTAACGGCTCTGACGCCGATCCCTGATCATGTGATCTGGTGCACCGCGTCCGTCAGCAGCCGTGTGTCTGTGCTCAGGTGGAGCTGTACGCCGTCATCACTGCCCACGGCTATGACGACAACAAATGTGGAGAATTCTGCGTCACCTCCCACCACTTCCTGATCAACGACTACTTTAACAACACCCTCACGTTCGATTCTGCAGGTGAGAGATGTACAAAGGAACTTTTGCTGCAGGTCGATCCCATCCCTTCCTCAGCAGATGGAGTTTGCTCATTTAGATGTTTATATTTCCAGTTTTATGAGCCCTTTTAAGGACTTCTCATCTAAGTGGCTATAAAGTTATACACTTTTTTAATCTATTAATATAATTGAAAGATCCAGAAATGGACCTTGAGGTGAGATAGTTTTGTCCAAGAGTTTTTTTAAATCTCGATAGTACGTTTTGAAAGGCATCTTCCGATGTTGATCTAATGACCCACCACCTGAAAGTAAGTTAGCTGGGCAGTAAAAGTTTATTTAATGCTCAAGTAACAAGTTCAACCTTTTTCAGATTGTCCAGCTGCAACTTGTTGACGACCTTGCATTTTATCTGTGTTCTCTTCAAAAGTTGCGTATAAAGATATTTTGCTCATGATGCCATAAAACCTTTCAAGAAATCCTCACATTTTAGTCCGAATTGAATCAGAATATTTCACCTGTTTAGCTCGACTGTTAAGTTCTTGTCTCGAGGACCGGACGCTGACTTTCTTGCACCGATTGTTGTATTCTTACATGTATTGTGGCGTCGTGGTTGGGGAACCATCAGGAACGCTGCTGGGCTGCACTCTGCGAGTGAAAGAGGGCGCCGTACCAAACGAACACGGCACGTGGCTGTACGGACGAGGAGGCTGGTGTGACGGACTCCAGGTCGACCCCTGGAGGACAGATGTCACTAAACAGGTACAAATATCTGTGTGTGTGTGTGTGTGTATATATACAGCCCTGTGACGTTTGGGGTCACGGGGCTCTATATATATATATATTATATGTATGTGTGTGTGTATATATATATATATATATATATATATATACACACAGAGACGCCCACACATGAGGAAAAGTTTGAAGCCTCACTTCCTCGAGTAGATTCACAAGAACCATTTAGAATGAATTGCCGAAGTGCTATCCTGCTCTCAGCACTGACCTGAGATCAGATTCCCTTGAGGATTTGTGTGGGAACATTGTTTTACAGACAAATGTCAGATTTGAAAAGTTTTTACATTTTGTAGTTTCAACGTGTCTTTAATTCTTCTAATCTTCATGTGTTATTGGGAAGTTTAGACTTCCAGTTGTGGAAGCTTTAGGATGTATCAGGCTGGTTTCTTTGTCTTGACTGGTTTTAGTTTTGGGGGAAGATACATTTGTACCAGGCGGCAAACTCGAGTTCTGAAAAATTAAATCAAAGCTAAAGTGCCTTAAACTTGCATTCTCTCTACTGTCCACCAGGGGGCAACTCCTCTATACTCCTCTATATATATATATATATATATATAAATTACTCTACTTCTCTCTTGATTTATTCCCTCAGTAAACATTGTAAACATGAGTTTATGTCTCAGTCTCTAGTTTCAAGTCTTCTTCAATACAGCATGATGTTAATCTAGTAAAATATTACCATAAAAACATAAAGCAGGGTATGCTTTAGGGGCGGGGCTACACGGTGATTGACAGGCAGCTACAAGGCACGTCTCTACACCACTCCTCTGGAGTCCAAATACGGTCACTTCCGTTCACTGGTTGCAAAAAAACAAGATGGCGACGACCACACTGTCAAACTCAAGGTTTCAAAAACCGCAGTTCACAAACAAATGTGTGATGTCACGACTACTACGTCCACTTCTTACATACAGTCTACGATTTGTACTCTTGCCATCTGAGTGACGTGTGCTTATGGATACAATGGCGTCATTGTTCGCCTGATGAAGATACCTGTGAGATTGAAATGGTGCTTGTTTGTTTATTTACTTTGTTTGTGGCTGTCTGTTTGCTCCTGTCCTCTTTCAGCTGAACATGAGCGAGTTTGAATCCAACACCGTCGTCTACTTCGGCTTATTCCAAGGGAAGGATCCTAATCCATCTAAGGAGCCTGGATACATCATCATGTCTTCTTTTCTTGTCTTTTACAAATGATGCCCCTCTGTAAAACTCCACATTTATAATGGCGATTGTAATTAATTACCTGTGAATGTAAGTCAAAGATTAAATCTTTATTTTTCCTACTGCTTTCACCGACTGTCTCTGTTACTCGTGCTGCTGTTTCGTAGACAGGAAGCAACCTTTGATCTTGTAAATAATAAATACAAAGCGCTGATGGATAAAATATCACCCGCCACGTTCGCCCAACATGGCCGACCATTTGCGTCTTCGAGACGTTACCCTGAAGTCAACAAGAAGAAGCCTTGCAGCAGAAGGGGCTCTGAGATGCATCGTTCTGAGAGCAGCAGCCTCTTCTCACTAATTACATGTAATCCCATCCAACTTGAAACGTTGAAGTGAAGAAAGTGTTTCTCAGTGAGTCACCTTCCTTCTTATGGCAGGTGATTCCTCTTAACTTCAACAACAGAAGAAGCGCTTCTCGCTGGCTTCCTCTTCTTTTCTTATTTTAGCCATTTGTGTCGTGAGGAGGGGCCAACTTGCTTTTGCGAAGCAGCTACAATACCAGCTTTTTATTCCCACCTGTGGAAGTGTGAATTTATTTTCTTGTGTATGTGTGTTTCTATTTATTGCACAGATTAAAAAATATATACATAGTTTAGGTTCAAAATACAATCAGTGTTATTTTCCTTTTTTTATTTGCGGTGAAAAATCATGAATTACCCAACATTACATTCAATTAGCACAAACTTTGGTACAAAGCACCGTACAATAATGGCATTTAACCTCCGATGCATGACATTTATTTGCGTTGTTTTTTTTCCTTTAATGACATTTCACACTACAAAACAAAGATATTAAGTAAGTTTATAGATCATATAAAAGGGTTACTTTTTCTGAATAGAAAGGTTAGTGGTGACAAAGTTTGTTTCTTTATTTCTTAATAGAACTTTTCCACAGTGTGTAAGTAACATCACAGGCACCATGTTCTCTTCATTAGCTTAGTTTGGTTCACAGAATGAAAACAGGAATCCCTCTGACCAACAGAACAAAACATATTAATAGTGCTTAGCTTACTGAACCATTTCAAACTCCATTTCAAACCAATTTTGGTGTAATGATGCTTCTTTTGTAACATTACCTGTTTCTTTAACCCTATCCATGTTGAAGCTACAAGTAGAATGCCACTGCACTGATGTTGGGGTGAACCTCATGGCGAAGTCACAGCAGAATGTTTCGTTCGTGGCTGAAGGTCCATGCGCCCGTTAGACCTTCACGCAGGTTTCTTTGCAGCTCCTCTCGGTTTCAAACTGGTTGCCGTTTCCTCGGCAGCCTCCGAACCAGAACTGAGCGCAGGAATTGGCCGTGGCGTCGTAGTACCACTTCACCACGTAGTCCCGGCACGGCCCCGGGTCCAGCACGTGGTTGCAGCGCTCCGCTGGAGACAACGAAAGTGTCATTTTAAGAAATCTTTGCCCGCGCTGAGTTCAGCGTGTTAGCTCGCTAACGTTTGATAGTTAGCACACAGTAGTACAACTAAGAATGATGGTATTGTCATTAGTTTGGCGGTATAAGTATAATAAAAACTCCACTTTTGACCTGATTAGGATGCTACAGGAGGAGTCACAGGATTACCAAAGTTATTACAGGTCATCCTGAGGGGAACATGAACGTGTGCAGCTAATATTATGACAATTCATCCAATAGTTGTCGAGATATTTCACTCAAAACCACAAAATGTGAATCTCCTGGTGGCCTAGAAGGAAAAGCAGTGCATCACCAAAGTCAGTAGCATTCAACCTCTGGGGACCATGAATGTCTTTATAAAATAGATGTTGAGATATTTCAGTCAGTAGAATCCAACAGACCAACATCCCCATACCTCGAGCCCTGCTGCCAGCAAGGCTAAAATACATCTGTGAGTAACTGATTGAATCATGTGAGGAAAGTTTTTTCTCCATAATATCTAGAGTTCATCGGATCTCATTGTCTTAACATTTTCACAGAAATAATAATATACTTGCAGAGGACCTAAAATAAAATAAAATGTTTAATGTTAGAACATATCCATTGCTGGTTTATTTTCCCCTCAATTTCGGTTTTTACTTTTAACATTCAAACCAATCATGTCTCTATCTTACAATCTCTTCAGCGGTTACCTGATGCGAGGGTGTCAGAGAACTGCAGTTGAGGAGGCGTCGGAGGCTGAGTCCTCTCCTCAGACGGGGCCCTCAGAGTGGGACCCGCCGGCCCGATCACTCCCGTCATCCCCACGTGGCCGTTGTTGTCCTTCATGTCAAACTTTGGGAAGAACTCTGTGACCGGTCTGAAGGGTTCCCTGTCGAAGAACGGAAATCTGGGCGTCTCTGAGGTGATGCTGTCGTCCGTCTTGGGTCTCGGTTGAGTGATGGGTTCTCTGTCGGGTTGCGACGCTGGAAGGCCGGGCTGTAACAGAGCAGAGACGGTCTACTGTACCTTTATTTATCCAGGTAAGAGAATACAAACCTCACGTTACAACACCTGAAACTGACCCATTTACCGAGAGATGAGGTTGAAAACTACAAATGAAATACATTAATTTTAATAGGCCAGTACACTGCCATTGTTGGAATTTAACTAAGTACATTGACTGAGTACACATTTTAGGAGTTTTTTCTTTTCATGCCATCTTCTACTTTTATTTCACTACATTTCATATATCCATCCATTATCCGAACCGCTTATCCTGTTTTAGGGTCGCTGGAGTCGATCCCAGCTGTCATTGGGCGAAGGCAGGGTCCTCCCTGGATAAGTCGCCAGTCTATCGCAGGGCTCACATATAGACAGACAACCATTCACGCTCACATTCACCTTTTCATATATATATAATATTTGAATTAAGATTCAAAAGCTTGTAAAATGTAGTTATAACAAACTACTCAGCAGCAGCATATAGCTGTAACAATATGGACATATATACTAAATATTTGATAACTTGATCATTTTTGACCTGATGATGGTGCAGGATTACAAGTTTCTTTTAAATGTATTCTGAGGAGACCATCAACGTCTACACCAGATTTCAGTCTTTCCAATAGTTGAGATACTTCACTCAAAACCACAAGTGAGGAGATCACTGAAACATAAAGATTCATCATCTGGGGACCATGGATGTCAGTCTGGACCAATCCAACAGACCAATATGACCTACCTATAACCACACTGCTAGCAAGGACTAAAATATATATCTTTGAGTGGCTGATTGAATCCCTGCTACAGAGACATGCGGACTAGCTTCTGTTCATCTTTTCAGTTTTAGTTGTGGAGATACATATTTCACTCAAAATCACAAATGTTAACTTCACGGTGTCACCAAAAGGAAAAGTCAGGGGGCGCTAAAGTCCTTAGGATTCATCCTCTGGGCACCATGAATATCTGTAAAAAATGTAATGGCAATCCAATAGTTGTTGATATTAAAGTCTGGATGAAAGTGGTGGCTCGATATAACTAGTGATACATTAAACTGTTGTGACACAGCATAAGTCGCTGAGAAATGACTGATTTGTTCTTCTCACCACTTTGTGAACCCTCCTGACGTCCCCGGTGAAGGTGGGGGTGTCGGTATCGGTCCTGTGCGGAGGCTCTCGAACGTTACCGGAGACCTCTGGGACTCCCGGAGGCAGTCTGGAGCTCGGGATGGAGCTGAACAAATTACTTTCTCCGTCCTCGCAGATACGACTTAACAATTTCCCCTCCAGAGCTGCAACGTGAGAAGACCAAAACAGTAAATATGAAGTTTTATAACTGTATAGTTTAGTCAGTTTAAATGGGAGCAGTGTGGGTTGTCTTGCTCATGAGCACTATGGTAGATGTTCTAGAACAGTGGTTCCCAACCGGGTCCGGGCCTCCAGGATCTGCCGCTCTGAGTTTATTCAAATAAGAACTAAAACTACAATAACACACTTACTGGATCATTTAAATAAAAGTCTGTATATTAAAGCATTCGTAAAACAATTCATATTGTGTTTCCTCGCTCAAACATAGTGAGCTAAAAGACACTGTCAGAGTATATAGGCATACATCTTTTTTAACTTTGATTTTACCCAACGAGTAATTAAGAAACATTTGTATTTATGTTAGCAGCTTAATACTAATATTACAGTGGTGTAGTATGATTGTTTGTTGTAAAGTTCAAAAATGAAATCCATCAAGAGGGCGCCACTTCATTTATGTAGACAAAACTGGGGATTTTCCTAAAATGCTCCAAAACATAAAAATCAAAATAAATTCTTTGCATGGTTCTGGTGATAATTGGCTCACCAGGAAGTGCTCTGAATTCATCGATCTGGTACACGTGGTCGCTGTCGGGGTCGGACGCCAGGAGACTTAACTCCTTCTTGAACTCCCAGTACAGAGGATCGCTCTCGTTCACCACGCCGATCACGAACGTCTCGATGCCGCTGCCCCGGGCGTCGGATATCGCGCTCTCCAGACTGACCGCGTCTCTTTTATCCGCCTGCCCGTCCGTGATGACGACGGCCACCTTCCTCACGCCCGCCCGCGCCGCCTTGAACACCTGGTTGGCCTGTTGGATGGCGCTGCCCGTGAACGTGCCCTCGCCCAGGTAGGTCATGGAGCGCACCGCCGACTTGATCTCGTCGCGGCTGGCTTCCTGTGCGAGGCTGACCACCACCACGTTGATGTGGCTGTAAAGCACGACGCCCACCCGCGTGGTGTCCCGGTTGACCGACACCCGGTCGACCAGGGCGTTTACAAAGTCTTTGATCCGGTTGAAGTTGTCCGGGCCGACGCTTTCGGAGCTGTCGATCACAAAAACCAGCTCCAAGGGGGTCTGGCGGCAGGTCACTCCACAACCTAATGAAACCCAGAGACAGGTTATAGAGTAAACAACATAAACAAACATAACTAAATAGACGTGAGTTTCTGATGACTTACTGCATATGGACCTCACTATTTTGATGATGTCTTCCCTCTGTGAAAGACAGCACAATCTTTACTACAGAGTTACAGTAAAGACAATTAATCGGTGATGAAGGCAAAGTTCTAGCTTTAATTTAAGGGCGTTTAAATCCAAATCAGTTGTCTATGATTTTAATACAGGTTTATCGAATTCTAGGATATATATATACTGGCCCGTTTTGACGTGAAGGAGCAGCGCTAGTCCGAGCTCCCTCCCTCCACCTCAACATCTCTAATGCTGAACCCAACCACCATGCAGGTCAAACACAATTGAACCTTGAAAGTGTGACTAGAAAAGTCAGAGTAATTCCCATTTCCCCTAAAGTGGGGGATTATCTCCACTGTTCATCGGATGTGGACGAGAAAACCTTTAAATTAAAACTGAAAGACAGCATTGCTGTCTCTGCATGATGGTTTCAGTGTAACGAGGGATGCACTATACTTACTGTAAGTCCAGGCTCTCCCTTTTGTCCCACTCTGCCCTGTGATTTGAAACAGATCATAATTTATTAACTATTCTACACAAACGATTCCCTTGAGAAAACTAAGAGTTCCAGTGAAGTCTTCAGCTTCTGCCCTGTGACTATTACCCAGGGAATCTGAATATTTTAGCGGATTCAAGTTAGAAGAGGGATTTAAATCAAATCCTTCACATTTGATTGAACCGCTAAAAAGTGTGTGGACTTATAGAAAGTAGTGGATACGGAGCTACAAAGGACTGGCTCCACACACACACATCTCTTGTCGCTAAACTTGATTAATGGATGGTTGAAATCGGTTAGTTCTAGTTTGCGTAATCTCACGTCATATTTAGTTTTATAGGAAGAAAAGATGATTTGAGTTTGGATAACAAATACAAAGAAATAGATTTGTGTGCATATATTGTTAATTAGCTGCACAATATTAGGGAGGATGTGATACAAAAGGCTTAAAAATGCAATTTTCATGACAAAAACATGGAATCCAGTACCAAAGGTCCGATGGCTCCGGCCTCTCCTAGTTGTCCTTTGTCTCCACTTTTGCCCTTTTCACCTCTGAACCCTCGATCCCCCTACAAGAAGAAATAAACAGCCGTCTTGAATCACACAGCGCTCATAGATAACCTATAATAAATAATAGATTGATATAGACACGTTGAATGCAGTTTACTGAATTATTTTTTGCACTAAAGATATCCTCTGACATAATTACATTTTCTTTCTCCAATTTTTGCTAGTTTTACTATAACACAATACAGGTTCCCTCTGCTGACATTATAGCGTCACCTTGTCCCCCTGCAGACCTTGTCCTGGAGGACCTCTGGGGCCGGGGATCCCCTGAAATCCATTCTCCCCCTGAAACACAAGACCGATGATGTCGGTCAGGACATGATTTTATTGTCGAGTACAGCAGCTGACTATAGACAAAAACTTCCAGTAACATGTTCGGCTTTTCTGAAGGACCACTGAAAGAAATCAAAGCAAAATAAAAAGAGAGCTTTATCATATTTTACCTTTTCAAAGTAATTTTAGGCACATTTGTCTTCATGCTGATTCCGGATTTTTACATTTTATATTTGAGTCTTTAACCTAAAATATTGCTCACCAACCATTGAAAAGAAAATAAATGCTTTCACTGCTTTACGAAAAAAGAGATTAATGACACTCCAGGGAGTCCAGTATGGTGACGATGTCCCTTCATAAACCACCAGCAGCTGACTGCAGCTACTGATCAAACCTTTAGAGTCTGCAACTGACATCGTATGGTACCTTTTGTCCTTGAATGCCCTCTCCAGGTAACCCCTGTTCACCAGGTGGTCCGCTTTGGCCAACCGAACCCTGCAGGATAATACAACTTTCGGTCTTTCTGGATACCAACATTTATGGTTTAGAAATCACATACAAGCCATTATTTAGAACAGGACAGATTACCTTTAGACCAACTACGCCGACTCCAGCCGGCCCAGCAGGTCCAGGAGGTCCAGGCAGGCCTCTGTCTCCCTGAAAAAAGATGGAAACACACAAATATACAAACAACAATCAACACAGCAAGAAAAAACACCTTAAAAAATGTCCTATATTTTTACTTTAACTATTCTAAATATACATTAGTTTTGTATCTGTCTATCTCTTTTCGACCAATATAAGAGAAGAAAACCTTTAATTAAAACATTGTAAAAACATTGACATGCTCTTATCGCCTAATGTTATTGCTATTGTTACCACCATAACTGACAACAATCACCAGTTTCTTTCTGTTCTCGTCAAAGAACCACGGAAAACAGTTGAATGTCCGTTCTGCTCCTATTCTATTTCTATGTTTTTATTCCTCGGGGGAACTTTTACCTTCGATCCAGGTAAACCGACGCCGTCTGATCCGGTCTCTCCCTTCAGACCAGGAGGCCCCAGAAGTCCCTGAGAAAGATGTCGTTGAGAAAGGTTACATAGTGCCGGGTGTAAAGCAATGAAGGGGGCTGTGATGCAGGTTGATACTCACTGTAGGACCGGGGTAACCGTCCCCTTTATGCCCCGGTGTCCCAGGAGGCCCTGCAGACCCTCTGTCCCCCTTAAAACCAAAAACAGGCCACTTTTATATCTATTTTCATGGGAGGATCAGTGAGGAGTAAACCGTAACTCACCTTGGGTCCAGTTAAACCCGTCCCCGGCTCTCCCACAGCTCCAGCTGGACCCGTCAAGCCCAGTTCACCCTGACAAAAACCAGGAGTAGATCAGTTGTTGCTGCCGACCGTTACAGCAGCTGTTTGTTTGCACCACATGGGCTCACTGTACCTTGGCACCAGCTACACCCCTCCCTGGTGGGCCTGTGCCACCTGGTGGACCCATATTTCCTGGTTCCCCCTGAAAAAGAAAACACTTATCAGACTAATAATAAGGCAACAATGCAGAACAAGGCAGGTTTAAAATGATAATACTTTAAAAGTGTGAAAACAACTCATTATGGAATGTTGTGAATAACACTCCTGTGTAAAATTATCATTTTCTCATAAAATGCCTCTTTTTGTATCTCCTCACCTTTGACCCCACTGGCCCTACGGGACCTACTGCACCTGGCTGTCCTCTGGTCCCCCGGTCCCCTCTGTCTCCCTGCCAAAGGAGCACAACACCTCTAAATAATCCTCAAAAGAAAATCATCAACTTTGAGTTAAGTGTTTCAGATGATCATTTCATAGATTATAGATCACATTCACATAATCTTTGTGAAACGTGAGATGTGAAAAATGTCTGTTACCTTCCCTCCGGGTGTTCCTTTACCTGGCGCACCGTCAGGTCCCCTGGACCCCGGTAACCCGACGTCACCCTGCCGTTATTTGAAAACAATCAATAGAGCAGCGGACCGGTAAGAAATATGAATACATTATATATTTATGTGAAAATGAGAAAAGGGGTTCAGTTTATGACGTTACCTTTTGTCCCGAGGCCCCATCCTCTCCTGGCTCACCTGGTACACCTGGTAACCCCTCGGTCCCCGCGTCACCCTGAGAGGAAAGTTACAACATGAAGTAAACCACCGAGCAGGATTAAAATAAACTCATTAATTCAAAAGTCACTGGATGTGACCGTCTCACAACCTCTTGCAAAGTCAATCACTTTGCATTACATTACATTTAGCTGATGCTTTTATCCAAAGCAACTTACATGATATACAGTAGACCGTAGACACAGCAACGGTGAGCAATGAGGGTTAAGTGTCTTGTTCAAGGACACAACAGGACTGGCTGAGCTGGGGTTTGAACCACCGATCCTCTGATTGAAAGTCAGACCTGCTAACCACTGAGCCACAGTCTTTATTGTAATTTACACAACTAGTCTTAACTTAACTATATAGACAAGCCCAGGACCACAGAACAGCTCCACCCAGTGTACATACAGTATATAGTAACAAAGGTTCAACACCACATTTGGCTCTTAGAGCACTCAATTCACCCGCTTGCCGAGAGACTAATTACTGGAGTTTAACTATGGAGCTAGAGCCAAGGAGGTGATTAGCTTAGCTTAGCATAACGACTGGAAGTAGGGGGGAAAGCTAGCTAGGCTTTCTAAAATGTATAAAAAATAATGAAAGTACCTACTAGCACCTTCACATGAAAGTGGTATCAAAATCCTCGCCTAACTCTTGATGAGTATGCATATTTAATTTAAAGGGAGCTGCACTGCAGAGTGAGGAGTGCAGTAGACTTGAGAGGACTTACTTTAGGTCCTGGCTCTCCGACACCCCTCTCACCCGTCAGTCCAGGCTCACCTGGGAGGCCCTGGCTCCCCTGAAAACAACGTTCACACAGTGAGAGAGATATTCAGTGAAATCTAGGACAGAGTAAATTACAAATGTGTCTTCAATGATGCAGACCTAAATGTGAAATAAACATGTCTCGGATTATAAATCCACCAATGAGACCGATTCAAACTCCCGGGCATTTGATTGACAGGCCAGCTGTGTTTCCCCGGCATATTTGAGTAATGAAATATGCAAAGTGATTTAGATGCAATCAGATGGAAAATCAGCAGACTGTCGATCATAATTATTATCTGGGTTTCTGTGTCTGAGGCAAACAACCGGTTAGTTATTACCTTTGGTCCTGTTATCCCAATACCTTGAGCTCCTCTGGGGCCTGCAGGTCCGACTGGGCCTTGATTCCCCTAAATGACAGAAAAAGAAAGATACAAAATGAGGTGAGCCGGTTTAAGACAATGCCAACTTTCTGTAAGTTAAGTTTGGTTATTCAGAACATTGTAGAATATTCAGATCCTTTACTTCAGGAAAAGTACTTAAAAAACACAAAAAAATACTCCACAACAAGTAAAGGTTCTGCATTAAAGACATTACTGAAGTAAAAATATGTCAGAATTATCTGCAAAATGTACTTATAGGATCAAAGTAAAAATATGAATTGTGCAGTAAAATGTTCCTCGACAATGTTTTACTATTATAAAGTTTGCGGATTAATATGACTGCTGCATGTATGTGTATGTTGTATTTCGTTGCTGTAGTTTAAGGCGCTGCTCATTTGAACTCTTCTATATGCGGTTGGCAATGATGGAATGTCATTTATAACAAAACATAATATTTTATAAGCTCGTCCAACGTTATACAGGCAAGTAACTTGTAATAAAAGCTGTCAAATAATTGAAATGAAGTAGAAAGTGCAAAATGTTCCTGAAAAGGAGAATCAGAAGATGGCATGAAAAGAAAAGACTCAAGGAAAGCACAAGTTCAGTATCAGAGTTGATGTACTTAGTTACTTTCCAGTCAGTCAGCACCTGTAAAGTCATGATGCAGCTTTTACCTTTTCTCCTTGGAGCCCTAAACCCGGAGCCCCGACTGGACCAGGAAACCCAGGAGGCCCGTGACTGCCCTGAGAAAAGAAAAACACTAGCTTCTGAAGGAGTACACTAGCAAGTCAACTGCATGTTTGTTTTTTTCAACCATCCCAAAGTCAAGTCATAAGGTTGTAATGAATATATTTTATACCTTCCACCCCTGTTAGATATACGTTTAGAGTTTAACTAACCTGGTCACCTTTGACCCCAACGCCAGCAAGTCCATGATTGCCCTTGGGACCCTCGTATCCTCGATCGCCCTGAAACCAAAAGGGGAAAGAGTGACGCCGTCTGGACAGAAGCTGCATGTTTCATATGTGAGGTTTTGTGAAGGCAAACGATGTGATATTCCTGAGTAAATACACAATGTTTTGTAGCAATCAGTGAAACATTTTCTGTATTTTTTCTGGTTGCTGACAAACCCCAAAAATAAAATATATCTGATTATCGGTTTTAAAATTAAAAGAGCAGAACAGCGTTTGGAATAAAAATGATTGAATGTGTAAATATATTTACTAAAGAATGTGAAATTGTTTTTTCTTAACATTGCAGGTTCAAGATCAATATATTCTTTATTTACTCCGTTAGCCAACACGTGGTTTACAACTTGACCCACCTTCGACCCCGGAAGCCCCTCTCCAGGTAGTCCGGGGTTTCCTTGTGCTCCTGGTGATCCTGGGGGACCCTGGGTCAAACAAAAGACTTTTAATAAAAGTCCTCACCTGTGAAGTTTTTTTTTGATACAAAATATCAAAGAGGCAGAACAAAGGTGCAACGTTGCATGTTGTGGGCTGCAGGTGGCAGCAGCGGTAAAACAAAGGGAAACAGATGGAAAAGCCATCATGCATATGTGATTTAGCTTTCTCTGGATTCTAACTCAGCGCTCTTCACAAAACAGTTTCTATTCTCGTCTTTCATTTTCAACTCGAACCCCTAAAAACAAGCACTGTCCTGAAGTACAATTTTGAGGAACCTTACATCTATTTTCTGCTATATTTTTATACTTCTACTCCAATATTGCCCTTTTTACTCCACTATATTTATTTGAAAACTATTATTAGTTACTTTGCAAACAGGTGATTTCACATACAACACATCAGATCAACATATAAAGTATGATACAGTGTTCTAGTTTTGAAAGATGTTGTAAATAGTTGTCAGAAAGATGTTATATTTTATCAGGCAGTAAAAATGAGCTCCACCTCAACTAGCTGTGATATTAAAATACAGCTAACGTGCCAATGCATCAGTAACAATATTACAATTATTAACACTCTCAGTACTTGATACTTTAAGTACATTTCGCTGTAAAAACATGTTGTTTTACTTAACATTATATATGCAAGACTTGTACTTTTGAGTATTTTTTTTACAGAGATTAAAATAGATATGAGTTATTATTCACCCCTGGTAGCTTCACATTTATTGATGTGTTCAACTATGGTCAAGACCTTGATGCAAAAAATAGAAGACAAAGACATGTTTCATACTCACAGGTAGCCCTGGTTCTCCTACACCAACACGGCCTGCGGGACCTGACCTTCCCTGAAGGCCTTTTTCCCCCTATGAGAATAAAACGTCACCATTCAACTACTTCTTCCACATGTTCCAGACATTCCTAAAATAGTTATAATATGTATTCTATCTCTATGGGGTTCATTAGTTTCTCACTATCAGAGAAAATAACTTTATTAAAGGGGGTTATCTTATCAAACAATATTTTTCCTAAAATGTTCTGCATATAATATGTGAAAGAGTAACTAAACCGCAGAGTTTTCGCTAAAATGCATCGACCCTGTAATGTAAATGCCTTTCAATGTGCTCTCCTATAATGTGTTAATTGTTATTGCTACTCACTTAGCGGCTGGCTAGTTAGCGAGTGAGCCCAGTAGAGAGCAGTATTTAACATACTATGTACTAACATGTTAATATTAGGACTTGGATCCATCAATAACACAACCAAATACTAACTGGTTTTCTGCTGAAAAAAAGTGGTTTGGGCATTTAGTTACCCCTAATTATACCCCTAATGTATTAATAAAGAAGTATGATGTCGTACTTCACAAAACAGTATCTTGAGAATACATTGAGGCACATTTTAGAATAAAAGAGTTACCTTGGATCCTGGGAATCCGATACCAATGTCCCCCGGGGGTCCGGAAGCACCGTTGGGCCCTCTGTCCCCCTGTAGCCAGTAAACAAGTTGAGAGGTTTGCATGTCATGTGATGGCAGTTCAACACTGCACATCAGTGTTATATTAAATGAGAATCAGTGTCCATTTAATGCCTCTTTATGCACATGAAATTAATTAAAACAAGTCTTCATTCCTGCAGGTCGCTTGATAATTCACTTATACCAGAGCAATCTTTTCTACAAAAGAACCATCAAGGTCAACCTATTTTCATCATTAATTAATACTCATGTATACATTTGAAGTCCGTGCAACATTCTCTCCAAACATTGCGTGAAATTGTTTAACTGCAGTACATTGTTTGTGGGGAATTAAATAATCTATGCTCTCCCCACACTTAAAATGCTTACAAAATAGATTAAACTCGATGCTGTGAAACTAATTTGTGTCCTTCATAGTATTATTTTGGAAAATACTATTTTAAAAACACACATATTATACAGTGAGGTCAAGTGGCCTGTAGACTTCAACCTTTTGCGGCATTTAGGAAATAAAGACCAGTCCTTTGTTAAAACTTGATTAATGTCTGGGAATATTTTCCCAGATATGCGATGAATCCCGTTACATGTCATCTGGATAAAGACCTCGTTGTTAAAAAGCTGTGCGACAACTCTGATGGATCAGCATCTTATTAGCCCGGCCACAGATTTTAAAGGTCGTTTTTATGTTGCCCCAAATGTTGTGTGGAACAGTGTTGTAACTCTGTGTTTTTGGGATGTTGTCGAATAGAATTTCTCATCACAAAAACATTGCATTTCTTTTGTTTTTGAACCTTGATGGAATACTTGAAGCATTTTGGGAATTCTTACGAGCAGTTAGATGCTCCGACTGTTACTACACTAGCAACCGGTGGAGATGATGCACAGACGTGCTGGGTGGATGCATAAACGGCCAAGGATTCGTTCCAGCATGCAACTCCCCTTAAAACACACATTGTCATTTTGATATTTCTGTTTATGCTCATATTTATATGTATTTTCTTCACTTTGGACAGAGCCAGGCTAGCTGTTTCCCCCTCCCTACAGTCTTTATGCTAAGCTAAGCTACGTTAATTGCATCCTCGCTCTAGCTCTATATTAACGCACAGATGTGAAAGTGGTAACAGCGGCTTACTCTCTGCAAAAAGCAAATAACTATTTCCTAAAATATCAGACTATTCAAACAAATAATTATCTAATAACCTTCTGACATAAGCAGATGAGATAAAATAATAAAATAATTAAAAAGCACAAATGCTATGTTTCGAGAAGAAACAAATTAAGAGACACATCTTGTAAGAAGTTAGGGGAAAAACTCTGAAATAACTGAATACTTTGATCTGATTATTTACCCTCAAAACTCATCGATGTGCTTAATTCAAAGGAAAATGCACATGAATAACTTTTATTTCTTCTTGCTCTCCTCCACTTTTCCTCACGGCTTTTGTTCATCAGCATAACTTGCTGTCTGCCACAGTGGGATATCTTAATGATGCTGGGAGGTACTTCAAATCCTCGTACAGGTTATATTTCTTAACACTCATTGAAATACTTTGTGAGTAAAATTACCACATATGATTACTTGCACGATAAAAGGCTTGGATATGCGTCTTTAATCCAGCCAATCAAACTGTTGCTGCTGGAAAATTAGACACATTTCAATGGAGGTTTTGAGGGAACTTACTTTAGGTCCTGCTGGGCCCTCGGGTCCCATGTCTCCTGGTGGTCCTATTGAACCCTGCAAAACAAATTTTAAAAAGGTACACGGCTGCACGGTGGTGTAGTGGCTAGCACTGTTGCCTCACACCTTCTGTGTGGAGTTTGCATGTTCTCCCCGTGTCAGCGTGGGTTCTCTCCGGGTTCTCCGGCTTCCTCCCACAGTCCAAAGACATGCAGGTTAGGTTAATTGGACTCTAAATTGCCCATAGGTGTGAATGGTTGTCTATTTGTGAGCCCTGTGATAGACTGACAACTTGTCCAGGGTGTACCCTGCCTTCGCCCAATGACAGCTGAGATCGGCTCCAGCCACCCTAAACAGGATAAGCGGTTCAGATAATGGATGGACACAATGCAACTTTCAAGTTTGCTTGTAATCAAACCAATAATTGTGCCGTATCTACTATTTTTCTTCCTGATTTTTCTTAATTTTGCGACCAAACTTTGATCATGTATGGGTGTCAAACGAAGCCCCCATGTTGTATGACCAAAGCTGCAGGTCAAAACCAACACCACTGAAATCACGAAAACCAACACTCACGCCTTTCATGTCGTTCGATTCTCAGGCCGAGTGCGCAAAATTACACGGTTATACGGACACTGGGCCAGTAGCACCGGGAGGAAGAGTGGCGCTGGGCGGCCAGGTCCACACAGTAATCCCACCACACAAAGTCTGTTCCTGCAGAAGAATAATATCCTGCAAGCATGGATTCACTGCTTTGGATAGCCACATTAGTATCAGGATTACCCATAATCCAATATTCACATTCCATTAGTGCAGAGATGAAAAGGAGACAAATTCCACTTCCATTTTTCCTTTTGGGGAGAGAACAGTCTGTGTGATGTCTGTGTATCAATATCAACAGCGGGCCGTAAATGTATGTTCAGGAGCATGAAGGACGGAGTCGTGACACTGCTGCTTAGGGGAGACCCCCGGGTGAATAGGGTCAAATATTTAACCATTACATATCACCATGAAATCCCCTCAGATGTTTCCCTGCACTAAGGCACTCACAGGTTTTCTGAAAATGTATGTTGGAATAGGCAAATCTTATTAAATATGTGCTAATTCTTATTAATTTGGAGATTTGAGAGTCTGCGAAAAACTATTTTTTTCTCCAAACACTACAGTTGAATATAGGCTTAATGAATGGATGTCCCCATGGAACTTTCCAGGTGTTTACTTACATTAAGAGCATTGTTCTTTGCATTACACGTTTTCTAAAATCGTCATTTTAAATGTGGAAATGAGAAATAATCTAGTGCTAATTTATGGTGCTTATGCTGCTGGCATGGCTAAAAACTCACTTCACTTATTTCGCTTATTTGAATTCAAGGTATTTTATTTTATTATTGAATCTACTTCTACTACTCATGCATGACGTAGACATATTAAAGACATATTTAATAAGCAGGTAGCCATTTTTTTAATGTTTTGGAATCACACTCTCTTGATTTATATTAAATTGTACTTTTTTTCTACTTTTCATTGCCAAAGCTACACAACAGCTTCCCTTGGGATAAATAACATTTTAATTTATTCTTGAAATGTGCTTAATAGTAGAAAGTCATGGAATGCTTCTTTCTATATCTGGAATTTGCCTGTAAAACTTATATTTCTAGGGTTTAAAACAATCAAATCATAATTGTTAACATTCATTAAAAATAAAAAAAAACATCTGGCCACACCTGTTCTCCTTTTGTTCCTCGCTGACCTGACGGTCCCTCTGGTCCCTGCAAAATGACGCATGAATTCATTACGAGAGACAAAGCATGAGGTATTGATTGAAATAATGTAGATAATAATGTTCATACAGTGTCACCCTTTTCCCCCGGAGTTCCACAGTCTCCTCTCTCCCCCTAAGAGACCAAAGATTAGACTCTCTGCTTATATTCTTCTGATGACCTCATACGTGATGAGAATAAACATATAATATAATAAGCATGCAGATGAAGCTTCACATCACCCACCTTGTTTCCCTTAAAACCTAGACGACCCTGTAAAAGGTGAAACAGTTATAAAATCTGAATGAATCTAATAAGAACGTGGTAGTTAAAGATTTTTATTTTTTTACCTCTGGACCATCACTTCCAGGTCGAGCGTTCAAGCCCGGCTCCCCCTTATAAAACAAAACAGAGAGCAACTTAAAATCAGCTGCATTAAAATTAAATCTGACACTAAAATAGTTTTTCGTCTTTGTGTGACATCTTACCCTCGCTCCTTTTAGACCAGGTGTCCCTCTGAAGCCTGAGTCCCCCTTTCTACCCTGGAATTAATAATAGTTCAATTGGATGCTAAAAGACAAGATGGCAATTTGTATGTTTGTGATGAAGAAGTACAGAACAAGTATCTTATAATTTTGTTAAATGATTATAGTTTTTCCTCACTGGACTTCCTTGAGGGCCCCTCTCTCCTCTTTCACACAAACACACTTGAGCCTGTGGACACTGCCACCGAGAGAAAAGCACAAAGTCAATGCAACATTCAATTAATTACTGTAAAAAGTAAAAAAATACTGGATTGCATTGAAAGACTTACCCCATCCAATACGACTGCACCCTGGATGCAAAACATGACACACAAAAATATCAATGGCAGTTCATTCAATCAGAAAATATACATTTTTGGTTCAATCTTGGTATACACTTTGAACAGTCTGCCCTCAACACTATTTCATCTTTCTGAGCTATAATTGTGAATGAATAATATCAGACATTTCTGGAAAGCCGAACAAGCCGTTCATCTCTCTGAGACAGACATGCAGCTATTTGACCCTTCTCTCTCTCTCTCTCTCTCTGTGTGTGTGTGTGTGTGTGTGTGTGTGTGTGTGTGTGTGTGTGTGTGTGTGTGTGTGTGTGTGTGCAGACACAACTGTGTCACTGTGACGTGAACCCGCTGTGAGGAAAGAAAGCGAGAGTTTCAGTGACCTTTTTTTCGGCTAAAATCTGATTGCTATAAAGTTTTTCAAATACTCCCGGGATCTACCCAGGTGTACAACGATGTCAGCAACCAGCAGTGCAACACACAAACTGAGACGCCTTTTCAGAGCCACACAGTAACGCTCTGTAGATATTTTATGAGATAATAGCATCTTTCAAATTATTCTGATATCGTATATGTTTTATTTGTTTAAATAAAATGTAAACAATCCCTGTGAAGATTGGCGCAGTCCATGTGACGTGTTTAACCATTCATTCTCTATGTCCTGGGTTGGATGTATAACTGTAAATAAGGTTGGCTATATGGTCTGACACAGAGTGTTTTTTGCTACCACCACTAGGGGTCGCCAAAGTCAGAACATTTTAAATCCTACACATACAGCAGGGGATTCAATAATTTAATTTACAAATGTACTACATTAGATTTGTTTATCCCTCTCCAGATGATCCAAAACTCTGCAGCTAGAATTTGAGTTGGGCTTGGAAATGTGATCACAATCCTGGCTTCCTGACACCGGCTACCCGTTGCTTTTAAAAACAATTTTAAGATATTTAAGATATTATTGTAACAAAGGTCATGATTCTGACATTAAAGGCGATACAGTCTCTGTTTTATTTTGTTATCTTTGTGTTTTAAATGTTCTATTTTTTGTAAAGCACTTTGTAACACTGCTATATATACAGTATATATATATTAACTGATGTGTCTGTTTGAGTTATTCAACATATCTTTCTTTGGGATAACTGAGGCTTGCCACCCAGTCCCAGTTTGAGGTCGTCTCACTGGAAGCCAGCACTCACCATCTCTTTGAGCATCTTCTCCTCCAGCTGGGGGTCGAGAAGACTTTGGACAAACTGCTGAGCGGGCGAGCTGGCGACGGCTCGGAGCTTGGCGTTATTCTGACTCTGCTGACTGATGTCCGACAAACCTACAGCAAAGAACTTTATGCCGTGACCTTTGGCCTCTGCCGCAGCCGCGATCACATCGGGGCTGCGGGGGTGGTCGACCCCGTCGGTCATCAGCACTGCAACCCTGATGCTGTCCACCGGCGTCTCCTGCACCAGCAGCTGCGAGGCGTTGGTGATGGCGTAGGTGGTGTATGTGCCATGACCGATGTAGTTCATGGCGCTGACTTGACTGTGAAAGAAATCCAGGTCTTTCCAGGCCGAGAATCGGTGCTCCACGGACACGGAGCTGCTGTACTGGAGCGCTGCGAGTCGCATCTTCAGCGTCCAGCCGGCTACCTGCAGCATGGAGAGGCGGGTGCTGAAGCTCAACGCGAAGGCCTTCTGCTTCTCAAACAGGAATATCTTCGCATTTTCAGAACTGTCCAGGATGAAAGCCACCTCCAGTGAACATGTCTGACCTTTGGGAAAGGAGACAGCAAAAATACTGAAGATACGAAAGTCTGGAGACGGTTGCAACTCCACAGTCCTTTTAGTAGCCAGACATATCTATTTATGGAACTGAAGAGGGTGATGTCCAGAAACAGATGTAATCTTCAGCAACATGCAGCAAACGATGACTGTTTGAATAACAGGAAGTTGTTATTTATTATTTATATAAAAATACATTATAGTTTTGGACTGTCGGTCAGACAAAACAAGCAAGATCAACAAATCCCCTTGTACTTTCAGTTTTTTGACATTTTTATAGACTAAGTAATGCATTTTTTTATGATGAAAATATCAATACTTTAGTGTATCCCAGCATGCATTGTTGTCTGCCATAGTGTCTTTTTTGAGAAGTGAAAGAAGTCCAAAATCTCCAGGTCTCATACAAAAATCACAAAGCTGACAGTAAGTTTGATCGTTCTGTAAAGCAGAAGCAACTGAATTTAAACGAAGACTCTCTGTCCTCAAAGAACCACAGACTATTACAGTTCTGTGAGAAAGGGCTGCCCTCAAAAGTAGGAAGTCCTACCTCATCGAGTCACTGGAGTTAAGAGTTATCTTTGCAGCATTACTCTTTCAATGTGTACCTGATCATCTGGGCCGGCCCTTCATAGCCTCATGGATGGTGAAATTTGGGAAAGAGAGTCCCACTGTGGTGTACTCTCCTTGTGTGCTCTGGTGGACTGGATCAATAACTGGTATAAAAAGCTTAAAAGCACTTCACTTTTTTTGTTTCTGTGCTGTGAAACTCTCTAAATGTTGCACTTTGTGATTGAAGTTGTGTATTATTATTACATTCATTCGTGTATCTTGAAGCTGTGGATGTTGTGACTCCTACTGGAAGTCTATTACACCCACAGGATCCCAGTGACAGACCTGCACCACCAACATGTGGATACCTCATATAAAGAGATTACCATTTCCTCCGTCGTCATTCAGCCTGTAGTTGTTCCTGCGTCCTGCCTTCCTTCTTTGGCCCGGAGCCTCGTGTACGAGCGCCAGCAGCAGAAGGCAGAGCCCGACTCCTCTCCTCAGGTTTCCCCTCAGCGACTTTTCCATCCTGGCAGAGAAAGCAGTTTACAAGACAAGGCAATGCATACACTTACAGTGTGTGCAAAGCACGACGTATCTAGCCAGTATCACAAGATGCATCATGTTACCATAATGCATCCTATAACCACATCCCAAACAGAACGTTTCAGATAATAATGATAATACCGTAATTTGTTCCAATCTTAGTTTTCTGATAACGTGCTTTTTAAAAAATACCTGCGACATAAAGTGCCAAACTATGAACTTAATATAAATCCAATCCAGTATAATTAGTCTAAATACATTCCAAATGGTGCAACTTTTAGGTACTCTGTAAATCTAAATGTTTGACGAACATGAAACTTCTTTCTAAACTGTAGTGCACATGTGTCAAACTCAAGGCCCGCGGGCCAGATCCGGCCCGCCACGTCATTTTATGTGGCCCGCGACGGCTTGAAAGGCATGATCACCACCGTGGACCCGTTTTCAGTGGGTTGCGGACCTTTGCATGGGCAATATAAAAATATTGTGCTTTTATTTTGAAGGAAATTTTGAATGCAGTAGAGTGCGTCTCTTCACACTCCTCAGTGCTGCGTTCACAACACACTTTGCTTGCATGAGTTTACACAAGCACTATTTGTGATAGTTCACTTCATTCCCGACCTTTTTTGTATGTTTGTGCATGAAAGCACTGCTGAGTCTGTTAAAAAAGGCTGAAGTTATAAAATGATTATGTGTGTTGTATTACTTTGTGTCCTTAAGATGCACTTTGGGGTTTTTAATTGAGTGTAAAAGGGAATATTTCAAACTAGTTTGTTTGTGTTGGCATGTGAGATTCTGTACCATTTCAGGCTCAAACTGCACCATCTTTTCATTAAATCCATTTGAGAAATTGAACATGTTCCTTGCTTTGGATCTCGGTTCATTCAGGGGTGATGGTGCAGCCAGACCAGTTGAGAACCACTGCCCCAGACCACATGCATGTTCTTATTGGCTAGTTATGTCCTTCAAAAAGCTTTGAACAAAGTTAATATAACAACGATTGTTTGATCTTTGTCTTTGTTATTTTCTTCTGTTTTAAGTTTGATCTTTGATAGAGTAATGTGGGTTTATATATATATATATATATATCGCGTTCCAAATTATTACGCAAATGGTATTTTTCTCAGATTTTCCTAAATAGTCGATGCAAATGACAGTCAGCATAATTTAAGTCATCAACCGTTAGTTTAATGAATTCGAATGTTATTGAACAAACCTCCCAATGATAACAGTATTTTTTTCAAAAATAAAAAAAACTTAAAATGCACTGTTCCAAATTATTACACACGACAGAGTTTTATAACATTTTATAGGTTGTTATGAACTGAAAATGCTCATCTTTTGAATTTGCAGCATTAGGAGGTCATATTTACTGAAATCAAAAGTTATTGCAATCAAAAACATCTTAACAGGTCAAGTTACATTTTAACATGGGACCCCTTATTTGATAGCAGCTTCACAATTCTTGCATCCATTGACCTTGTGAGTTTTTGGAGAGTTTCTGCTTGAATTTCTTTGCAGGATGTCAGAATAGCCTCCCAGAGCTGCTGTTTGGATGTGAACTGCCTCCCACCCTCAAAGATCTTTTGCTTGAGGATGCTCCAAAGGTTCTCAATAGGGTTGAGGTCAGGGAAGGATGGAGGCCACACCATGAGTTTCTCTCCTTTTATGCCCATAGCAGCCATTGATGCAGAGGTATTCCTTGCAGCATGAGATGGTGCATTGTCATGCATGAAGATGATTTTGTTACGGAAAGCACGGCTCTTCTTTTTGTACCATGGAAGAAAGTGGTCAGTCAGAAACTCCACATACTTTACAGAAGTCATTTTCATACCTTCAGGGACCCTGAAGGGGCCGACCAGCTCTCGCCCCATGATTCCGGCCCAAAACATGACTCCGCCACCTCCTTGCTGACGTCGCAGCCTTGTTGGGACATGGTGGCCGTCCACCAACCATCCACTACTCCATCCATCTGGACCATCCAGGGTTGCACGGCACTCATCAGTAAACAAGACTGTTTGAAAATTAGTCTTCATGTATTTCTGGGCCCACTGCAGCCGTTTCTGCTTGTGAGCATTGTTTTGGGGTGGCCAAATAGGTTTACGTATAACTGCAAGCCTCTGGAGGATCCTACACCTTGATGTTCGTGCGACTCCAGAGGCACCAGCAGCTTCAAATATCTGTTTGCTACGTTGCAATGGCATTTTAGCAGCTGCTCTCTTAATCCGATGTTTTTGTCTGGCAGAAACCTTCCTCGTTGTGCCTTTATCTGCACGAACCCGTGTGTGCTCTGAATCAGCCACAAATCTCTTAACAGTACGATGATCACGCTTAAGTTTTTGTGAAATATCTACGGTTTTCATACCTTGTCCAAGGCATTGAACTATTTTGCTTTTCGGCAGCAGAGAGATCCTTTTTCTTTCCCATATTGCTTGGAAATGGTCGTCTGCTTAATAATGTGGAACGCCCTTCTTAAGTAGTTTTTCCTTAATTGGGCTTAATTGGGCAAACAAATTATCACATGTGTCTGAGATTGATTTCAGTGATCCAAAGAGCCCTGTGACACAATACCATCCATGAGTTTAATTGAAAAACAAAAAATGTAATCTTTATGACACTTAAATACAATTTGCGTAATAATTTGGAACGCGGTGTGTGTATATATATATAAATGCATGTACAATATTGTTACACTTGAATAAACAATACAAAGACAGTTATTTAACAACATGTTCGGTAGTAGTTACATTTATACAGTGTTACAGTTACAACCGGCCCTTTGAGGGCGACCATGATGCTGATGTGGCCCGCGGTGAAAATGACTTTGACACCCCTGCATTAGAGTGATCGCATCATGGGTCCGGTCAGTTCATTTAATTCAATTTACTTTTCATGCAACTCCTAATTATGAGTGTCCACCACTGGCTACACAAGATGTAGTGACGTGAATCTTTAATGCTTTTAAAATACCGTAAACTCTATTCCAGCCTTGTACAACACGATTATTAACACAGTTTAGAAATATGTTATGGTTTCAGAATGATGAAGACAGCTGGAGAACAATTTGATATAAAAGGCTGAAGACGCTAAGGCATGATTTTTGTTTTTTCAACTATAGCCAACAGGTTCCTGTTAATTTAAGTCCTGTGACCTTGCCCATTGTTGTCTGCACAGCAATCTGATTGGGAAAATCAGTTTCATTTCAAATACATGTTAGAAAAACAAAAACCCTAATCAGTGGTAGTCATTTCTGCAAACCCCATCCTGTCAGGAAGTACTACAGTTCTTCCCGATCAGGGTCTTTTTGGGGCCTTAATTTGGACTCTGGTCCCTGAGGGCGAGATGCAATGAGTTCCTAAAAGGTTCCTTGTCCCTGGGGATGGTTCCTGCTTATCTTGATTTACCCAAATGATGAACAGATTTTAAAGGCATTCTATAATCTCAAAATATTAGAAAAATAGTGCATTCAGCCGCGGTAAATGGGAATAAATCTCTCTCCCTGCGTTTTTATAACGTCGATCTCTGCACACAGATCAACGCACAGTTTACGTTCACACATGACTTGTGTGACAAAAGAATAAGAGGTTTGACTGCATTCCCAACAAAGCCAGTTCCACCAATAGTCTGTAACAGTATGAGCAGCAACACGAGACAACCTGTATGCACTCACTTCAACACAAAAACACACAACAGACGGAACTTTAGCATCAGAATTACGACTCAAAAGCAAATGTATGAAACTTTGGTTTACGCGAAACAGAAAGCTGTCAGACGTGAAAAAAAGAAAACGCCCTTTTAAAGGTGAAAGGTTCGCCGCCCCGCCCGGTGACGCACCGACAGCGAGTCCACTTCTGGAGTCTGACAGCGGGTTTAAAATGCGAATGTAACCGCAAAGAAATAGTGGAAGTAGTTGTGTAATGCGGGAAAAAGTCCCTGTTTGTTGTTTTTAATCCTCCGACACTTAGCCTACATTTTAATTGAGTCGTGAGTCCACCTGCTTTCCGTCCGCTGTTGTGACAGCAGAACCTCGTGAGAATCAAACCTCCTCCTATCGGGAACGCGCGAGCCCAGAGCGGCGGTCACGCGCTCAGCTGATGCGCTCTCACACATAATAGGCTAAACAATAGTTGTTCGATGGTCGTCGACAAGAACATATTAGATTAGGCTAATAAAAGAAAAAGTGCTCATCAAGCAGCAGAAAGGCATGTTAATAGTATTTGTATGATTTTGTAGCCGAGGGTCTTTATTGCGACTATACTTATAATTATAATAAAATAAAAACACGATGCTGCGTAACTTGCTGAAGATAGCAACCACTTTTTATTCTTCACACACACACTTCCTCTCTTTCCGTATCCTCCTCCCTCCACAATAAAAGCCCCGGAAACATACATCGGAACACGGCTTCCTATGTAACTGCTCAATCACTAACATGTTAGCTTACAATTTATTATTGTATACTTAGTATATACTATTGTGGGAGTTAAACCCAGAAGAATGTATCATTTTAGCAACTCGGATGAATGTAGTGGGGTAAAAAGTCGCTATAATATCCCCATGTGAAATATAGAGGATGTATAAAGTAGCTCAAAATAGAGATACTCAAGTTACCTGAGGACAAGATAATTAAAGAAGACGTTCGAAAATGTTGTAGCTTTATGCTACTCGTATAGTTAGTTCACTGTTATAGTTCTAACTACTCGTGGGTTATCTAAATCACTGTTAGATACAAATGCACGGAGACGAGGATGCGGTACAAGTCCAATCTTTGACTGGCGGGGAGATCACACAACAACCCACATTCCCTTTTTCCGAACACATGGTAGTGACAGTCAAACACAATCGAGCACCGAGTGCTCGATCCAATATACCACAAACGCCAGGCCAGCTGGGTGTCAGTGAAATAATGTTTAAACATTCAGTCATAGAATTAAGGTTAAAATCTTTTTATTTTATTTTGTACGTGCATGTCACAATCTTCAAATTGTGACACAACCTAAAGGGCCCCGGTTGGACTTCTTTGGGATCGGCTAGAATAAAAGATGCTCCAAGCAATGCTCCTTGCCTCGCAACACTTCGAAGCGTAAGCAGTGCTCCTTGCTTCGCAACACTTCGAAGCGTAAGCAGTGCTCCTTGCTTCGCAACACTTCGAAGCGTAAGCAGTGCTCCTTGCTTCGCAATACTTCGAAGCGTAAGCAGTGCTCCTTGCTTCGCAACACTTCAAAGCGTAAGCAGTGCTCCTTGCTTCGCAACACTTCGAAGCGTAAGCAATGCTCCTTGCTTCGCAACACTTCGAAGCGTAAGCAGTGCTCCTTGCTTCGCAACACTTCGAAGCGTAAGCAGTGCTCCTTGCTTCGCAACACTTCGAAGCGTAAGCAATGCTCCTTGCTTCGCAACACTTCGAAGCGTAAGCAGTGCTCCTTGCTTCGCAACACTTCGAAGCGTAAGCAGTGCTCCTTGCCTCGCAACACTTCGAAGCGTAAGCAATGCTCCTTGCCTCGCAACACTTCGAAGCGTAAGCAATGCTCCTTGCCTCGCAACACTTCGAAGCGTAAGCAGTGCTCCTTGCTTCGCAACACTTCGAAGCGTAAGCAGTGCTCCTTGCTTCGCAACACTTCGAAGCGTAAGCAGTGCTCCTTGCTTCGCAACACTTCGAAGCGTAAGCAGTGCTCCTTGCTTCGCAACACTTCGAAGCGTAAGCAGTGCTCCTTGCTTCGCAACACTTCGAAGCGTAAGCAGTGCTCCTTGCTTCGCAACACTTCGAAGCGTAAGCAGTGCTCCTTGCTTCGCAACACTTCGAAGCGTAAGCAATGCTCCTTGCTTCGCAACACTTCGAAGCGTAAGCAATGCTCCTTGCTTCGCAACACTTCGAAGCGTAAGCAATGCTCCTTGCTTCGCAACACTTCGAAGCGTAAGCAATGCTCCTTGCTTCGCAACACTTCGAAGCGTAAGCAGTGCTCCTTGCCTCGCAACACTTCGAAGCGTAAGCAGTGCTCCTTGCTTCGCAACACTTCGAAGCGTAAGCAATGCTCCTTGCTTCGCAACACTTCGAAGCGTAAGCAGTGCTCCTTGCCTCGCAACACTTCGAAGCGTAAGCAGTGCTCCTTGCTTCGCAACACTTCGAAGCGTAAGCAATGCTCCTTGCTTCGCAACACTTCGAAGCGTAAGCAATGCTCCTTGCTTCGCAACACTTCGAAGTGTAAGCAGTGCTCCTTGCTTCGCAACACTTCGAAGCGTAAGCAGTGCTCCTTGCTTCGCAACACTTCGAAGCGTAAGCAATGCTCCTTGCTTCGCAACACTTCGAAGCGTAAGCAATGCTCCTTGCTTCGCAACACTTCGAAGCGTAAGCAGTGCTCCTTGCCTCGCAACACTTCGAAGCGTAAGCAGTGCTCCTTGCTTCGCAACACTTCGAAGCGTAAGCAATGCTCCTTGCTTCGCAACACTTCGAAGCGTAAGCAGTGCTCCTTGCTTCGCAACACTTCGAAGCGTAAGCAGTGCTCCTTGCCTCGCAACACTTCGAAGTGTATGTGTGTTCCAGCGCAACAGCTGTTGTGGTATACACGGACCACAACCCGGATCTATAATCAGAACCAGAGACTGATGCGCTGGGCGTTACCGTTCCAAGAACATAATCTTGAGATATATTAAATATATATATATATCTGATCGTTCCCGAACAGGGGAACATGCAACGGAAAGTTGTGTCACAATCTTACAGGGAGATGGAATGGCTAGAAAAGAAAAATAAAGACAGACATTACGTCTGCCTTTTTTTTTCACCATTCCAACGCATCATAAGATTGTGACACAACTTTCAGGGCGATGGTAAATGTCGGTGTGGTGAGAAACGACAAGATATTATGTCGTTGTCTTCACCATTCTGTCCTGGACTTCTGTGTCGAGATGGGTACACACAGGGAACATACAAAGGAAAGTTGTGTCACAATCTTACAGGGAGATGGAATGGCTAGAAAAGAAAAAAAAGACAGACATTACGTCTGCCTTTTTTTTCACCATTCCAACGCATCGTAAGATTGTGACACAACTTTCAGAGCGATGGTAAATGTCGGTGTGGTGGTAGAAAGATGGTAAGTGCTGTGAAAAGGTGTGGCGAAAAAGAGTAAGGGAGGGGAGTGAGAGGGGGGAGCGAAGAGAAATGATATTAACGTTATATCTCTCTCTTCCTACTCGCTTGCCTCTCCTCGCTTCTCCCTCAACTTCCTTTCTTTTGCCAGTCTCTTCTGTTCTTTAGCATCACTCTTTATCTTTTCTTTCTCTTTCTTTTTATTCTCCTTCCTCTCTTTCTCAACCCTCTTTTCCGCTTCCTTTGCGGTTTTCTTGGCCTCTTTCTGTATCTTAGCCTTTTCCTTATCTGTCATGACAGAGAGTTCTTGAAGCTTCAGGTTGTCCTTCTGAAGGTCAATGTTCTTTTGGTTCAAGAGCTCGTTATTGTTCTCCATCTGCCTGACATGTTCTTCCTTTAATGCCATTACGTCTGCACCATTCCAACGCATCATAAGATTGCAACACAACTTTCTGGAATACAGTCAATGCCGGTGTGGTGAAAAAAGTCTTTTCACCATGTTTTGTGTGAGGTTTTTTTTTTGAGAGGTTTTTTTTTTTTTTAGTAAGACAGCAAAAGCCGTGAAAAGGTGTGGCGAAAAAAGCCAGGACATTATGTCCGTCCTAGTCTTTTCACCATTTTCTTTTGGTTTCTGCAGAGCAAAAGATGTATGTGGAGTGTGACATAATTTAAGAAGTTAATCACGTTTGTATGGATGGGGGTGGAATGGTAAAGGCCGGTGTTGTGAGAATCACGGCACATTACATCCACAGTTGTCGATTCACAAGTTGTTTTTTTTTTTTTTTGAAGACTGTAAAGGCCGGTTTGGTGAGAAGGATGAGACATTATATGTCGTTGACATGACATGATATTATGTCCATCCATGTCTTCTCACCATTTTGTCGTAGACATCAGTGTTGAGATGTTACTGTTCTTTTTTTGAAGACTGTAAAGGCCGGTTTGGTGAGAAGGATGAGACATTATATGTCGTTGACATGACATATTATGTCCATCCATGTCTTCTCACCATTTTGTCGTAGACATCAGTGTTGAGATGGGGACTGTTTACTTTTTTTGAAGACTGTAAAGGCCGGTTTGGTGAGAAGGATGAGACATTATATGTCGTTAACATGACATGATATTATGTCCATCCATGTCTTCTCACCATTTTGTCGTAGACATCAGTGTTGAGATGTTACTGTTCTTTTTTTGAAGACTGTAAAAGCCGGTTTGGTGAGAAGGATGAGACATTATATGTCGTTAACATGACATGATATTATGTCCATCCATGTCTTCTCACCATTTTGTCGTAGACATCAGTGTTGAGATGGGGACTGTTTACTTTTTTTGAAGACTGTAAAGGCCGGTTTGGTGAGAAGGATGAGACATTATATGTCGTTAACATGACATGATATTATGTCCATCCATGTCTTCTCACCATTTTGTCGTAGACATCAGTGTTGAGATGTTACTGTTCTTTTTTTGAAGACTGTAAAAGCCGGTTTGGTGAGAAGGATGAGACATTATATGTCGTTGACATGACATGATATTATGTCCATCCATGTCTTCTCACCATTTTGTCGTAGACGTCAGTATTGAGATGGGGACTGTTTACTTTAATGTTTGAGGTGAAACCGGATTGCCGTAGTAACACCAATCAAACGAGGACATGCAAAGGAAAGTTGTGTCACAATCTTATAGGGAGATGGAATGGCTAGAAAAGAAAAAAAAAGACAGACATTACGTCTGCCTTTTTTTTTCACCATTCCAACGCATCATAAGATTGTGACACAACTTTCAGGGTGATGGTAAACCCGGCGTGGTGAGAAACGACAAGACATAATGTCAGTCGTTGTCTTCACCATTCTGTCCTGGACTTCTGTCTCGAGATGGGTACACACAGGGCGACATGCAAAGGAAAGTTGTGTCACAATCTTATAGGGAGATGGAATGGCTAGAAAAGAAAAAAAAGACAGACATTACGTCTGCCTTTTTTTTCACCATTCCAACGCATCGTAAGATTGTGACACAACTTTCAGAGCGATGGTAAATGTCGGTGTGGTGGTAGAAAGATGGTAAGTGCTGTGAAAAGGTGTGGCGAAAAAGAGTAAGGGAGGGGAGTGAGAGGGGGGAGCGAAGAGAAATGATATTAACGTTATATCTCTCTCTTCCTACTCGCTTGCCTCTCCTCGCTTCTCCCTCAACTTCCTTTCTTTTGCCAGTCTCTTCTGTTCTTTAGCATCACTCTTTATCTTTTCTTTCTCTTTCTTTTTATTCTCCTTCCTCTCTTTCTCAACCCTCTTTTCCGCTTCCTTTGCGGTTTTCTTGGCCTCTTTCTGTATCTTAGCCTTTTCCTTATCTGTCATGACAGAGAGTTCTTGAAGCTTCAGGTTGTCCTTCTGAAGGTCAATGTTCTTTTGGTTCAAGAGCTCGTTATTGTTCTCCATCTGCCTGACATGGTCTTCCTTTAATGCCAGCTGGGCTGACATTTGCTCTTCTAGGGCTGTGATACGACTTTTCCACCCTGCCTCACTCAGGGTGCTTTCCTCGTCCATAGATTTAATCTTTTCCTCTCTTTCCAAGCATCGCGCCTCAAGATACCTCTTTTCTGCTTCTGTTTCAACGAAAAGAAGGTTTTTCTCCTCGACGACTTGACTAACCTTTCTAATCAAGGTCAACTTGGTTTCCTTGAACTTTGAAAGCCGTTCCTCGTTGCATTTCGCAGCTTGGCGGGATGTAGCGCTCCATTGTCTTTTAAGGAACAAAACCTCCTCTTGCTTTGCGAGCAGTTGTTGGTTCAAAGCTATATTCTCCGCCTGCAACTTCTTTGTGATGTTGTTCTTGTCCTCCCTGGCCTGTTTACTGAGCTTTCGCTCAGAAACGAGAGCTGCCATAATTCTGGCTTTGTCTGCCTCCCAGGTAAGGGCATTGCTGGTCATTTGATGTGTTAATGCCGCATTTGCCACTTCCAGATCCTTAACTAGCTTTTGCATGTCAAGGAGGGCTTTTTCATCAGCAGGGCTGGGATTAACATCAAGAGAGCTGGTGTCATTTAGCTTCTCTTTGTTCACGGCTTTCAGCGCTGTCTCGGCTTTTTTCCTACTAGCTCTCTCGGTCTTCAGAGCTTTTAGGATTTTTCCCTTTTCGGCTTCCCAGTGGAGCTCCTTTGAAGCAATCACCTGATCCCAGGTGAGCTCCTTGGAAGCGATGACCTGCTCCCAGTGGAGCTCCTTTGAAGCAATCACCTGATCCCAGGTGAGCTCCTTGGACGCAATCACCTGATCCCAGGTGAGCTCCTTGGAAGCAATCTTCTGCTCTAGCTCAGCAATTCTTGTATCTTGCATGATGATCTTGCAAAATATTATATATATAACAATATATATAATATATCAGATATTGCTGTATACTTGATGAAATGTATTCCTAGTAAAGTGTATAGTCCGTTGTTCTTGGATGGGTATTCTATCGATCGCTACTATTGTGCTAAATTGGCAATAAAAGTAGTTCTCGCTGAGAAAGGGTTGTAAAGTACTTCTCCCGGAGGCTCTTGATATAGAGGCAATCCTATGACCTCATGAAAAAAACAAATCAAAGGCGTTTCCAAAAGTCCCACTTCTGGTTGACTCTCAAGCCTGGTTGCTTAGTTACTGAAAATACAAATATTCTTTAATAATAAATGGTCTCCATTAAAACCTCTAGGGGGCGCTAGAGAGCCATTTATTTATTCCCGATGTATAAAATTAATTAATGGAACCGGGTGGAACTGATGGAGAGTGATTGGGTCCGCCGGACGCGTTATGAGGTGGCACCCGCTGCGAAGCCGGGTCTTTTCCTGTGTCTCCGCCGCCGTAAGCCAGTGAGTCGTCACACCAGCTGTCACTGTTGACACCACTTGTTGCCGGAAATAAACGGAAATGGTTGCACCAGAACTCTGACTCTCTGGAGTGTGTTTACCTTTACGGCACATGTGTCAAACTCAAGGCCCGCGGGCCAGATCCGGCCCGCCACGTCATTTTATGTGGCCCGCGACGGCTTGAAAGGCATGATCACCACCGTGGACCCGTTTTCAGTCGGTCGCGGATCCGTTTCCGGTTCGTCGCGGACACGTTTTCAGTGGGTTGCGGAACTTTGCATGGGCAATATAAAAATGTTGTGCTTTTATTTTGAAGAGAATTTTGAATGCAGTAGAGTGCGTCTCTTCACACTCCTCAGTGCTGCGTTCACAACACACTTTGCTTGCATGAGTTTACACACGCACTATTTGTGATAGTTCACTTCATTCCCGACCTTTTTTGTATGTTTGTGCATGAAAGCACTGCTGAGTCTGTTAAAAAAGGCTGAAGTTATAAAATGATTATGTGTGTTGTATTACTTTGTGTCCTTAAGATGCACTTTTTCTGTTTTTAATTGAGCGTTAAAGGGAATATTTCAAACTAGTTTTTTTTGTGTTGGCATGTGAGATTCTGTACCATTTCAGGCTCAAACTGCACCATCTTTTCATTAAATCCATTTGAGAAGTTGAACATGTTCCTTGCTTTGGATCTCGGTTCATTCAGGGGTGATGGTGCAGCCAGACCAGTAGAACCACTGCCCCAGACCACATGCATGTTATTATTGGCTAGTTATGTCCTTCAAAAAGCTTTGAACAAAGTTAATATAACAACGATTATTTGATCTTTGTCTTTGTTCTTAGTTTTAAGTTTGATCTTTGATAGAGTAATGTGGGTTTATATATATATATAAATGCATGTACAATATTGTTACACTTGAATAAACAATACAAAGACAGTTATTTAACAATATGTTCGGTAGTAGTTAAATTTATACAGTGTTACAGTTACAACCGGCCCTTTGAGGGCGACCATGATGCTGATGTGGCCCGCGGTGAAAATGAGTTTGACACCCCTGCTCTAGTGCACACATTCAAGTTGTCATTCAAACTGTAACATGCCACTAAAGTAACCAATATTAAGGTGTCCATACTGTATTAGGCATGCAAAAAAAGTTATTTTACCTAGAATCTCATTTAGCTGCAGTCAGTGCTTGTAGTCCAGTCGGCTGTGGCGCTTTTGGGCGGCATTTCCCCGCGTAATGAAGTCCTATGAACCGGGTTAAATCAAGCTGAGGACCATCAGATGAGCTGGTGTGCTGTGTGTAGCCGGGGGGCTCTGGCCCGCTCCAACATTTGAGCGCTGGTCCACTTCAGAGGTTGTCGACGCACAGACTTTTTTTTTCTTTTTCTGAGTCTGTTCACTGAACACAATAACTTCCTGCATTCATATTATAATAGCGCAGGAGATGGACTACTATTCAATATCTACGTCATAAAAATTTATATAAACATATAATTATCAAAATAAAGACCCCGCACACTGCTCTATAATAATATTAAAGGAGCATTGGGCGGTTTTCTCGTCCATTGAGTATTATTCTCATGGACAGACTACATGTGGATGGTTACGGGCATCGCTTTGTGTTTTGGGAAGTTGTACATAGAGATTGTGCGTAAAAGTCCCAAATGAGATTGTTTAACTTTTCCACTTTCGCCCGCTAATGCGAAAACCAGATGTACTGGGATTCCCAGAGCAGAAATTACCCTTATTCATAGCCTAGAAATCAGTGCACACTGATTACCTTCCGGAAATAATATGTCCAAATGATCTGGTAAATCGTCATCGATCATCTAAAATATTCAAATGAGTTTTGAATGATTTCCATCGCTTTTCTTTCTGTGTATTCTCACACGCATTTGGTTCCGGCGCCCTCTGGTGGTGAAAAGCGCGCGTGACCCGCGCGTGACCGGAACTGTAGAGTATCTGACGTTCTCAACCCCACGAACATGTTTTGGTGTAACACACAACAATCAGAGGAGCTCGGAGTGTCCCTTGCCCGACATGTGCCCGACAAATCGTGATTCAGCGGCTCATTTAAACTCTCTGCACGTTTGTAAGTGACACAGCTTCTTGATATTGTGACGTCTCAGAAAATGTCTTCGACTGCTAACTAGCTAAATGCGCGCGAGCTCAACGGTTTTTACTTTAGCTCGTCCTTCACTCGTTAGCTCAGTTCATTAGCATGTCAACAAACTTTGGACTTTAGTTTTAACTTCGTCATTGAGTAAATGAACCACGTCGTTTACGTCACGTGGCTCTTTTAGCTTGAACTAATATGTTGCTGGCGAGCTCTTCGGCTTTAGGTTGAAATCATCAGCATGGACATTTTTAGCTTAAAGGTGACGTCACAATCAGAACTGCTTATTGCCATATAAGGTGAATAACAATAATAATAAAACACTAAAAACACAATAAAATGAGACATACTTCAAAAATAGGAAAATGTTAAAATTAAAATTTACAATACAAACATGATAAACAAACAAACAAATCCTGTGTTTTGGTCCACCTTTTCTTTTGCCAATATCCCCAATACTTGTTCATATACTTGTTCATGTGCTAATTTCTTTGCTAATCTGTCCAATCTCCAGGTTGGAAAAGGCAGATTTCGTTGAGACCCGCCTAGCTGCCCCTGAATCATGAGTGGCTCCAAGCCGGACATCCTGTGGTCCCCCCACCACCCGGACCGTTATGTGATCTGTGACTCTGAACTGGGACTGTATCGCATTGGACCCGTGGGCAGTGCAGAAACCAAGGCTGGTACTCTCCCGCTTTCCGAAAAAACTGCTGCTACTTTACTCGCCATTAACTCTGACACCCCTTACATGAAATGCGTGGCCTGGTACCCAAAGCACGACCCAGAGTGTCTGCTCGCTGTGGGCCAGGCCAACGGCAGAGTGGTGCTCACCAGCTTGGGTCAGAGCCACAACACCGCGTGCAAAGAGCTGGTGGGGAAGGAGTTTGTGCCCAAGCACGCCCGGCAATGCAACACTTTAGCCTGGAACCCGGTGGACAGCAACTTGCTGGCCGCCGGGTTGGACAAGCACCGGGCAGACTTCTCTGTCCTCATATGGGACATCAGCAGCAAGTTTTCCCCGGAGGCCAGCGTAGCCTCTGAGAAGATCCGCCTTTCATCCGTGGAGTTGGACTCAAGCACAGTGGTGACCAAACCGCTGTACGAGTTGGGCCAGAACGACGCGTGCCTGTCTCTCTGCTGGCTCCTCCGGGACCCAAAGCTGCTATTGGCGGGCATGCACCGGAACCTTGCAATATTTGACCTGAGAAACACCAGCCAGAAAACATTCGTCAACACTAAGGCCATCCAGGGGGTGACGGTCGACCCACACTTCCATGACCGTGTGGCCTCTTTTTTTGAGGGTCAGGTGGCCATCTGGGATCTGAGGAAGTTTGAGAAGCCCGTGCTCACGCTCACTGAGCAGCTGAAGCCGCTCACGAAGGTATGAGGTGGTTTGTTTTTTTAGGATATGAACAAAATGTTCAAGCTCTGTCCAGTTAAACTTGGGAATAATAATTGTGTTACGGTCTTTATTTTTATTCTGAAAAGGGAGTTTGTTGTTGAAAGCAGAAAGTAGCCGGTTAACAACGTGATGATTTCCTTTCTCCTTTCAGGTGGCTTGGTGTCCAACTCGTAACGGTCTGCTGGCCACGCTGACGCGTGACAGCAACATCATCCGCCTGTACGACATGCAGCACACCCCCACGCCCATCGGCGACGAGACGGAGCCCACCATCATTGAGCGGAGCGTGCAGCCCTGCGAAAGCCAGATCGGCAGCTTCGCTTGGCACCCGTCCTCTCAGAACCGCATGGTGGTGGTGTCGGCGGCCAACCGGGTCATGACCGACTTCACCGTGTTTGAGCGCATCTCGCTCGCCTGGAGCTCCACCACCTCGCTCATGTGGGCGTGCGGCAGGCACCTGTACGACTGCGTGGAGAACGGAGCAGAAGGAGCGGAGGGCGCGATTGAGAAAGACATCGCCACTAAGATGAGGCAGAGGGCTCAGTCCAGGTACGGCCACGACACCATCCAGGTGTGGAGGAACCACTTGCTGGCGGGGGGAAAAGATTCCCAGCTCAAGTGTCTGTGGTATGATCTGTTTTATATCCTTTTTGATGACGACGAGGTGGAAAGACAGTCATTGTGAAACTACTGTGATTTGGAGCACCTGGTTGATTAAGGCCACAGAGTTCAGTCTATGGTTAATAGTTGTGCTTTACTAATATTTATTTTCTGGAGTTGTATCTTTCCTTCCTCACAGCTAAATGGTCACATGTGCAGAGCATAGCAGTCTTTTTTTACCATATTAACAAAATTAATGGTAAAAATGTCTGGATTTCTTGGATTCAGCCGCAGTCTTCGAGTAATTGTGGTTCTTAAGCACCTCCAATCTGCCCTGTTCTGTGTTGTCATCATGTGGTTTGAACAATTCCTATAAAAGCATCACATATGAAGCAGTGTGCAGAGGACATGGAGCTGAAGCTGCAGGGTAACAAACAGTCGGTGGTCTACTCTGGTATCAAGAACATTGTGAAGACCAGCTCAGGTGAGTCAGTGAGGCACTGGTCTGAACCACCTGAATTTAATATGATGAAATAATCTTTGTGAGGAAGAATCTGAATAGTAACATTAGTTTTTATTTGTGTTATCCTACATTGATAGTATGGGCTCATTGAATACACTGTGGATTACTTCCTGGTTCCTCCAGGCACAACGGAGAGCCGCAGGTGCTGGATCGGTTCAGACCGGCAGACTGATGTACCGCGGTACCACAGCGAGGAGCGCTGCCTCGCCCTGCGACTCTGTGGCTGGATCAGCCGGGGTCCCGACACCGACGTGGAGACATTCCTGCGATCGCTGGAGCATGAGCGCGAGTGGGAGCAGGCGGCCGCCGTGGCTCTGTTTAACCTGGACATCCGCCGGGCCATCCAGATCCTCAACAAGGGAGCAACCGCTGACAAGGGTGAGTGGGTGTGGTATGTGGGGATGGGGATGGGGATGGGTAGGAAGCAGGTGTATCTTTGAAGCCAATTGTTGACTGGAAGGAAGAATGTTTCCGACCACACACACGATTATTTTCACGAACGTTTTATCGTGTGTGTGTGTGTGTGTGTGTGTGTGTGTGTGTGTGTGTGTGTGTGTGTGTGTGTGTGTGTGTGTGTGTGTGTGTGTGTGTGTGTGTGTGTGTGTGTGTGTGTGTGTGTGTGTGTGTGTGTGTGTGTGTGTGTGTGTGTGTGTTCAAGTAGAAAAAAAAAAGCAGAAACATTTTTTCTCCCAACTTTTTCCCCTCTCTTACTAAGATCCTATTGATTTGCACTTCAGAGTGATCGGCCTCTGCTTTGTTGTGCTCTGTAATGTTAAGCTGCAACAACAGGAAGGGATGTAAGCAATATTTATAAAGTGATGTTGTTTAAAAACTGTTCGTAAATGGGTTGAATATAATTTTGGACTCCTGATAAACATAGTTTATGTCTAAGTGTGCTAAGAGCCTTTTTTCACTTCAGAGTCTCTCAACAAATGAAGTGAAGGTCTGAAGGAATTTAAAAAATGTAACAGCAGGAGATCCTTGTTTTCCACACAACATTCGTCCTGCAGAGCTTTTCACACTGAGGTTTAACAAAAAGAGAGAGTGAGGGAGAGAAAGAAAGCGGTTGTTTACGTACATCGTGACTGGGAAAAAGAATTTCACCAATGTAGGTCAAATGTTTTGTGCTAATGAGTGTTTTGTTAGATAAGGTGTATCAGCAGAGAGATCTTCACAGGATCTTCTTAAACAGCAGCTTTGACCTCATGTCCTGGTTAATCGGCACACTTATACAAGCATATAGTCTGTTTAAAAAACAAATATCTAGTAAGGTGATAATCCGCTGGCCAGCTGGAATCTGCCTTTCTAACTTTTACGAAACATTTTTGCAAACTTTTTACAATTTAAGTTTTATTTAATGTTAAAAGAATAGTTCAGCATTTTGTTTTTTATATTGCATATTCCCTTTCTTACCCAGAGTTTGGCAAGATGATCGAAGTAACTCATATCTGTCCACGAAATATGAGGCCACTGCCACGAGACGCCTTTCTTATCTTAAAGCTAAACCTGGTAGACCAGTTTAAAAATAATCCACTTACCTGCACTTCTAAAGCTCACTAATTACCTACGTCAGTGGTCACTAACTGGCGGACCGCGGTCCGGGTCCGGACCCAGACGTAGTTGTCTCTGGACCCTGGACCGAAAACTAATTATTATTAACTGTTGATGGATCGCTTCTATTTCACCGGCGCAGCTTTTCCTGCCTTTGCAGCTCTCATTCAGCGGTCCAGGAAACACTCCGACCAATCACACGCCTTGAAAATCCTGTCACTTGCCTACTCAACCAATCACATGTGTGTATTGCGTTAAGCCCCGCCCTCGACTCAAGTGAGATGTTCACACACACGGAGCGACAGGAGACTGAGAGACCGGATAGTTGGAAAAGTACGAGAGTCAGAGAAATGTGGACCGCTTATCTATATAATATCTATATATCTAAGCTAATCTTAAAGAGAGCCTTTAACAATGGATGGACTCTTATATGTTTATTATTCCCACAACCAGTTCAAGAGCAGTATGTCTCATGTTATATTATATATCAGCGATATTAAAAGCAGCGATGTGACATCACTTGACGCCCGAATAAACTGAATTTGAAGCTGCATGACAATTCAGTTAAATTCTTTCTAAAATTAAGGACTTTATTTATTAATGTAATTTATAGTCACATTTTTCAAAAGCTTTCTGTTTAAATCCAGCCTTTATTTTACTTGAAATAAGAGAAGATAATGTATCTATTATTATAGTATGTACTATTTATAATTCTTCCAGTTAAATTTGAAATCTGTAATAATAAATATTGTTTAGATGTTAATTCATTGTACTTTATTTAATTTGACAGTCAGTCGTTGACTACATACAGATGTTAATTCAACTGTTATAGCTTGTTTACAAAAATGGGCTTTAGATATGCTTGTCTTTGGACAGAGCCTAGCCGCTGTTTCTCCCTTCGTGCTGTCTTTATGCTAAGCTAACTGTCTGCTGCCTGGAGCTTCTTACTTAGCGTGCAGACATGAGTTATACATCTTCTAATCTAGCTCTTGGCAAGAAAACGGATAAGCGTATCATCTTTTAAATCACTGAACATGTTTTATGTGAAAGCTTTCATTTGGCTCAAATGGTGCTTGAAACCCCTCCCTTTTAGTTTAGTTTTGACTCTCTGATGAAGGACGCTGCATGACCAAATAGAGATGAAGTTGTTTTGAATGTGAGCTGACCATAAAACAAATGTCTTAAAAAAAAAAACTAATTTCAGTTTCTCTGAATTTATTTTCATTGAGCGACAAAGCTCAATCACCTTGAACAACTTGCGCAGTCGGAAGCTCCTTTTATAAAAAAAAACAAAAAAACAACCTGCTTACGGTCAAGACTTCGAGTGAATAAACCTACGTGTCTGGCTCCTTATTCCCAGGTGACCTGAACCTGAATGTGGTTGCCATGGCTCTGTCAGGCTACACCGACGAGAAGTCCTCCCTGTGGAGGGAGATGTGCAGCTCTCTGAGGCTGCAGCTGAAGAACCCCTACCTCTGCGTCATGTTTGCCTTCCTCACCAGCGAGCCCGGATCCTACGATGGCGTGCTGGTATTGAATCTCTTGCTATCAAGGAACCTTTGCAGGGAAGTTAGCAAAAAAAGAAAAGTGTTTGAATTGGCACTCTTTTTTTTTTTTTTTTTTTTTTTAAACAGTGACTGTTTTGTTCCAACTTAATGAAAACCTGTACATATTCTTCACACCGCTGCTGAATAGGTAGTTAATATGGCACTGGTCTTTAGTGGAAAAATAGTCATGAAACACCTCATGGAAAATGTTCCCCAGACACTTGAGTGCATGCTTGTGCTTTTCCCCGTCCCGCATCTGATTTTGGCCACCTGCTGCCGTCACATTCATTTATCTCTTTAGACCTTTTCTTGGCCAAAAGTAATGTGAACATTCAGTCAGTCGCTTTGACGATCTCTGCTTTTAGAATTGATGATGTGTGAAATAGTCCCTGCAGAACTGTGTCTGAGATTTTAACATTGCAGGCAAAGTTATTAGTGCCAATATGGAGTCACATGCTCTGTACTGAATGCAAGGTGTTTCATGTCAATTGAAGCATTTTTTTCCCGCTAAGTTGGGAAGCAAAAAATATGCCGTCGAGAGAAGTTGAAAAATCTTTGTCTGTGTTTCAGTTTGAGAGCAGCGTTGCTGTGCGGGACCGCGTTGCCTTTGCCTGCATGTTTCTCAGCGACGCACAGGTATCAACATACAAAGCCACTCCCTCCAACAACAACACACTACAGTTACGCACACGTGACTTCCTTTAACACCATTTATTGTGACGTTCTTCTCTGATTTGTGATATATTTGTAAATGTCTCTGTGGTATCTGGCTGCAGCTGCCTCGATACATCGACAAACTGACCAACGAGATGAAGGAGGCGGGCAACCTGGAGGGCATCCTGCTGACGGGTTTGACTAAAGATGGCGTGGACCTTATGGAGAGCTACGTGGACCGCACTGGGGATGTCCAGACGGCCAGCTTCTGCATGCTGAAGGTACACAAGCTCAGACTTTTTGTTTTTGTATCCTCGCTTACAGCTCTTCTGGCAAGACCCTCTGGCTCCTCGAGGAGATTCAAAGTCACCGGCCGGAGAAGACGATAACAATGCCTTATTAACTTGCATTGTGCAGACGTCTGGTTGAAAGTACAACATGCTACAGTCACTGACCCCAGAATAGAAGGTTCAATCATTAATCTCAATGAACTAAATGCAAAACTGCAACAAAGAGAAAGGAAAACTGTCGGTCTGATCGCACCCTCTGAGGAATCATAAAGGCACATGCTAAAACTTGCCTCCTCGTTTGTTAAAGGTCACCAGCTCCAATAACAATGTGAAGCAAGCCAGAGTGGTTTGCTCTCATGCACTTGTTTCAATAAAGGAAGGTACAGAAATCAAAAGTGGTGGAACAGGTCTGTAACTTATTTAACATGCTGTAGTGCAACTCTCGGTCCTGTCCCAACCTGCTACTGAATAGATTACTGTACAGTACAGGTCATCCACCACCTGAGTGGTAATTGCGTGGCCCTCACATACGTTTACGTAAACATGTACACATTCCACCAGAGGGATGGGTGCAGGAAGGGTGAGCCCCTTCTTTCTGTGACCTGCTTCCCTGTGCAATGCGTACGCTGAAGTGATCATGTGGAATAACAACAATCTTCCTACAGGGTTCCCCAGGTGACGTGTTGAAAGATCCTCGAGTCCAATGCTGGATTGAAAACTACCGCAACCTGTTGGATGCCTGGAGGTTCTGGCACAAACGGGCCGAGTTTGACATCCACAGAGGCAAGCTGGACCCCAGCTCCAAACCCCTGGCCCAGGTACCGGACATCGGGGGACCATGTGTGCAGTGCCTGAGACCCGAGTTGTACCCAGCATGCAGTGCCTGAGACCGAGTTGTACCCAGCATGCCTTTCAGTGGTGTAACAGTCAATGAGCGAGCTGTTTCCAGCATGCAGTTTGCCATTGGAAGAGTTAATATTGTACCGAGCAACGGAGAGTGTGCTTTACCCAGCATGCCATTTGGTGGTGTAACAGTCAATAATTCAGCAAGCAACATTTACCCAGAATGCTGTTCGTTGGTGCAACAGTTAACAAGGGTTCACTCTCAATATACTACACAGTGTGTACATAATGCAGTACTAATACATATGTCATAAAGATCTCAAGAGCTCTCACATGACACTGCACTCCTTTGGATCCTAAGCTATACACCTGCCAGATGTAACAAAATCGACTGACAAGAAATTACAGTTTTGATTATTGTATATCTGTGGAAAAGCTCAAACATTTGCTGGCTTCTTTAATGTGAGGCCGTTTGGAAATCATTCACTATCAGACTAAAAAACAACAAAAAAGATGGATGTCAATTATTAATGAAAACGATTGTAAGCTGCAGCCATAAATACTTGTGTTTGATCATTGCAATAATTCTAGGTTACTGGTGATGTTTGTGCCAAGCTCGTAACACCCACAGCTCTGCTGCTGTCCAGTTCTTGTCATAAAAACCTGTGTTCTCATGAGCAATCCTTGTTGCTTTCTCTGTTCCAGATAGTACACACACTGTACTTAAACAGATCCTTTTATGAAGCCGAATACTACAAACGTTTTTTATGTGTGATGGTGCATCTTGGTGCTGCAAGATGACCTCGGCAGCACCAAACCTAAAACACTGACATTCCAATATTCACGGTTAAGCGAATTGGGATTATTGCAGTATTATCTCATGCTTATCTCCCTCTCGCCTCAAAATGAAACTCAGACAGCTGGCGAGCGTGTGCGTGTTGGTTTTACCTTCATGCTTGCCGACCCTTATCAACCCGACCTTTGTGTTTGTTCTTGTGCGACAGGTGTTTGTGAGCTGCAACTTCTGCGGCAAGTCCATCTCCTACAGCTGCTCGGCGATGCCCCACCAGGGCCGCGGCTTCAGCCAGTACGGTGTCAGCGGCTCGCCCACCAAGTCCAAAGTCACCAGCTGCCCCGGCTGCAGGAAGCCACTGCCTCGCTGTGCCCTCTGCCTCATGAACATGGGCACACCCGTCTCTAATTGCCCAGGTAAGCTGGCCCCGCGTGGAGTACGTAGACAGATGCTCGGGCAGGCGTCTCGGAGCGGCCCGAGTGTTTACAACGAGCGCTCGTAGGAGGGGATTGTGTGGACTTTGATCGGCATTTAGTTCCTTTTTTTAAATTAGTTTTATTGCTGTGACGTCGCTCACGGCAACGTTGAGATAGATGGTCAAACTTTATTGGTTGCCAATATTGACTTGTGGATAAATCTTTTTTCGGCAGGAACGGGGAAGTCGGATGAGAAGGTGGACTTGACGAGGGAGAACAAACTCGCTCAGTTCAACAACTGGTTCACCTGGTGTCACAACTGTCGCCACGGAGGCCACGCCGGCCACATGCTCAGCTGGTTCAGGTGGGACTCTCACTGGATGCTGCACTTGTGTGGATACATGGTTCCTGGCTCTGGTTCATGCAACTTCTGTTCGTTAAATCTGGAAACAAAAAAAACAAACCAAAAAATCAAAAATCCCTCAGTGCAAAATGGGATGATTGATCTTTTTGCTGTCAACTCTTTAATCTTTGACAGACGTTAAATGACGAGAGTTATTTAACCCAATGTGGACCTTTATCTGCAATAATCGTTCTACTGATCTACCAAAAGTCACTACTACTCTGAGATACCGGTCCCTTAAATACAAAGTTATCCGTAATTTTGTTAAATCCAGTTTGGGATCCTGTGAAAGGAGGATGACTGGTGGGTTTGGAGGCCGTCATGGTGTCCTCTCTGAGGGTAGAGCTGATCTGCTGATCTTCAGCAATAGCCTGTACTTATCTATCGCTGACTAAAGACAATCATTGTATTGTGGCAAAACCCTCTTTGCTTTATTTTATTTCCAGCTAAAGCTAAAGAGTAAAGAAAATCAAGCAATACTTCTTTAAACAAATTTTTGTATCAGGCAAAAAGAAAAGTTTCTCCCCAAAAACGTTTTGTTTTTAATGAACGGAAGGTACACTGACCTGCATCGCCCCTCTGTGTTTGTTTAGCCAAGATGTACAAACTTTTGTATTATTTACTGTTAATTACTTTTTCTTCCTCGTCTCTCATGCTGTATGTGTATATATATATATATATATATATCTCATTTATTTTTGTAATTGACCTGAATGTGTCCATTACAGAGACCACACAGAGTGCCCAGTGTCTGCTTGCACATGTAAATGCATGCAGCTGGACACCACGGGGAACCTGGTGCCTTCAGACAGCAGCTAAACAGGAGACGCTCGTCGGGAAGTGAAGCCAAGCAACCGGCCAGAAGCCACCCGGTGCAGGTTCACTGCTGCACACGCTGCACACGACGGCAACACGGTGACGGACAAAGGGGGGCCAGCACTGTGTTTCCCTGAAGTGGCTGCTTGAAAAGAGCGACATACTGTTTAAGATATAGTCTTGTGGAGTTAATGTTATAACAGAGCCCTACAAGAAGAAGGGAGACGGTGTGTGTTACTGATCTTAACTAACTGAATCAATGACGGAAAAGGGAGCAAATGCAAACTCACTGCGCCGCTAATGTAAATCCCACTCAGGAGAAATGCTCAGCTTTAATCAGCCTCTTCCAATCTAACCTGAATCAGGCTTATAGTTGTATTGTGATCTATTAACAAAAAAAAACAAATGTCCACTCACACATCAGGGTGTAAAGCTGTGATCACAGGTGCCAATGTGCACGAGCTGTATATTCTTGCGGCTTGTGTTTTAACACGCTATTTAACGTCCTGTGTTTGTCTTACGAAAGGATCTTCACATACCTCATGAAAGCATTGTTCGAGGGAGGGTGACAGAGCGGAGTGTAGCGCGCACAATAACCACACACTCTTGCTCTCTTCGTGTTCCTCTGTGCCACTCTTCATCTGGCTTCCAGTGTTGAAGGGGTGGATGAGGAATTGGAGAAGGTGGTGGGGGTGATGGGTGATGAGGAGCAAGAGGTGGGAGGGTTGCGTCTGTATTCACCAGCCCACTCCAGGCCTGTGGTCCATGAAAGAAGCTCGCCAGAAAACAGCAGCTGCTCGGCACTCTGACAAGACCCTCCAGATTGTTCCCCTCATAAAGAACCTCAGCTGCCGGAACACTATTGACTCAAAGAGAGGGCGAGAGAACAGACAGCCTGAGCCCTGCTCCCCCCTCCCCTCCCTCCCTTACACCCTCTGACATACACTGGCTTGCCCTCTTTTTCTTTCTCCCTCTCTGTGGTGCCCGAATTGCAACCCAAAAAACTATGCATACCACACATCAATCCAAGGATGGGCGCCGTCTGTGATGGGGGGTGGGGGCGCGGGCGGCCGTGTGTAAGCCGCATTGTAAATGGGTTTTTCTCTCTTTCTCTGCCACCCTCCCCGCTCTGTCACTAACCTAGGGAGGCATTGTAAGTGAGAGGCGGCCTGCACCAGAGCTGGCTAAATCACTTAGTCATGGAGTAGGGAGGAGGAGGTGAGGAGGAGGAGGATGGGGGGGCACAGGAGCTACTGTATGCCGCTTTCACCAGGATCTCTTCCCGGTGTGGGAGGTTTTATAGGCCTGCATGCCCTTTTGTGAACTATTTTGGAGTGGAGCTGACAAATTGGCGAGCTGTGTAGCGTCCCGAAAAATACAGGGTGGCTGGAATTTCATCCTTTCAGTGTTTCTTGTGTTTTGCCCTTTTTAAATAAATTCCGAGTGACAAATTGGAGCTCTGCTGAATGGGGTGTTTTCCATAAGTTTACATGGTTTATTTTTACATTAATGTGTTTCATAGACACAGCTGGCGTGGGTTTTTCTACCCTGTACGTTCTTTATCTTTGCTTGAAAGCATTTGAGTCACATTATTCTCCCATGGGAACTCCCACAGAATCACAGACCGTCAGTTCAGGCTGCAAGATGGACACCGATGGAAAAACAATAGATGGATTAGATCTCTTGATCTTAGATTGAAAGTTAATTATTAATCTTCGAAGCAGTAGTTGACGACAATCTCTCCATAAGGTTCATTGTTGGATGTTCTGGAGCTCTTAGTCACATCACAGTCTTCCTCAACAGATATTATGCCCAGCCAAATTTCCTTTTTTTCTTTTGCTTCTTGTCCATGTTTACTTAGATGTTGAGAGGAAAATACAACATGGACCTTTAAAAAAAAAAAAAAATAAGGAGTTAATCAACAATCTCACCACAATCAACTTTACAAATATATACAGCTGAAATGAGGCTCAATTTAAATTGTTTAATACAAACATTTTAAATTGTGTGTACAAGGCTGGAATAAATGTTAGACCCTTAGTAGTGCGCAATGGAAAAAGAAGGAAACGGAGAATCTATATTTCCACAATTGGGCAAACGCCATCTGGTCGAGTAATGAGTGAGAGCTCCTTAACAGCTACTAATGGGCGACCTCAACTGTAATATTTAATTCGATCACATACTATTCATTATACATACAGGTGGCATTCATGTGCAATAGTATGGTTTATACCGTGTGTATGTTTTTACATTATAATTTTAGCAAATAAACTTTTACCCACAATAAGACATTTCACACCCGATTGGATGAAAGTGCGAGCCATAGAAAAACCTGCGCCAATCAGCGACATTACTGTACAACGCAGGTATCCAATCAGAAGCCCAGGAGTGAGAACAGTAGCCCCGCCTACAGGCATCAGCCAGTAGTCTGGCCGGACCCGCTGTCATTTAGACAGAGTGGACATGATGGGGAAGACACCACTAGAGCTGGAAAACACGAATTAAACGTAAAAGTATCAAAAAAAACTTTTTGAAGTTACTCGTGTGATGGTTCAAGCTCATGTCGGCATGTGTTAGTATCTTACAGGTAAGTTGTCGCCAAATAATGCGTGTTGTTTTTGTCCCTCGAGCGCATGAGTTGAAATTTACACACAAAAAAAGGAAGCTAACGCTTGTGTGTGTGAGTGTGCTGCTAACAAGCTAATGTTTATCTTCCCGTTCTTTCCTCGGCTCCTCCTCTAGAGAAACTTTGGCAGTACGTCTTTCTTACTGCGATAGGAGTTGCAGCCGGTTTCAGAGGATGTCAGCCCCGAGCAACTCGCTCCAGCAGCCGAGGGTGAGACGCAGCAATGCGGGCTCCCCCGGCTCGTTCAACGGCGGCGGCGGCAGCAGCAGCAGCAGCAGCTGTCGTCTGCACCCCATCCGTGCCACCGTGCCCTACCAGCTCCTGCGCGGGGGTCCGGGCAGCCCGACGCGGGCGCAGACCCTTTACGGTGGAGCCGCGAGCAGCCGAGGCTCAAGCCCCCCATCCAGCCCGTCACTCAGTTCAGGAAGTGCGAAGCAAAGACTGTCCCCCGAAAACAAGGACTCCTCCTGTCCCCCAGACTCTCCAGTTTCCAGAGGTAAAATAAACCACCTGTTTTGCCTCGTATAGGATAAGAAATGCCATGTCACCACGTGCTGTTGCTAACTGATAATTAGTCATGGTGACGTTTCAGTTTTGTTTTTTACACCAACTAGTGTAACTATACAATTACATTTTAATGTTATAATTGTGCAACATATTTTTTAGGTGGTCACCTTTTATGGCTGGAGCAAAGTTGGCACTTGTTTTGGGGAAGGTTGATGCATTAACTATTTAGCCTACCATCCTCTTACACAATTATGCACTCATAAAGAGAATAGAGTGCACTATTGGCTCTTATTTCCTATGGACCTTTGACAGGAGAGGGGGTGGGGGGAATTGGCAGAAAGACATGCTTTCAGTTGTAAAATGGGCCACGTCAGTCCCAATAGGCAGTGCTGAGCGAATAGTCGGGTGTTGCTTATTCTGACCTCACTCCATACAAACGCCATGAGTACTCATTGCACATTCAGAACATATGCTGAGCTTCACCACGTGGCCTTGTCATGGATAACACAGGCTAGTGCTATGTTGTTTGCTGAAATGCTTAGTGGCTCCTTGGAAGTGATAAGAAGAACAACTGGAGGACGTGAGAGTTCAGGCAGCCCTAAATCTGCATTTCCCAGTGTCACTAAATCTCATTTATGTGACCGCCTTTCCTGCCAAGTATCGACGCCGTGGCTGTTTTTTCAGACCGGAAGAAGTGTTTTTTTGTGGGTCAGTACAGCATTTATTTTTGCTAGCAGAATGCTGTCTTTTTCTGTAAATCCTGTGTTTGTATGTCAAATGCATACAGAAAACCCCACAATATTAAAGCACTGTCTGATTACAGCTCGTTTTTGAAGCTTGTGTGGAAACAAGAGACTCCATCTTTTATCCTGAGTGGGTATTTCTGACTCTGCATCAGTTCCCATGAAAAGCACCAAGTATTCTCACCACAAGAGTGTTCTGCACTTAATGAGATTAGGTCACATATCACAGCACAGAAACCACTGCAGGATCAATGCTACCTTCATTAGTCCTCTTTAATAGTGTCTCCCTTTTATACTTTTTAACCAAAGTGGCAGCCCTCTTTATTTCAGTGCAGGATTTTAGTTATTATGGACTTTTGTGACGTGCTTCACATTCCTCAGTTCTTTGAATGAGATGACCTCCAACCTTGACCAGTGTACCATGCAAAGCAGGAAACTAAGTCTCTTCCATAACAGACTTGCCCGGCCTGGCACATTTCTCCCGTGTTTGGCTAGCGTTTGGTGTTGATTTCCCACCCCAGTGGCATGCCACACATACCTCGGTTCTCTGCAAGAGACGACCTCTAACCCAGGCCAGCGTCCCATGTTGGTGGTGGTGATGATGGAGACTCCACCCTCCTCCATCGCTGTGACCTCAGTCCAAACACACTGGAGGCCTCAGATGATGACTATGATCATATACCAATGTGGGGTCGGTACTGGCTATGAAAAGTAAAAAATGCGAACACGATTTAGTGATCTTAATCTTTCATTACAGAGGCCCAACTTGATTGTGATTGAAGCAGGGGGCTTTGCACTATGTAATCATTCATTGTAGTACTTTGAACCCACTCGCAGACATAATACTTGCTATTTGGTGGGAGATTCAGTCTAAAGTGCCTCGCTGTACCATCAGTGCTAGTGCCAGACAATGTCACGCTCGTAAGTGTTTAGATCATAGCACGGTGATGAAAGACAGAGTGAAGAGAATTATATTCAACATCATGACCTTTTTAGGTTCACCAGCATGACATCATTCACTTAACACACTGTCCCAACAATGATGGGCCTGCTCTCTGTCAAAGTGCCAGCTGTGCTGAAACAGCCCTGCTTCATTGTCACCCATTCAAACTGCAGAGTAGGACCAAATGTGAAAATGAGATGTTGTCCAAATCAGTCATCTCTGGTGGAAACGGTGCTGCGGTTTCTGTCTGCACATAACCGTGTCTGACTGTGTAGCATCTGGTTGAACCTTAACTTTGACGCCAACAAGTTTGCTCATTCTTACGAGTGATGACAGTTGGAATCGTTAGCGCTGATGGCATACCCTCCTCGTTCATTGAGACACACTGAAACTAGTCCCAGCTAGCTTATTGTGGGAGGTCATTGACTGATAAGCCATTTCCTGACCAGCTGAGGGGCCAATGCTGAAGCTCATAACTTTAACATATCATGGCCAAGATTAATATCATCATTCATATTGTATGAAAGGCTGCAACTGTTCAAATTATTAACACGCTTTTTAAGTTGAGCAACTCGTGTAGAACAATACTGGGACATGAACCGCAGGGTGGCCTAGTGGTTAAGGGGATTCCTCCATGATGGTGTGCAGTGTTTTTATTTTTATGATGGAGTACATAAAGCAATTTACACCTTGTGTATCAGTAGTTAATGTTATACAGTGAATAATATAACAAAAAATATTACATTTGACAAATAGGCAGAAGTTATTTCAGTAGTATCAGCATTTTTCTCTGTATCCATTGTTTAGATGTAGCCCGAGCACCCCTTCTTAGTCATGACAAAGTTTGCAGTCTTGAGTTTCATTATTCACTATGGAGGTCATTCGAGCAATCACAATAAAGTTAAATTGAATAAAAAAAGATTTCAAGCGTTAGCACGGAGTAAAATTCTATTATCTAATTGAGAAAAATGTGTGATTTTCCTTTCAACCAGAGTCGTGCAGCCTTATGAAAACCATTCCGCTATGGTTTACTGATCTGAACCACGTGCTTGTTTTCACATTTGCCTCTGCTGCTCTACAGTTAATGAACCACCCATTTATCCCCTGGAATTGCAGAAACCTTTTCACAGCTTGGCCCGATGAAGGAAAGTTCTTATTAAAATCCAACCCCCAAATATTCCTTTTTAATATCACATGCACCATTCACTTATCCCTGAAATCAGCAGATGGACTGCTTTGATGTCTTGGCTTCTTTCACACTGTTTCTTTTTTCTCATCAGGAGATTATTCTAGTCTGGCAAGTGGGGAGACGATGGAAAATAACCACAATCCCAGTTCTGAGAGCACTGGCTTGGCCTGTATCAATATTGATGGAAATTTAGCCTGCTTCCTTTGTCTACAATGCTTCAGGGAATTTTACTGTAGCCCAGTAAGCTTACTTAGGCAATACCTTTGGGTGGCTAGGCCTGTGTATTCTATGAACAAAGAACAACAATGAACGGCTATGTAGTTCTGCGAAGAGAGGGGTGCCTCATGTAGATGGTTTAGTCTGTGTGAGTGTTGGTTTGTGTGTTCAAGTTCGAAAGGCCTCTGTGTAAACCAACTCCAACAAGGAATAGAGTCAATGTTTCCTGATCATCATGCTATCCTTTATTCTGTCTTCTTGATACAGAAATTAAGGAGCTTTCATTTGCTTTTCATAATCACACGGAGTGCAATTTAGGCTAATACATTTAATCCAACACTTACCGCAGTCTCAAGCTAATTTCTTTGTGTTCACATGTTTTGTTTTTCTCCTTTTTTTTTTTTTTTTAACTGCGTGTGACTGCAGGAATGTTGAGTGGATGCAGGCAATATTGATGTGCATTGTGTTGTGGTTGTTTATGAGTTCTTATGTGGGTGGTGTGTGCTTAACTGTTCTGGCTCACAGCAGACTGCTCTCATAACATCAAATACTCCTGCTCAGCCATTTACATTTGCTTCAGGCCGCAGTTCTCAAGTCTGTTTGTTTGCCCTGCACTAATACTTATGAGATTAGAAAAACTGTCCATGCTTTGAGAACAAGAACGGATTGCAAGGCATGGTCTCACCTCATTAATGCAGTGCATTGCAGTACTTAACAGGTGAACGGGAAGTGTTGATTATAATGTATTGTTCTTAGAGGTATTGTCTGAATTGTTCTTTTGTGTAATTTATTTAGGCATGTATCCCACAGTGACACTGTCTTATCGACACAATCAGTGAAGTAGGCACATTGAATTCAAAGACGCCTTGGAGAGTTTGGAAATATTGCTCTTGGTGCTGACGTGTGTGTGTGTGTGTGCGTGCGTATGTGTGTGTGTGCGCACGCTTCATCCTGTCTCTTCGTTTTTTTCCCACAGCAGAAAGGTCCAAATTGCAGGTTCGGAGCTCCAGTGCCATCCGGCGGACATCTTCCCTGGATGCCATCACAGGACCATACCTCACCGGCCAGTGGCCTCGGGACTCCCATGGACCCTACCCTTCCTGTATGAAAGACAAATCCACACAGGTACATACCGTTCAGGAAAAAAATACCATCATCTGGCTTTAGGCTGGAATACGGGTGAGCGATGTCATATTATTCATGACAGGGTATTCCCTAGGATTCAGAGGGTTTTATTTGTACTATATTATTATACATCTTTATTTTACAACAATTAGCTTGCTATTATTCCTAATGGTAATAATTCATCATAGCCTGGGTTCCACACACCAGGCACCCCTACCTGCCCATTTTCCAGTTCTCTCTGCTCTAGCACATCTAAACTATGTACTGCTTCTGCTTTTAGGGCTAGTTTAACATTATATATTGAATAGATAAATTACAGCACCTTTGTTCTCACCCCCGTCTCGTGCGCCAGCTCGTCCGGATCAAGCCTCCAGGAAGAGCACCGGACTTTGGCGCAAATTTTACTTATTGACCAAACTGGGGAATTTTGGGACCGTCACTTGATGTCTTTTGGCCCAAAAAATACTTTTTCCTGTAGACTTGCATTTGGAAAGAGATGTCTGTAAATCAGTGTATAGCCATGTTTCCATGAAAATCCATCCCAGAGAAAAGATGCTATACACTATAAAAGGCCACATACGTCGTCTTCTGGTAACCAAATTGATCTGATGACGTTTGATCTGTTTAATTCAGCTCGACACATTGCACTTTTGGTTTGGGGTAATTAATCAGTGTAGGATGTTGCAACGTCAGGGGAAAAACAAAAAAATCAAGTATGGGAAAAGTAAGAGTCAAATGGCTTAATCAGTCATATTCAGGAAGGGATGTTTTGAGAAGAAGCTCACTCAGTTCACTTTTCATTTCCAACAGAAAATTATGGTAGACAGGACTTAGAAGTAATTGTTGGTTTCCATCATAGTAGCTAGTGAGGAAGACATATTTACAAGCTGTGACCAAATATTTTGTTATGGTAACCCTGGTGGCTGGTGGTGGGGTCTGGTGCCAATACAGGCTTCTTAGACTTTGCTATAAATATTCCCTCAGTCATACATTTAATACATTATAACAATCCACAAGACTTGTGGATATCATATTGAGCCTCAGCACAATATTCCTGGACAGCAACCCATACATCATCACCCACTAATCTTGCCATGTGACTGATGGCTAAATGCAGTTTTTCTCTTAAGAGCAAAACATTTGGGGGGCAGTTAGTTTTGGGTGGGTTTGTGTTCTAAAAGAATATTGACTATGCGTGATCATGACTCGGGCTGCTCCCTCTTTGCTGACAAGCCTTTCATCTATCTGAATGAAGACCGCCAAGCCTAATTTGCATGGGCTTCATACCTTTAACCCTTCATTTGTCTCGCATTTCTTTGTGTGTAGGCTAAGAAAGTGGTGGGAGGGCCTACAAGATCTCTTGAAGTGGCTGTATACAGAGTAAATACCTCCTTATTACAGGGTTCCTTTGCAGCTCTGGAAAGACTGGACAAGTATGGAAAATCAATTTGATAATGATCAGGTCTTGAAAAAGGTTATTGCAGAAAAAAATGTCAGGGCACACGGTATTCTTGTGGACTTACTGTGTTTTTGGCACATTGTGATATTTGCCTGTGCTACATAGTGACATGATCTGGACCATATTTCTCAGCTATTATCAGCAAAGATCTGATTGAAGGCTGACCAAAATGAAAATCCTGTTCAAGAGATGTATGTCCTCCAAAGCTGTGGAAATTTGAGATGGGGAAAACGTTTGGCAATGTTGTAATGATGTGGGAGAGTGTGTGACACACTTGAAAACCCTTGAACTATTAAATGCAGAAACTCCCCCAAGGATAGCAAGAGACCACTTCCTGTTTAAAAATAAAACTATGCCTGGGCTCAGCTCTTTCTATAAGACAACAACGGCAGAGAGCAGCAGACAAAAGGTCCCTGGCCTCTTTTGTTGTGCATTACACAAGTTCTTTGAGCTGTTATGTAGCCTTGCATGGAGGTGAAGCTGTTTGCACCTGTCCCCCAGGCTGTGGCTGTGTCGGGAGAAATCCCACTGCTTGCCACCTGGCCCTCGTGGATGCACGGCCCGCCTGCCTTTGTGTGGGAGTTGAGGAGCAGAGGGCCCATACATATGCTAATCACTGTTCCGGGATAGGTCTGAGAGTCCTAGGCCCTGTGGTTACAGAACACAGAGCATGTCTGTATGAAGATTAGGGCCCTCGCACACCAAGCCGACATTAAAGAACGAGAACCGACAAAGGCCGGCCGATCAAACAGTTTGCACCCGCGTCACGTCTTCTGTTAAAAGTTGCACTTGTGTATAGCACAAAGACGACAGCCGATGGCCAGCTGACCACTGACATGCATGTGCGTTCTGCACCTGAGTGAGAGGAAATTACTAATCGGGAGTCTGTATTTGTAATCTGAGAAACATAACGGAAAGACAAACAAACTAGCCTGCAGTGTCTCCCACTACTGGGAATCTGCTTAAATCATCTCGCCTAAAAATACTCGCAGCTCAAGCTTGTTAGGAGGGACTAGACACGCAGACATCCAACGTTATAGATCAAACGAAGCGGTAATTGAGCGTCATCAACTAATATCTTTTTGTGTAATCTGTAACATCGGTGTTGACATGAGTTTATTACATTACATTTCATTTAGCTGACACTTTTATCCAAAGCGACTTACATGCTATACAGTAAACCGTAGACACAGCAACGGTGAGCAATGAGGGTTAAGTGTCTTGCTCAAGGACACATCGACATGGACTAGCGGAGCTGGGAATCGAACCACCAATTGAAAGACAGACCTGCTAACCACTGAGCCACAGTGGGAAAATGTCCTCGCGCTGGCACACCCGTCGTATTATAGGACTTGAATATGTCTGAAACATTTGTAAACTTTGCCAATAGTTTCCGATAAAAACAATTTGCCCACAAATGCTTAACGCCGGCCTCCTGTTGCCGGATAGCCATCTTTCGGCCTGATGTCGTCTTAAGATGGACACACACAACGTGGTATATGATATCACTGTCCCTCCTTTTTTTGCCATGTGTATGCTGTTTTATGTGAAATATAAATGAGTGAAGCGAGAACAAACAACAAAAATGCTGCAATTATCCATTTTCTGTAATGCTAAGTGAGTTTAAGACCTGCAGGGATAACAGATGCACGAATCCAACTCGCCTTAGCGTAACTCCTCATCTCTAAACCCCATCAAATGTTAGCAGTGGCACACTGCTAACATGTCTTGACATGCAATCTAAACAAAGCAGCACAAGCTCCACTCTATTGAAGCACAGCTATTATTTCCTGCTTTGGAACAGGACTGGATTCTTGAGGATGTTGCCTGCATGTCACCCTTTGGGTGGGAATCATAATGGGAAGCAAGCTGCAGGCTTCGGTAACAGTTTTATCTGCACAGCAGCACATTATTAGGCAGAAGCCCGGGTACACAAGTCTACAAAGCACACAACGCAGGCCGGAAGCTCGAGAGCTTCATGATAATAGGGCCTCTGAGGTAAATAAAGGTGGGTGTTCTTGTTAACGGACAATTTGTTTGGGGGGTGGGGGACAAGTGTCAATCAAGAAAGGTAGCCTGCAGTATTTTTAACTGTCTTACTATGTATACCTGGGGGGAAATTAGGATCAAGCTGATATCCACCACAGTAAAGGGACCTACCTTGACACCCGTGGCCTGTTAATGTCTCTAAAGTTGTGAGCTTTCTTGGGATTTAAAACAAAAGCTTTGATTAATGTAGAAAGTCCCATGTTTGTGTCTGTGTGTTTCAGAATGGATTTCTAAACCTGCCAGCTGACATTTGTTTAAATGTTTGCTCAAATAAAAACAGTTGGCGTACAAGCTGCAGGCTGAATTCTCACTGCAGTTATCCTCACATTACCTGTGTCAACTGTAAGCACACTAATTGCCGTACATCAAATTAAAAAGGATTTATGTGATTTAAGCAAGACTTTGAGAGGGAGAAAAATACCACTTGTGAATATCTGAATTAAATGGTACTGAATTAAAATGTGGCTAATGCCACTATTGTGTCACAGTGATGAGGCCCCTACCACTAATCTAATCTTTTGATTATAAGCATGTTTGTGCGTTCCTTTTTTTTTTTTTTTTTAACCAGTATTGCGCAGTCCTGTGAAAACCTACACCTACCACTCGCTGCCAAATGAGTAACGCGTAGCAAGCTGCATTCCCTATTAGACGTCATAGGACATCTGTGAGAACTTAGTTTTTCCTCAACGGCTGAGTCCACAACGGCATAAAGCACCGCTGCCCTTTTCCAGCAATCTGCATTCTGTACGACCAGATGAAGCCGCAGCATCGAGTCCTCAGTGTCTGGCAGAGGCATCAAACGGCACAAGCCATTCCGTGGGCCTCATACAAAATGTTAATGCTAAAGGCTAGCTACACATCTGCCATCCAGCATGGCCAGGCACAGTGGTCCCTTTTTATGAGAGCACAAGCACCCATTTAATTCGCTGTCCTTTTCCGGGGAAACCAGCGCCAGCGAAGCAGCGCAAACGGCTTCACGGGTGTTCCTCATTATTCACAGTGTCATATTCCATATCATAGGGCAAGGCTTGTGCGTTAGTTGGGGAGACATAGAGGTTTTTCTGTTTGTGTGGGGTCAGACATAAGGCAGTGTGAAGACACTGACATTTAAGATGTTTCGCACTACTGTGCCTGCCATAAAGCATCAGATGTTTGAGGATTTGTTTGAGGACCAGAGGCACTGTTGATGTGCATAATCAGGGGGGGAAGTATGTGGTTTCAGATGAAGGCCCGATGAAACATCCTCAGTCTGTTTCTGCCTTTGCATACATTTACATAATTTAACCGTTTCCTTGTTTATGCAGTAGAGGTCTAAAAGGCATCTTCAGTGAGACAGAACTGCCTCTATGCTCTCCGGTAGGGAATGTTTTGTATAGCAGATGTTTTCAGATTAGTGCACTCGGGACACTAAATTTCTCTGTAGACTCGTTGACCTTTTAATAAATCTAGCGTTGTGCGGTACATATTCTGAGTGTATTAAAGGCTTGACAGTTATTCTTATTTGTAGGCTAACTAAAGGTTAAAGGGTGTGAACTCCAAGGTGGGAAACTGGCACCAGCTGCTGGTTAATGCTTGGTTCTGTCTCCTGTGAGTGACCCACCAGGCAGATAAACGTATATCGATTGGTAGCCCTGTCTCTTTTCTTGGTGGATTTTGAATGCACTAGTCTGTTTGAGCTTGTAGACAAAAATACATACATATATATATATATATATATATATATATATATATATATATATATATATATATATATATATATATATATATGTATTTTATGTCATGTGTTTTTTGCTGCCATGTATCCATCTTAACCTGGTTTACTAATGGAAGCAATCAAACATGCTTTGACTTTTGTTTTTTTAGTGCTTTCCTTCGGGATGGTATCTTATGACCGTTTTCCTCATTTTCATTGATTCCAGATTTTCAGCTTTGCTTTTGAGCACACGGCACTCATTACTCTCTCTCGCTCTCGCTCTCTCTCTCTCTCTCTCTCTCAACTGGTTATCCAAACATTTTACTTTTAAGCTATTGAGTTGATGCTCACATCTTGAGAGACTTCACAATGTTATTGCACATCAACGATTCAGTTTAGATTTTAGGAGAGTTCTTTGTACAAGCTATTGGTTTCCTGCATAAGCTTTAATTTACTTTAAATTAATTTTAATCTTGAGTATATGTATTTATGTGTTTGTACATGTATCATTTGTAATATATATTTCGTAGAGCAAATAAATAAAATGTAAAATAAATAAGGGCATTTCATAAGACCATGACTCCTTTATAGGCATTTATTTAACAAGGGCTGCATTTGTAACCTTACAGTTGTCTGATCTCTAAACATTAGGCCAATCTGCCACGTAAACAGAAACGGCAGGTTAGTTAATCCTCGGCTTTGAGGGCTATGCAGTGTGTTCTATTTAGATATCTTTGCATCCACACGCCATGGAAACTGGTGTTTATTCTGTTTTGCAGGAGTGCATCATACTTATCTGTGTGCTGATGCAATGCGAGACATGCTATGTGGTGACAACTGTCACACAGGACATTTGTAACGTGTGTCAATATAGCATGAGTTGTGTTTGTGTGTGTGAGGAAATGATATAGAGTTGTGTAACATGTGGTCAATGTGTCTGCATGTGCTGCGTTTCAGACTCCAGGTCTCTGGATTGATGAGGGAGCAGAACAGGGAAGTCATCACCAGCGGTCCGCCTCCTGGGGCAGCGCAGACCACCTCAAAGAGGTAGATTCACCCGTCTTCACCTTGCTGCAGCCAAGTCCCAGCTGCTGCTGACAGCAAACAACACAGATGGTGGATTAACAGAGTGAAGTAGTGTTCAGCGTTCTAAGCTAGGCCGGACTGGTTTAAAGACATGCATACAGCCAGTTCAAAGAGCATGTTTTTGTCATTTGAGAGATTCATTACATTTATTCAAAATGTGTTTAATTTGTCAGGGTCTGAGGTCGGCCTAAATATTATGCTCCTCAATGTTGGTTTCCACTCCTGTCTATCCGCTCGGCTTGGTGGCCGACCAGCCGACCACATGGAGCTATTAGTTCTCCAACTCTCCAGACCAGTCTAAATTTAACCTCCTTCTCCCCTCTGTTTCCCACTCAACTGCACCCTCGCATCTCATTCTGGTCGGTTGTTTGTGAGAGACGGTGCAGGAGCACCTCAAGGGCGACGCAGACGTATTGTTCCCTTTTAGCTTGCACTGAGTGAACTTATTCAGGGGAACTCGTGTTACTTAAAAGCCTTACTCATGCCCCTGCAACACAATAGACATTCATGTTTTCCTGTTTCCAGCACAAGATCTAACAACTGTGCGTCATCAATGGTTAGTTCCCAAATATAAATGGCACACAGATGTCCAGGTTTTTTGTTAGTATTGAGTAGATACAAATTATAATAATTTGGTTTTTCTTTTGTTTAGTTTAACTCACAATTAATCTTTAAAGAATATACTTCAACCAGATGTAAAGACCAGTATGCAGAACTACTTTGTATTTTATGACCAAAATATAGTTTCTTTTAATAAGTTGAACTTCATAAAACAGAGGTGTAATAGGTCAATAGAGCAATGTGTTTTGAATGGAACAGGCTCAGCCTTTACCTTGTTGACCGCGTGTCATCTGACACGGCTAGGGTTACGCACTCAGTGCATTAAGGGACAGATCAATAATGATATTTCACATATGTTACTATTAAATTGTGGAGACAAATGTTCACGCTTTTATTGTGAATCTATTTGGACATGGTGTGTCCACATAGACGGGGAGAGACACATTTTAATATATGCAGCCACAAGAGATGCACATATCTTCTGGCTATGGACTCACTGCGGCGTGATCTCATGAAATGTGATCGTAAGTCTCACATTTCATAAATCGCGTCCCGGTGTGAATGTTGTCCTACACTAAAACTAGGCCCCAATAGAATAATGAAGTGTTATACATTCTGCAGGGCTTTGGCCTGTACGATCAATAGCACAGCACAGCCAGGAAAACCTCTCCTTCTCATCCTCTGAGATTACATCGGGATTGTCTGGACTTGTCATTATCGACTGCCATGGTCACTCGATGAATGCAGTGAACTGTATTCCAGCTTGCTAACCTCTGTGATTACATGTGTGGGAGGACATCTATGGAAAGAGCAAGTCTCTTTGTTGACTGTGTTGCCGGGATTACAAGATCAGCATTGAAGACCACACCTTTGTCTGCATAGTACAGCTGAGTCTGTTCACAAAGGGTATCCTGTTTTTAGGCTGATACTGGGCCAGATGCAGTAACACCCATTGACGGACTAGTTTGATCATCAGACATGCGTGGCTGATTTATCATGCGCACCATAATACCCTGTAACAATATTCAAGTCGAGTCTATCTTTATGATTTTGTGAAAAAGTGCCATATTAATGTTGCACGCCTTGTAATTCAGCCTGCCCGCTATCCTTAAAATGATGCTGGAAAAAAAAAAAGGAAAATCAATACAAATATTCAGCAAAACACTAAATGTGTCAGGTCTGACATATTTTCATACAAATTCTAGGCCAACATTTAAATGCATGCAAGTAGAGCTGCAACAATTGGTCAATTAATTGATAAGTTGATTGATAAAATATGAATTGCGGCTAATGATAATTATTTAAGTCACTTTTCTGAAGCAAAAATGCAACCTTTTATAGTATCAACTTCTCACATTTGAGGATTTGCAGCTTTTGATTGCCTTGACATAACAAATTGAATATTGTTGGGTTTAGGACTGCTAGTTGAACAAAACCAGGTATTAGAAGACATGTCCTTAATCTTAAGGGGATTGTAACATTTATTTTTTCTTTATACACCATACGTTTTAATCAACAAAATATCCGGCACATTACTTGATGATGAAAATGATCGCTGGTTGCAGCTATGAAGCCCAGCAAATATGCATACCAGCTTCATTCAAATTCCCATGTTGACAGAAATATTGCCTCCACAACTGTTATTGTGATCTGTCATTTGCTGAAGTGGTGCTACTTTTCCTCCAGCAGATTGCTAAACTGAGACTGCAGCTGCAGCGCAGCAAACAGGTCAGCCGGCAGAACAAAGACCGGGAGCAGAGCTCACTGCAGCTGCAGCAGCAGGCGCAGCATGGCACTGCATGCCAACCGCAGGTGAGTTATTCATGTCGGTGTTCATGCCAAACCGAGTCCACCAGTATGCTCTTTTCAGGCGAAAACATTAACCAACTCTGACTTTGGTGATGCAAGGTTTAACCCCGACAGCGGGTGTATGATAAGGTAGCTTAGCAGCCAAGCAAAAAGCATACAAATGAAACAGATGGGGACCAAACCATATCACAGCTGTTGAAGATAACCAAATATGAATATACCAGGGTTAAGCAAGGTGGCTTGCTGGATTACTCTGTTAATGGTATCAAAGTATTAATCAGGGTTTCACCTTGATTTGCTCCATCAGTGTAAGTTTGGTAGTTTATAAAGCTGGAAGTTATCGGGGTGCAATAAATGTGCAGTCACCATTCGAGGAGTAGGTGTCGAGTGAAAGGGCCCGTTTGTATTTTTATAGCATGTTTTGCATGTGCCTTTCAGGCTTGTGTATATTTTATCAAAAACCAAGTTAATGATGTTGTATATTACACCGCTTTTGACGGAGGAGGTCTAGTTAATGAGTCCCTTCTGACCAGTTATGTCAAAAGAGAAGAGGGGGGATGTGTCCGGGCATGCCCTGTCCTCTCCTTGTTTGCAGTTCATTCATTAACAGATGCCTGGCAACAGCACACATCAGCCACTGTGGGGAAATTAACATAAACAGATATGCTTTTGCCCCATATCCACATGTGGTAGATCACCATCGTGGCTGTGTTTTTGTTCTTTATGATTTAATCCCACTTAAGTAACGCATATTCAAACTGAACGCCTCCACCCATTAAATATCTCACAAAACGGGATCGGCAACGATTCCATACCGCCAACAGATCTTGGTGCGACAGAGTCTAAGATGTTTGCAGTGTTATGTATTTGATTGCACAATCCAATTGTTTTAAAACATATTTCTGTCTGTCTTTCCAGTACAAAGGAACTTCATCCGCCCTGTCAACAATCCCTGTGCCAAAATCCCTCATATGCAGGGTGCCGAGCAGTGTGGAGGGCATCAGCCACGAGCTAGAAAATGTGTTTATCAGAGAGAACTGGGAGCAGGGGATACAGGTAGGCATGTGTACACACACACCAGCAAATGGGGTCAAGCTGCTTTTGTGCTCGTTGAACTGTAAAAGTGTCAGTTTAGTTTGTCTTAACTCGCCAAACACTACCCAATTTATCCATTTACGGTGAAGTCTTCTCATTTGTACCAGGTGGATTAAATGTCAGATTCAGACTTGAAATATGAGCAGCCAAGAGGGGAAACGTTCATGTCGGCTTCCTGCCGGATAAAATATCTGCTGTGTTGGTGAAAATAAAAAGTTATCAGGTTAGCTTGTTGGGAAATTGCTACACAATGTAACGTAATAGAAAACTTCTAATATAGGATTGTATTTCTATTCACCTGGTGTCAGTGCAGAGCTTGCATTGGGGGTACGTTCATCACCTCTCCAGAAAAGCAGTACTTTCATCAAATTAGCTCCGTGGATGCTGTTCCTTAGCTGCAGGACAGTGGACATACTGAAGAGAGTAGCTGTCAGTTGATGAAACAATACATGACATGGACGTCGTGTGTGCAAGAATCATGAATAGTCTGTAAAGTATTTGTTTACATCACTAAGGTTTGTTGGAGTAAACCGGGTTGAATGTTCAAGTTGGTTTACTTAAAGGAATAGTCAAAAATAGCATTTTTAGGTTCTGCTTGAAATATATTACATGCATAAACACAGTCTTGTAAAGACAGTTGCAGCATGGTGAGTGTGTGTGTGTCTTAGTCTTACTGTCACCCGCACTGAATTAAACCGCTTAGAGGCGAGGACACCCGTAAATCCTGTCTGATGTGGGGTAGTGAACCTTGGCAAGTCTGTAAAACTCCCCTCTTAGAATTCACAGACACACACAATTTAAACACACATTTAAACATATGTACCACCACAGATGTACAACCTGCCGCGCTTTACCTTCCTGCTCTTCCATTTGCACCAGTTATGCCAAAGCAGGACACTCTGCACATCACACTGTTCATCTACTGTCACATATTACCATCTGGTCTGTGTTTGCTTCTCCATTTGCCCTTTTCGCTTCAGCTCCAGTCATTCTTAGATTCAGGACATTTTAGCTGATGCTCTTAACCCAGAGTGACATCAGTTAGTGAGCTGGTAGCTGTTCAACGAGGAACAGGAGCGCGTCAACAGTTCACAATGTTTTTGGACACGTTGCCTGTTGTGTGATTGAACCATTGACTCTTGAGTCTATAATTCTCTCTATACGCTAAGCACCACCACTCTGACATTTTAGGATCCATGTACAGTAACGCGTCACCTCTCACCACCCACTCTGACCTCACAGGCCATGGACGTGGTGGATGGCCGCCGCGCCCCCTTCCCGCCGCATCACTACAGCAGCGGGGACACGCGTGACACGGACACACAGGCCCCCTCGAGTGGCGACTCCAGCCCGTCGCCCCGCCCCAGCAGCTCTGACCACGCCCACTCTGGTGATGGAAGCCCGTGCTCTGCAGAGGAAATTGACAAAGGTGGTGCACCTTTTTGTTTTTGTACATCAGTGATGTCACTTGTGTCAGCATTGGTGAGGGCTGAAGACAATAAGACCGCTCCTCAGTTCTGCTTAAGCTACATTCTACTTTAGCCTAACGCACCTGAATCTCTGCCCAAACGGTCTTTGGTTGCATTATGGGTAATGTAGGCACCAGGTTTTAGCAAGACTATCTCTGCTTCAAACATGAATATGACGATGTGAAACGAGTGCAATGCCAAATCAATGGAGAGCTCTTTTAAGACACAACCATATAAGCAATAAGACGTCTTATTGATTTTACTGCTATGCAGAGCTGAGACTTGCACTGGTTTTAGTATTTAGTTTGTTATTGGTCAATTGTTACTTGGATGTATAAAAAAAAAGTATAATTTAAGTTGCGTAAACTGATCTTGGATTAAAAAATAAGACAAAGAGACAAGAACAACAATATGCACTCTAAAAGCTTTCCCAGGCTATTGAACATCAGTACGTTTCGGTTCGGTACTTATTGTTCCATTTGCATGTCGTCCTATTACGGTTACTTGTGCCTGACGGAGCGTTGAATTAAAAGAACCATTAAATATTTATGAAAAAGGTTCACACACTTTTTATAAACTGCAGAAAACTTAAACATTACTGCGAGAGGACTTTTTCTGTGTGGTGACTTTATCACAGCGTCATGTTTCGTTTTACATTATCTCCTTTTTAATATGACCGTAAACTAGATGTATATGTAGGTACAATAACAATTTGGTGGGCATGATAATGTCATACAATATGTCCACATACATTCGAAGAGTCATTTGAAATGTATCAAAACGTTGCATGTAAAACATGACGTTCAAAGCAACGTTAACTTACTTGTTCTTTACTCCTTTCCAGACGGTGTGTGCAGCTCTCCTCTCCCCAAGTTTGCCACGTCTCCCAAACCTAACAACAGCTACATGTTCAAACGAGAACCTCCAGAGGGCTGCGAGAGGGTCAAAGTGTTTGAGGAGCTGGTGTAAGTATTATTTTCATTTAAAAATGTATTTGCTGTATTTCTGTGTGCGTTTTTTTTTTTTTTTTGTGAGCACTGAGTTCACTGATCATTACAATAGATACTGTTCACTTTACTATTTCATATACTTTGACATTGATTAAGAGGATAGGACAAAGCCAACACGCTGGTGTGGGTGGCAGGGTGGAGGACAATAGGGCTGTGTGGGATAAACATTTTCCATTTATATATATTTTTTATATGTTTTGATTAAATGCAAGTTTACAGGCAAAAGTATTGAGCTTGGCTTTTAAATGTCTTCAGGTCTGGCAGATCAAAAGGCTTCCCTCTCTTCTCGTGCCCTGACAAAAACAAGGTGAACTTCATTCCCAGAGGCTCTGCCTTCTGCCCCGTCAAACTCCTCTGCTCCTCCCTATTCTCCCCCATCTCTCCCTCGTCCTGCTCCTCCGCCAACATCTGCCCGGGGCCTCAGGTGACCCCGACTCTATCCGCGCCACCAGCTGCCTTTCCGGCCTCCGCCGACTGGCGCGGTGACACAAGCACATGCGTAAACACAGACAACAGCACAGACGGCCAGAGCCCCGACACGGACGTGGGGAAAGACGGCTCAGCACAAGTCCTCCTCACCAGCTAGTCCTCAGGTATTCACAAGCAAACCACCTACAGCTGAAACGTTACAGCGAGTCACGTGGTATGGCTTTACAACGGGAAAAGAAAACACACACAAAAAGGTCTTTGCACTCCGTTAATCCTAACGTAAGCCAGCAGGGAGTGCCCAAGGTCTAGAAATGGCCTTGTATGATATCGGTACCAGCATCCTGCTGCACACGCCTGGTAGTTTGGTTATTGTTGTCCAGATGTAAGATTGTCCTGACCTTGGGCACCCCCTTCCATCACCTATCGCTAACCTAGCCTTCTCCTCTGTACCGTGACAACACCCATAGCAAAAATAGCATTGCTTCCTTTTGCAAAGGGAAAAAAAAAAGGACTGCTCAAATAATATTATGTGACACAGGCAGTTTTATCAAAATGGAATAAAAAAAAAGGAAAAATCTTTCACCAGAGAAACATCTACCGCTCATGTTATCTAACCAGCTTATTAGCTGTTCAGCGTGCTAACATCTAAAGTACATATACATCAGCTTTTTTTGACAGGATGGGAAATGCTCGTTTCATGTGTTTAGCATAGCAGGATGTCATACAGTCAGAATGCGTTGTCCCACCTTAACCACAATGTTTGCACTTGTTAAGACACGTCTCCGAACAATACAGGCCATGGCCTATTTTATTTTTTTGTTTATTTCAAAATGTTTGTAGCACATTGTCTTCATGGAAACCAGCAGTTGGTTGAGTGCTCCACCCATCGAGCCAACAAGCCGAGACCTAGATCTGCTTTTCTAGTGTGATCACTATTAATTAGCTTGTCACAAAAAGCAAATGCCTGCTGTTTTTCAGTGACCAAATAACCACCACAAAGCACACAACCTCCCATTGCCTTGTTGTAATGCCCCACACTACAGAACAATAACTCAGGTCATGTGGAATGTACTTGCTTGGACTATGTTGCCTTCCCACAGTGTTTATGACTTTCTTCTCCTGAAAGACTGTCCAGTCTACTGCAGAAATGGGAAATATTTGTATTTCCCCGTAGAGGGAGGTTATTATGGACTGAATCAACCGATTGGTGTCACATCTCGTGACGGACGACCCTTTTTCACGTTAACCTGTTCAGGTTGGAGTTTCAGGTGCTACGACACATTCCAGAGATCGCTGTTGCAAAGGTCAACCGCGAGTACTCGTGTAAGCGGAGCTAGCAACATAAGCTACACCCTCCCAAACTGAGACGTTGACAGATGTGTCATTTGTTTCCCCCCTTTTTATTAAATATGTACCAAAGCAAATTGCAAAACAATTTCAGGCCTGTCACGTATTCTGGACACAAGAAGCAACATTTTTTGTGCCAGAAGCAGAATGTTTATCTCCGTTTCATTTATAAACACCAGTTCAGTGTTTCAAACACAGGCGTTAATCGTTGAACCAAACCTAAGCACTTACTTGGAAGTGAGATGATAATCACTATATTTTTATTTTATTTCTTATTTTAGACCAATTTGTAAATTAAAACAATCAGAAGTGTGCAATTGATTTTAGTTTGAAGTAAAGCTACACTAACTATTTTTGTGAAACGCACAGTTTTGCTCAATATAAAGATCCAACAAGATCTGTATATTGAACATATTCAAAAACACAACGGGACTCATTTAGACCATGTTAACGTTGAATGGGAGAGATAAACTACGAAATGTTTCATTCCAAAACGTTGGTCTATTAAGCCACTTTGCACAGACAATAAGAACCATATGCAACACATTCCACACAAATAAAACTCCTCTGCTTGCAGCTCTTAAGCGATTCAATCGTACTAATTCTGATTTTTATCACAAGATCATTGTGCGGTGCAGTTAAGAAATGGTTGCCATGTTTGGCAATGATGATTCAGTTCTCCTGTGTATTACGCATTTTTATGTAGATCTTGTGTGTTTTTTCTTTTTCAATAAAGAAAACCCCCCAAAAAGTCTCTTTTTGAATTGGTATATGATCTTTTCAAAGGCCAGCGACTAATACCAGTATTCATAGGCCTGGCGTTTATATACAAATGAAGTCACGGTAAGGTAATCAATGTATTTGGATATGATTTTAAATATTAACAAATGTCACATGGCTTGAACATAACAAATGACATGAGGAAGATGAATTCACAATAAATATACTTTAATGAATCAAATAATTATGAGGTTCTATATTGTTTTGTGATTAGATTAAGGCGTTTACTCTGATATATATTCAATTTATGCAGCATTGTAGACAAATCAGTATAACATGATTGCATTTTCATGAAGATCCAACTTTCCAGTTGGTTTTGCTCAAACAATCCACTAAAAACTGCATATATTTCCCATGAAAGCCAATAACTGAGCTAAATAAATACATGCCCGGATGATACAAAATATAATACACTGATTGGAAATGTTACATTGATTATAAATTCATTTTTCATTCAATCACACTTTTACTGGATAACATAAAACAAAGCATGCAACATGCAGTAACAAATGAATGTGTGTGTTTCTCTGGACTATTTAAAAATACAGCATGTAGCGAACACCATTGTAAAAGCATGAATCTTATAAAGTAAATCTATTGGCTGTTGTGGGGCGACATAGGCGCCTATAATTCTGATCAGTGCTTGAAGTCTAACGGATCGATGGCAGATAAACATTTCAGTTTAGTTTTGAATATTTCTCAAGACTCTGCATGTTCCAGTATTTTCTAAATAAGAACGGTTGCACTGTGATCGTTGACATGTTGGCTTTCTGTCAGCTGTTGTGTGCACATTTTCAGTAATGAGAATCAGAAATAAAGCATGAATGCGACTCTACACATTTTCAAGGCAGATAATGTCAAAGGCTTCTTCTTCCAGACCAACACTGAGATATCCATGCTAAACATCACATGTTTAACCCGGGGCGAAGAGCCAGCGGGTTTTATGAGGTTGTCTTATAAATGTTTTTTTTCTTTCTCGATGGAGAAGGACGAGATCTGGCCGTCGTTAGTGGGACACGTTTCAGCAGAGTAATGCTGCCACCAGGAGAGCAAATCAATCCATTTCATGTAATAACAGGAACATTTCTCTTGTTATAACAAAATATTTGTCTCATATTAACATACCTTAATATGTAATTTTACTATTATTACATTTACAACACTTAGTTTATCTTTTTATAATAAGGGGCATTTACCACATTGTTATCACATGAAGATCCAGCTGTTGATCATTTCCAGTATGAAAAAAAAAAACAGTTCACAACCCAAAGATGATCAGAAAATGAGAAATTTGCCACTTCTGCTCGAATATTAATATTTGCTTGTTCATTTTCTGTGGATTTACTTGTCGATTAATCGACTAATGGTTTCATCTCTATATCTACTTGAAGTCTAAAGAGAAGACAATCGTGTGTTTGGCTGATTGGATTTGTCTCTGGCCACATGGAGGGGTTTGGGAGGAGGGGGGGGGAAGCTTTATTCTGCTGCACCGTCCAACAAAGGTCTCCATTCCAGATCTGCCCGCCGCTGAGGAAGAACTATGCGTTGTGGAGTTCGTGCTCTCTGCCGGTTTTGCCGACCGCATCGGGATTGGAGAGGGGGTCCAAATCAGCAAACAGGTTGAACCACGCCGAGAGGTCCTTGGATGTCCCTGCATTCTCTGTGAAGTGAGTCAAGAAGGGTCATTTTCACTCACTCCACCCCTTCTTTTTTCTTTGGTCCTGTAAAAGTCTGCACATGGCTGATATCCAGAATTATGAATGGAAACAACCCGCAAATTCTTTGAAAGTACCCATAAACACAGTTGTTTCAGTTGGATACGTCTCGTTGAATGAGTTAGTCTTTTTCTTGCAAGTCTTTTCATCTGTTTTACTCGTTTGGCTTGGACCTACCTTTCACTGCTGGCTTCGAGGGGTTCTGATTGGCTCCAGATGAGTGATCCTTCGCCTGGGCGGCGGGCTGTGGAGCGCCACCGGCCCAATCTGAAATGTAGGACAGATTCTTCGGTTAATGGACGGGGGCCGCTTAACGTGCCAAAGAGTGATCCGACGAATAAAGCATCACACGCTTGCTGATGTGGATGAATATTGTGTAATAAGACACACAAACTAGCAATAATCAAAGTGTCACGGGAAAATCACATCTGACATCAGTGGTGGTTTATTAGATTAAGGCCAAAAGTTGCAATTGCAATTTTTTGGTTTTGTTTATGGCACATTTGTGTTGCTTTTATCTGTTAATTTAGAAAATACATAAATAAAATTAAATGTAGCAGCACTAAATGCCACAGGGCAGAATATATGCTGCTGATATTGCATTTAGTAACAATTTATGCTCCAAATAGAGGCTCAAATGTTCTGTCTGTTTGTGCCCTCATGTGATGTTTCTTGCAAGAACTTTGATTTTAATAAAAGAAGAACTTTGATAAATAAAACCTTGTATTTAGGATCCCAAGACAGACTCTTGAATGAGGTTCTTCCTGCTCAGTGTCCCAGACTAGTTCCATGAGCCGCTCTTGAAAGTGTGCAGCACTCTTTTTATTTAAGTCATAAGTCATGTTCAAAGGAAATGCCTACTGTAGTTTTTCATGTCTTGATACCTCTTTTATTTTTTATATAGTGGAGCGACTCAACCCTCCAAGCTGGAAACTCCACAAAATCCACAAAACCAGATGGGGTGCTAGCAGCTAGTGCCCAGGCCCAGATGAAATGGAAAGTAGTTGACAATTACCTCCTGGTAAATCTAATGGCCGTGTTGTTATAGCCTCCTGCTATTGCTTTGACGGTCACGAGTTTCATAAATGCTTTTAAACCCACTTTTCCCTCTGCGTGGTAGAGTAAGGAAAACACATCATTCTTTTCTTGTTAATGGACTCATTTGTAGAAAAACAATGTAACTTTTTTTTTTCTCCGGAATATTAATTTCCCTAAGTACTAAATTAGTAATTAAAGTAGTATAAATGGTGGCTTATTTCGATGTTTTTAACTAGAAGAGGTCTCATTTTGACACAAAACGCTTCTTATTCTGACAACAGAAGCGTGTTTTACGCCCATGCACACGCAGCCCAGCACGTTCTGACCTGAGAGGGAAGACTGTTGATGGTTCAAGCTCTGGTCCAACAGCTGAGAGGGTAGGAAGAAGGAGCTTTCAGTTTGCTGGGCCTCCGCCGGTCGACCCGGCACCGCGCTCGCTCCGTCGTCGGGGTCTCCGAACACTTCCGTCCACTCTCGCGAGAAGTCGCCCTCATCCACAGAAATGCTGCCCAGGATCTCGTTCAGGAAGGCCATGCTGTCCTCCTCCCCCTCTAACTCTGGATGAGCAGAGAGATGGTCTTCATCCCCGAGAACGATCAGGCAGAGTGGTCAGGGCACTTAATTAGGTTACTGATGATTTTGTAGATTATGTTTGTCAAATTTTCCCATACATAAAATGTATTCCAACGGTTTTGCTTTCGTGAATGGGAGGTACAGGTGTTTTAAGGAATTTCTAAATAAACAAACTTTACTGGTTCCAATTTCTAAAATGTTAATGTTGCTTGTTTTCTTATTCTGTGATAGTAAACTGAATATCTTTGGGTTTTTGGACTGTTGGTTAGACGTCACATTGGGCTCTAAACTTTTTTTTACTATTTTTGGACATGGATCACTTAATTAAGACAATCAGCAGTGCTTTGATTGTGAAAAAGATTGTTAGTTGCAGTTTATTTCCATGTTATATGAATACTATAATAACAGTGTTGTTTTTACCTTCTCTCGTCGTATCGCTGGTGTTTTCATTTAGTGAGATGAGTCTGTAAATATGACAAACAGCAGATCAGTTCATACCGTTGTTACCCAAACACAAAGCAGCAGCTGTGTAGGAACCCCATTCAGTCTGGTCGAGTGTGCACGTGTTTGTTCTACCTGCACGAGGAAAGTTCAGGACGGGATAACTCACTGGTCGTCCGAGGTCTCGGCTGTCTTTCCATCTTCGGCCTCCGCTTTAATTTTCTTCTTCCCTTTCTTCTTAGCCAGCTTGTCCATGGGGCCTTGCAAGGTCTGAAAGAATAACAAAAGTCGGTGACTGATTCTCAGGATGCAGAACTACTCTAGTCTCATCTGTGCAGGTCAAGAGGCTCTGACCTTAAGAGCAGAGAACTCATAATGCTGACAGCCCTTGAAGCTCTCGTGAATGGCCGCCATGGTGTGCGATGTCTTCTCCCAGAAGTGCAACAGTGTCGTCTGTAACAGTGGAACAAGTGGAGGCCACAAGTCACCAGTTAAAGTCTCCATGCGGTTGTGACAGCGGCCTCTTTTAAGATCCATAGTTGTGTATGCAAACCAGCGGGGTGTGTTATACCTGATATGTGGTTAAAACGTGAGAGAGCAGGTTGCAGCGACTGGCTCCCAGCAGGTCCACCTTCTGGCAGACGTCATTCTTCAGTTTGTCAAAGCTCGTTTTGGTTGTGCGCACCTGGGCCTGAACCTGAGAGGGATGGATATATAAAGGATAAGAAAAGAGCATGCTGGGTTCTTGTACAATATATTTTAAATCAATGGACCCATGTTTGATGGTGCATTCTGCCCTCTAGTGGCATTAGTTTGTAAAAAACAACTGTTTTGTGTGGCCCTAGGTATTACAGCAAATATTGGGTGAAACAATTTGTTAATTTCTCATTTAGTTGATGATATTGTGAATATTTTATAAGTGAATATCTTTGTGTGTGAATCAATTAGACGCCTCCTCTGGGCTCTGGGAGCGTGTGATGGACATTTTCCACTGTTTCCTGACATTTCTTCGACAGAACATTTAGCTGAAAAAAAATTGACGGCTTAATGGATGATTAAGTAAACAATAATGATTATAATAATTGCTGACAGAAGATGGCTTGTTGCAGCAGATGCCACACTGTGTTGGCAGGTTTCTGACATTGTTTCTGTTTTATGTGACCGGCAGCGATAATTTGACATAATTTAACAAAAGCCAAATTAATTGGCTAACTGAGGTTTTACATATATTGTGCACATGTATAGCGACTTGTACACCTTGTACAACCTTGCGAAACTTCTCCATCTGTTTGTGAGTGTCTGGATCCAGCTCCTGCGACACGTCCTTCATCCACAGCAGCGCTCCGCGGTATTCGGTCCTGGACTGCTCCATCCGGTTCACCGTCAGCCACGTGTCTGAGATCGCTCGGTAGCGAAAGGTTTCGACCTCCTGGTACAAGCGGCACAGAGGGTTCCTCAGAGCCAATCTGGGGAGTTGAATGAAATACGTTGGATGTTATCTTAGCCGCACAATGTCAATGAATGATAGACGATCATCTCGGCGTTAAAACCTCTTCTGAACATCGTGGTGCATAATACGGTTTGCTGAATGATTTCACGTTAAGGAGGAAAATGCTCCTCCAACACCAGCAGGCAATTGCAAATAGTCGAGTCAATAACAGGATCCGGAAAGAATTGGTTCAACAAACTTTTGTTTGTCCCTCTCAGTGAAGAAACTCCAAACAAAGCAGTGATGCTTAATCTTACTTTGAAGAGACAAAATCACTAGTAGGACTCTGTAATCTCTGTAATCATTCACATTTGTGTCCTTTGTTTGGTAATGGTAAATAGACCTGTACTTGTATCGCGCTTTTCTAGTCTTCCGACCACTCAAAGCTGAGTGGTTGGAAGAGTAGATGACATCATTCACCCATTCACACACTGATGGGAGGAGTTAAGGTTCCACCTGCCCATCAGGAGAAACTAACATTCTTCGCCCAAGGACACATCGACATGGGCTAGCAGAGCCGGGGATCGAACAGCCGCAGGATGACCCTGCTCACCACTGACCCACAGTCGCCCTGTTTGAAATTATTTGCCAGTATTCTAAGTGCATCACAATTACTGTAATTATCGCAGGCCTGCATGTGTGTGTGTCCATAAGTGAGTTTGACCCTCTGTTTGTCCGAGGATAATCTGCAAACGGCATAATAATTTGGGCGGCAGGTTATGGCTGCATGCTCGAGGACCTTCTAGTGCGTACTCAAAACACCTTTTTAAATGTTTTATTCTGCCACTGACTGCAGGCTTGTGGCTTGTATTCATTCACAGTACAGCCGTGGTCGTAAGGAACGCTCTGGCGGAGACTGCACACTTGAGCATCATAAATCCGTCTGTGTGGTTTGTTAGGTCTCATTTTTCCAGTCGGCAGGCTGTGACTCGGGTTCAGAAATCAAATAAATGAAATTCTCATTTTGTATTACACAATGGACAAATAACACAGCTGACTGACCTTTATATGAAACTATTTTGTGGTGCAGCCGTAACTCCCATGTGAATGACTATCTGGCGGTTTCATCCAGGATATGGCAAACATCTGTCACACTGATGTTGTTGTTGTATGTTCCGTGTACCTTTGTTGGGAGGAGAAGCAGAGTGCTTTCCCTGTGGCCTGCATGATCTTTCCAGCCCTGGTTTTATCCTGCGAGCCCTGGGAGCGCAGGAATCGACCCAGTTCGTTCTCCTCTTGGGAGAGATCTGCATCGGAGAGACCGGAGCAAAGGATGAAGGATGCTGGTGTGTCCCAAGTTGATGATAATAAAATAAATACACGGTACAACTCATAAACAAAGCGTTGGAGCGCTGATATTTAGGAATGCGAATTTGCATGCACTTCGTGAACAGTTCATGTTTTTTTTTTTTTTATTATTATTATTATTGGTTTCCTCTTTTCCCACCAAATACTTACAGCAGATCCTTCTCTGGTACTGCTCGATGACCTTCAGCAGCTCCATGCATGTTCTCTGGATGGAGTGGAAGACCTGCAAAGCAGAAGGTCAAAATGCCTGATCCTTGTGGAAGGTATTGCCAGGTAAATAAGACCTGCTACGTTGGTACACTGCCGGAATATGATGAGATAAATGACACATCAAAGCTTTTAAAACACAAGTTCTGATCCCGCATGTTAATATCCAGTTTTATCTCCATGCTTTTTGCGGCCCCGGCCTAAATTAAGGCTGGATGTTCCAGCTTTTATGAGGTATCGATTTCAGCCATTAAATTCACTTTACTCCCGGTATGGAGGCACGGCAGCCTAATGTACGCTTTAAGCCCCGAGCAAATACTGGCACAGCGTGAATCAAAAAGCCATTTTAGTAACCGCCTGAAGGGTCAACAGTTTCACGTTCCCTCCTCACCTCCAGCTTGCCGTCCAGATCCGCATCCGACGCCACCACGTGCTCGTCCTCCTTCTTCCCGGTGGCCTTGATGAGCGTCTGCTTGGTCTTCCAGTACCTCTGCTGGAACTTGTTCACCACCGACGAGTCTTGGCTCTGGATCCAGCGGTCCAGATAGTCTTGGGGGTAGCCGCTGCAATGACAGACGCAGGTTGGACCGGTGCTGCGACGGGTGCTTTCTGAGAATCGGTCATTGGTTGTAAACATAAAGAGGTGTATATATACTCACAAGTTTCCTCCCTCCATTTTTTGAGATTACCTGTGGAGGAAGCAGACAAACTGATAACAGAAAGAGAGGATTATGTAGTAGGGCCTGGGAACATTTTTATTCTTTGCAAAAAATGTGCAACATTTTTAATTTTTCAGTATGATTTTAGCTAGAACCCGTTTAGCAGTAAATAATGCTCCTTGTTTGATGAAGTTAAAGCTTGAACAACACTTTTCCTGCTGCTCCTTGCATCAGTGAGGTTTGATTCAAAGCTTCGTCTCTTAACTTCTATGGTTTTAAAAAGACAGGAAACATTATTGGTAGTTCCCAGTTAAGGGGACTATCAGGAGTTTGATGGAAGCAAACCTCAGAACGCTTTCCTCATCTGCACCCAACTTATTTTAGAATTCACAAAAAACTAAAATAAAGTGCCTCTGATCCGAGCTGACAGTTAAAATCAACATCTCAACGCTATTACGAGTATTTGACTGTTGGTAATATGACAAATGTATTACAGAACATACAATAAAACAAAACTGATTTTAAATGCATCGAGCTGTGTTTGGCGTTACCTTGAAAACAAAGAAACTATATTTCACCTGCACTGACTGGCTTTTTGAACTCAACACAAACTTTTACAGATTATTTTCCAAACCCAGAGGCCTTCCATCAATATTTGTGTATTGTGTAATACAATTTTTACAAGTTTGCTTTATTTTGTCTACTATATAAGTCAAGTGTATTATATTAATCATTGTTAGATCAGATAAGTCTTTTCAAACGTAAAAAAATCATTTGTATTTTTAATTTGTATTTTACTTGGATCATTCATTTGTAAAACCATTCTGTAAAACCACTGTGGTTCCAGTGAACAGTAGACTGTATATAAGGAGGAGGTATTCAAAAGTATTTTACAGAAGTAAAAGTAGCAATACTAAAGTGTAAAAATATCTTCCTACATTGAACCCCTTTAAAAGTATTAGCATAAAAATATACTCAAAGTACCAAAAGTAAAAGTACTCATTATGCAGAATTATTTAGTATTGATATAATGCGGAGAACTAACCAGTAAGTAATGTCAAATAAAGGTAGTGTAGTACAGAGTATACATGTCCCAATGTAGTAGAGTAGAAATTCAAGTAGCTTTAAAAGGATATTTCAAAGTAGAGTCTACATCCGACCAGTGAACGCAAACGTGCTACATGACTGCTCATACAGATGTGACTGACATCTGTTTAGAAATGCTAATGAGGTGTGACGGAGTCTTTTCCCTCCGAGCGGCGTCCAGACACCAGCGGACACACTACCTGTGTAGCTTCTGATGGAAGATGTTTGTTTTTATTTTTTAAACCAGTTGACAACAAACACCACATGTTTTCTCGGAAGCGCAGAATCACCTGCTGTCCATCACGGACGACATAAATAAATAATAATCATGTTTCACATTCAGCATGTAGCGCGTCACGACTCGTTTTCATGCGATGCGATGCAGGCACCTCAATAACGGAGAAATGCATCGTGATGAATGTGCACTAATGTGAATATAATATATGAATATGAGCACAACGCGTCCGCGGCGCCGCACTACAATGAACGCAACGGCCGACTCACTGCAGTGCGCGGAAAGCAAGCGTCGCCCTTTGGATGATCGAGCAATGATCACAATATAAATAAGAGAATGTCAAAAATATAAATAATAACTGGTATCACACGTACCTGATAGCGTGTACAAAATGCTCCCTACAGTCCTCCCATCGGTGCTCCGGCTGGAGGCCCTTCTACACCGTACGTGTGTACACACAGCTGCTCCTTCACGCAACGCAGCTGACGTCATTCAGGGCGCGCTCCCCATTGACGCGCACCACGGTCGGATGTTTGTTACATTACATTACATTTAGCTGACGCTTTTATCCAAAGCGACTTACATGATATACAGTAGACCGTAGACACAGCAACGGTGAGCAATGAGGGTTAAGTGTCTTGCTCAAGGACACAACGAGTCCTCTTGCAAACAGATTTTGATGTTCATTGTCTCGTGAATATTGGAGGAGTTTGTGTACCATTGTGCAAACTGGTTTAAGTAGACTAAAGAACAATAAGGAAAAGTAAACCTTAATAACAACAAAAACAAGAACGATGTCAATGGTTGTGATGATGATTATAATGATAATAATAGTAACCACCATATTTATAAACAATAATAAATAATACTCTTTCATTATACAGCACTGTTTTGCAGATGCAATTAGACAATCCAAATAATATAATACACAAAACAACAGACCTTGTCAAAAGTGTTTCTTTTGGTATTGTTCTATAAAATGTTACATACAATGACCTAAACTAAATGTTTTCATTTAATTATTTTTCTCTTAGTTAGAGGTTCCCTTGTAAAAAAATAAAATTTAAATAAAAATGACTAAACTGCCATTTTTCTCACTGTTTTGTGGAATAAAGAGATTAACTGATCCAACAAAGACGTAATCGGCAGATTAATCAAAAACGACCATGAATTGCAGCCCGACTAGACACATGCGATCTAATAGTGTGTCTGCGTTCTCTCTGCAGGCCACATTCACTCAGTTCTGTATTTGTCCAAAGGATGGCAGTGTAGCATTAAAAAAAGAGCAGTGCACCTTTTAATAGTCTCCTCTCTCCTGTTTGGGGCCCCGAGCTTTCATCTGTTGGCTTCAATTTATTTCATCACACTATACTGCAGCTGATCTAATAGCATGTACATTTTGTTGTCACCTAAAGGGAATTTCTTGTCATGCTCCAAATTGATGTACCTGTTTGTAGCCTTGGACATTATTTGAGCTGCACAGTCACGAGGAGTGTGTGAGCAGCATACAGACCTTTTACTGATCAGCACATGCACTGGAATCAATTTTTTAATATATTCTTTTTTAAACGGGAAGATTGTGGATTTATATTTGGAAAGTGTGTTTTATGTGGAGCTTTGCAGAGGTAATTTGATTATCACCAAAGGAGCGGGGAACCCTTTGATCCTTGAACCTCCCCCCGAGGTCACGTTCTGCACAATACAGCTGGTTTCCACCCTCTGTGCGATATGGAAGTGAGCATGTTGTGGTTGTCTTGCATCGTTGGCATTGTGACACGGTCTGATTACCGAAAGCAGGTTCTGCAGCAGGCCTTGGCGCCCCTTTCCAAACCCTGACCTCTGACAGCATCTCGAGGGCTTGTGATACGGGCAGATAGATGGACGCCTCTCTTAAGGAGAGGATATCATCTCCATAACGACTGGTGTCCTTCACCCCATCGGATCCTCTTCCTGCACTCGCTCACCTTATCTTCGGATCCAAGATGGTATCGAAGCAATTTGAGTTCACTTAAGTAAGACAGGAAAACAATCAGGGCCTTAATGAAGTGATTCTATGGGGGGGGGGGGGGGGGGGGGGGGGGGATAGTCAGATAGTCAGAGAAAATTCTTTCTGATATTGATCAGGGTCGTGCGTCACCATTGATTTTCTCTGACATTTCCGTACTCCAGTGCTTCATTCGGGAGCTTTTCTTTGCATTTCAGAGCCACTTTGAACGGCCGCTACACTTTGAGTCGCATCTTTCCGGGACACAGTCTTAACCACACTTGAGCCGTGCCCTCATTATAAAGGTTTGCAAACCTCCCCCCTTCCCTCCAAGAGCGCCTGACCTGATCCCAAAAATTGCTCAATTGACTTTTTTTCCCCCCATCCGCAGTTATGTGTGGTGATGGGGAACCATGACATTTACATTTGCACCACTCCAATGTGATCCCTTGCTCGGCGCAAGTTTTCCGACACAGACTGAAGCTCAAAACAGGTCACAGGATCAAAAAGTGTCTCTCGCCTGAAGGAGCCACTGAATCGATCCTTTCCATTTCTGCACCAAATGGTGTTTCTCTCTCTCTCTCTCTCTCTCTCTCTCTCTCTCTCTCTCTCCCTCTCCCCCCCCCACTCCATCACCAGTAACTTGCTGGAACACATTTAGATCCTGAGTAGAACTCCTCAGTGCCCACTCATCACTCTGCGTGGTGTTTGAAGATTACTACGCTCAGAGACATCCTCACTGGGCATCCAGGCAGCTTAGAGGCCAAAATCCATAATCCCTTACCCTTCATGGGAATTCTCCATGCACTTCAACATGCTGAAATACAGCCGCGCTGCAGCAGCCACTCATGGTGGAGGAACTACTGCAGCCGGAGGCCGAGATAGATGGATGACATGTCTCAATGAATGTGAGAGAAGTGGAGGAAGTTAGATTTATAAAATAAGTTATATACCGCAGATAGCTTCTGCCCGGAAATCTAATCTGAAATGATGTTTCTTTCTTGCGATGCATTTTTATTTCCAATGTATGCGCGCTACTTCAGCCCGTCCTCATGCACTGGTAACTGTTTTATGTATACCATAACGGCCCAGAACACATTATTTGCTGAAAATATGGGTACTTTGGTGGGACTCGGCAGCCGCACAGCGTTTCTACCAGGCGTCTCAATAAAGGATTTCCTCTGAGGCCTTAGTGCTTTATTAAAAAGTGTAAATAAATGTAGTTCCTTGATTTAGCAATCTGCATGAGTAAAAAAATATGTAAAGTTCAGCCTTTTGTAGCTGAGGGACCAGCGGGGTTTAATATTTCCTCCTCTAGGCTACACTCTAATGCTTTGTCTGCTCTGCTAAAACACATGTAATAGCTTGGGGAGTTTGTCTCGCAGCAAACTCGAATAATACAAGTAACCCCTTATTCACATTAGATATTTTCTCATTATGAACGCTTTCTTTTTGGTATTTTTTTATTTTCTCTAACACTGAACCTTCTCCATCCATTTTTTTTCCTTTCTGGACATATAAGCAAAATACAAAGAGAAAAGGTCAGAGCAGGTTTTAGTCAAACATCAGGCAGCTAAGTCACATATGTCGAACCAGTGGTTTTTGACTCCGCACCATCTGTGCACTCAGTTTTTGATTAGTGCAAAGTCCAAGTGATTAACAGGGATATATATATATATATTTTTTTGTTTTGTTTTTTCTTTGTCAACTTTTCTGAGTCAGTTTCCAAGGACATCCCCGTCCCTCAGACTGCGTTACGGTTGTCTATAACATGTTGATCTCCAACTTGGACAAATATGTCAGTGTGAGTGCCCTTGGTCAGCAGGGAGCTGGACGGCTACCCAGCACCACCGGCCTAACCTGTATCAGAGCGTCGCAGCCCCCCCCTCTCCACACACACACACACACACACACACACACACACACACACACACACACACACACACACACACACACACACACACTCTCCCCCACCCCGCTGCTTGGCATGCTCCGTGGCACCGAGCGCTGAGGGCAGAGCATGTCACCGAGCTGGCACCGGCCTGAACTCATTCAAGGTTACTCTTTGATTTAATGGTGATGCATTTTTTAAAACCGCATCATCCCTCTCTCTCTTGCCACCGCGCCTAGTCCATCTCTGTCACAAACACTGGCTGCGCGTCTCACCTTTAGCAGTGGAAGCACCGGGAGAGGTTGTTTAAGATATAAATCAATGGCAAACGAAGCCTCGGCTCCGGCTGGGGCCCTGATTGTTTTACCTGCCGTCCCTGTTTCCGAGGCAGGACGGTGAAGGAAAGCGGTGCTATATATTTAGACTGTGACGTGGTCTACTCCTCATGTGGACGGCTTTTTTATATGGGCTCTTAACAATTAACACTTATTGCAAAGCCCTGGTGTTTGGATACATATCAAGATGCTGTGGGTAAAATGTAATACTTTGTTCATTGGGGAAAAAATGATACGTGTGATCTTTATTGTGTCTTTATGTCGTATAAATAGCATCACCCAGCGCTACACTTTAGTGATGTTTTTGACAAGGTGGCATGCCGAAATCATCACCTCTCTCTGCTGTTGTTTCAGTAACTGACAGCATTGTGGGTCATAAAAATAGATTTTCAACCAGTTGCTCTTCTCTGAGGTGCTGCGTGTGAACGACGCCTAATTGTCAGTGTTTAGCATCAGCGCACACTCGCCTCTCACACACTGGTATGTTCAGCAGATCCAACTTTATTTTTCTTTTCTTAACTGAAATTAAATCTGAGGTATTCAGGTACAAGAAGATCCGCCCTTTGTGTTGTGTGGCAGTCTGTTATGGATGGAGAGGAGGATCTCTGATAGCAGAAAGGTGATAAATCAGAGGCTGGAAACGGGCCACATTCATGAGCCATGTAATCCTCTTATATCTCGTGTCGTTTTGAAAAGCAAACACATCTTTGACATCAATACTTGCGTATTTGGTTTGATAAAGCCACCTCTCACAAGAACGGAGCTCCGGGAACTTGCAGTCGGCATTTTTCGCAATTTTGTGATAATTTACATTTAGATTGTGATGTTGGAACAAAACGATTCATTGAAAAACAAAAACAAATACTTTTTTGTGGGATGCCTTATGAATAATGGAAACAATTAGTTGATCAGAATACTTGTCTTTCAATTGACCGATTTATGACCGGTTTTGTTTAGTATTGACAAATAATGTAATTATATAATTATATGCATTAAAAACCATTGGGTCAGTTGACTGTTTAAGCCAAAATATATATTTGGAATCATAATTCTGGGTAACTTTACTCAGCCAATGGCAGAAACCCATTCGGAAAACCCAGGACGATGGCTTGTTTTGGTCCAGTGTCTGAGTTATGTTTTTATGTGTTATATACTCTTTTACTTATATATGGTCTTTTTGAGTGTTAGACACAACCATATTTATATGAACCATATATAATAACCGATATTTTTGTGTCAACTTTGCATGCTAGTGTGACAAACAAATTTCCCCTTTGGGATGAATAAAGTATCTATCTATCTATCTATCTATCTATCTATCTATCTATCTATCTATCTATCTATCTATCTATCTATCTATCTATCTATCTATCTATCTATCTATCTATCTATCTATCTATCTATCTATCTATCTATCTATCTATCTATCTATCTATCTATCTATCTATCTATCTATCTATCTGCGCAAAAGTGAGACAACTTTAGAAAAAGTATTATTATACTATATAGTATAGTATAACCATACTACTACAGTATATACAGTATTGTAGTTTGGGTTGGATCGGGGACCCCATGTTCCTTTTTACCTGGAGGTCAGGTAAAGTTAAATCCACACAGTGTCTGTGCAGAGGGACCCGTCACTGAGGATCAGTTGAGTGTATGAAGACACTGAACCTCAAACTGTTGCATTCTTTACTGCTTCTCACAATGTTGGGATTCTGTTCGATCTACAATCTGAGAATTTCAGCCTATTCTTCTGTTACACTCAGGGTACGGGTGTCAGAATCCTCATGGCCTTTTATAAAAGGAGGTTTAGCAGCCTGATAAAATGTAAAAAAGAAAAAACGACTTGTCTTTATAACGGGGTAAAGACCGGAGATTTGTGCATTTGTTGCTGGAAGCCGCCGAGACATCCAGCTGACAGATATCTGAAAGCGGCCTAATTTATTTCAGATTCACGATGAGCCGAGTAGCATCGAATCACGGATGTGCAAAGTGCAAAATGGGAGAATGAGACAGTCGCTGCCGTCAGCCATTATCAAGTGCGGTGAGAATTGACAGCGTTACTATTCTAACATCCATTAGAGCAATTAGCTGCGCCACACAGGTGCCCTGCATTCAGTCTGTGAGACCTTTTTTATTTTTTATCTTATTAAAAGCCCTAAAATATTCCTAATGATCAAACCCTTCCAAAGAAAAATGTGTACACGAATGTAAAATAACAGCGGGACAGAATTAAACGGAGCGTAAACTTAATTTCATGTTGCCACAATTCATTCGATTCACACAACCTTAATAGTTTTGCTCATTTTCTTGCATGTTTAGGGGTGAAGTGTTCGTACCTGGTTATGTCTGGGGGGCATTAAGTCTGACTAATGAAATGACTCTATCCTCTGTGGCGTTTTAATCTATTCTCTGGGAAAGTAATTGACAAGCCCACAGTATGTGCATTAGGATAGCTCCGGCACCAAAGGACAGCTGTCACTAAAGCAATTAAAATGACAAAGGTTAATTAATTCTCTCCAGTTTTTACCTGATATGAGACATTCACAATGAGCGAGTTTTCATTTCCGGAGGAGTAATAGTGTTTTGAGGAGAGTAATTTATTTTTGATTTAAAAAAAAAAAAAGAAATAAAAAACAACAACCACCAAGCCATTGTCTGATAGAGCCTTTAATATGTCAATAGCTCACTCAAAACTGTGCCCCAGGACAGCTTCAGCCCCAGATTTGTAATGAATTCTGCGGCTGAAATGACAATTGCTTGTTGTTTTTATTTAAGTAAGATACCTATTATGTCCTTTTTGCAGCGTCGGAAACACAATGTGATTTGTTTATAAATGAGGCTTCTGAGGATGTTTCACAATTTAAAAAAATATTTCGTCTGCGACCGGAAAACAAAAGCGGAGCTCTACATTTTCACTGCGGTTTAGAGGGGGGGGGGGGGGTCAAGGGGATGGAAACCAAGATGCAAATAATTACTATGCCAACCACCTCTGACACCACGAGAGCAGAACCCAAGAACTTTCTAATCCTCCTAAATGTCAAAGCAACGTTCGCAGCCCTCCCTCCGTGTGAATCTCCACAGGCTGCCAAAAGGCCAGTGGTTAGTCATCTGTTTACTCCTGCAGCTGCTGGGTGTCATTGGGACTCTGAAGGAGAAATCCCATGATTCTCTCTGCCATTTCTGACAGCTCCCGCCCAGACCACATTAATCAGGGATTGCGGGCGAGCTGGGGGATAGACGGCGGGCATGAATGGCTCCGGCCCAGGACAACTGAACCGAGGGAGAAGATCTGGGCCCAAAGATAACTTGGACGTCCGCACACTGCCGGACTGTAATGCTGCCGGTTTCATTCATTCACAAAGAGATCTTTTCTTTTTTTTCTTCTGAGGAAACCGCTGGTTTATCTTGTTGCCTGGTAAACTGGTGCTTTGATATGAACATAATTAGATAAATGTTGGCTTTGAAGAGGAGTTAAATGGATCCAACCTCTCCCACTTGTGAAAATTACTCTCCAAGAAGGAGATTTACCGCCGAATTGAGTTTATTAGATATGTGAAATCGGTTGGAGTTTAATTTTCCACGTTTTAATTACATAACTTTGCTTTCTACATCCCCTCTGTTTAATCATTTCATTGAGTTGTAGTGAAGGTACAGGTAGTGATCTAAAAGTTAACAAAAGATTAGACCTGGTGCTTAAAGACAAAACATTCATCTGGAACCTGCAGTCACTCACAACATGATTGACAGGTGTTTTAATAAAAGCAATAATACTAGACTCAACAACTAAATCTAAGTTATTAATATTCCCCCGAAGGCTAAAGCTTATTTTAAATCAGCGATGTTATTAAATACAGACGTACACATTATCACCTCATGAAGACATGACGCGTTTCGTATTTACACTTTCTGCAGACAGTGAAGCAAAAAGCTGTAAGCCCTAAAAAAAAAAAAAAATCAAAACAACGAGCTGAAAGATGTTAAAACGTTCGGCACATTTGGGCGATATTTGTCTTTGTGAATTGTCACACCTTTCCTTTCCTACAGTCGACATTTGAACCATTGTTAAAATATTGATTAGTGCAGCTTTGAGTGGGTGAATACCTCCGTACATCCTTCATTTCATTTAAACAGCACCCAACATACAGTAGAACGCTGCGTTCGCCCTCAGACGACATCCGTGAGGGAACAGATCCGTCTCTCGGAAGCTCTCGCACCCGAAAACACGTTTTGTGTTTACACTTGTAAGATTATGCATAATGAGGCTGCATTGTCTCGGCAAAGTGCTGCTTTAATTCTTTGAAGCTGAACAAACTGTCCTTGGCACATTTGGGTAACGGTGGAGAGATATCAAAGTCACTTTATTGAGATGAAAGAACTGGCCCAAACAGCAATCGGAGACATTAGTCATTCCTTCTTCTCGGTGACAGAAACATGCTCTCAATTTACGAGTCAGGTGCTCCCAGTGATTTCTGCCTGCCTTGTTCCTCCACATCATAAATTCCTCTTTATGCTCACTCATCCCACAGGCAGACCCCTATTCTTCGGCCTGCCTTGTCAGAAAATACACCCTGCGTTGGCATATTGGATGTCGTCCAGGCTCCCATTAGCAGTTACTGTGTTGCATGTACCACCGCCTGCACCGTGGAAGAGCACTGAATTTAAATAGACAGCAGTGATTGGGCCCCTAGGTGCACATTTGTGCTTTTCTTTTCTTTTCTTTTTTTATATATACAGGTTTTCATCGGCATTTTAATTCATTCTTTCTGTGGTGTTGACTCTGCAGAGCTCCAACTTACACTGTGTTCATTTCCTCTAAATGCCTCACGTTGAGCCACTGGCTCCCAATTTATGTAATGAAGGTTTAATAGCCAATTGGAACATCCAATATCGTTAACAGCCAGTGTTAGTCTCATCCAGATTATTTTTTTTCTTCCTTTCCTTTGATAACCAGAGGTGCAAACGAATAGGTAGAATGTGTGATTAGCACCTGCTGTTTGATGCATGTCCCATCTCCTCTGGAGCAAGAAACCACATTTTAACATTTCTGTTTCAGCCGTTTCCTTGATGAACTTTCATGTCTTTAGCTTGTATGAAGATCTATTTTTTAAACACTTTGAAACACATTTGACCTTGTGGTTTCTCCTTCTCATCATCGTCCTGCAGGTTTTCAATACAACGTGTGCACTGATACCTATTTTTGGACACTGCGGGGTCACCGTGGCTCTGACACCTCTTAATACTGGCTGCTTGTCATGTTGGTGATGCGAGGGTTGAAATGTATTGTACTGGACTTGATAGTCACAAAAATAAGAGCCACGTCAAGCAAGTCTAAAAGGGAGGTGTTGGGCTGAGCAAACGGGAGCACAGTTGTGTTAACCTTTTCAAGCAGCAGTGAAGAAAATGGTCGTCTGTACCTTTTGTTGTCTCGTGTGATTTCTGCAAGTTTTATTCATTTATTGCAACATTTACCCGCTTGCATGTTTGATCTGATTGGATTCTTCCACTGGGGTTGTTTACCGTGGCCTTAAAACTGCTAACAGATATCACAGAATTTAAATCAAAGTACCTTTTTTTTTTTTTTCCAATCTTTTTTCTCAGGTGACTTGATGAAGATTATTTCTGACAGCTGCAATAACATGAAAATATAGATGGACGTTATTCAGTTGTTTACCACATTTGGTTCATGCATGGACATGGACGAGATTCCAACAACAATATCAGAGAGAGGTATATTCACTCTAACAATCACAGTGCAGAAAACAACACCACTCAAAGTATATTTGCTTTTTCCATTATGCCCTCTAATGCATACTGACAGATTCTTCTTATTTGCATTGACATTTACGTGTTCGCAATGATTACCAGCAACTGATTGGAAAAAAGACAGAAAGCATGATTGAGGCGGAAATACACTATCAACATAAACAACTAAATTAGCAGGAGAAAACATTAATAAAATTATTTTCGGGTCTTTGTGTGGAACCCACAATATTTACATAAATACAATCAGCATATTTTTACGGTTGGCTTGAGAAATTCCTTTCCATGTAAGCTGCTATGCATATAAGATGAGTATTGCAAGCCTATAAATGCTTCCCTAAATGCCCCCATGATGACCTCGGGGTAAGTCTGTTCATTGGAGCAATATCAGTCTTGCGTCAAGGATATGTTAGCTGGAATAATGCCTGTCAACGTCTCAAGTTGGAAGTGTCTTGAATTTTCCATTTTCATCCAAATAATCTGACATCGTTCAAGACCCAACAGTCGGTCTCTACTTTTTTTCTTCTTTTTTTCTTCTTTTTTTACGCTTCTTTGTTGTTGTTGTCGTCTGGTCATGTGATCACCCCGTGGGGAGGTACGGGGTGTCACTGTGGTAGTTGTAATCTGGACACACCTTCTGCACCAGCTTGTAGTCGGTGCTGTAGAAGGTGATGAAGATGCAGATGACTTTAAAGGGCTTGGAGCACAGCCAGGACACGTGGCTCTGGGTCTGCTCCTGCGAGCAGCTCTGCGAGGGGTCGTGGGCACACAGCGAGTTCCTGGTGCCCTTCTCCACCTTCTCGTACTCCACCCTGCAGTTGAACAGCTTGTTGTCCTTGGTCTCCAGAGCCGTCTGCTGCTGCTGCTGCTGCTGCTGCTGGTGATGGTGCTGGTGATATTGCTGCTGGTGGACCTGGAACTCCACGGCTTTGGTCGGCGGAACGAGTCCCACGGAGACGTTGCCCTGACCGGTCGAGTTGTGGCGGAAGTAGACGCTGAACGTCCCGTTACCGTGATCCACGATTTTACCCGTGATGAGGAGGTTGAGCTTCACCGTCTTGATGTTGGAATGGAAGTCGCCCCAACCGAACATCTTCTTGAACTTGCCGGTCTTGACGATTGGCCTCCGTTTGGTCCTGGATCGAGCGTCGCGGGGGTTCGAAGTGTTGTAAAGCCAGTTCCACTGCTCTGGTTTTGAGAACGAGTCGGCCTCGTCGTAGTTCAGATCCAGGGAGGTGAAGTTCTCTTTGCCGTAGAGGGTCTGGGACAGCAGGCGGCTGATGGAGACGGCCTTGCTGCTTTCAGTCCAGTAGGCCTTCACTCTGGATTTTGAGCGCTCTCTTAAGTCTGAATGTCCTGGACTCGGTGAATCAGCACTGGTAACCTGAAAGAAGAAACAAACACATTCTCCATTACTGAAACATTTCAACTGGTAACCACTTGAGAGAGCTCATACCTCCGACGAGGCTGCAGAAAATGCTCTCAGAATTGACTCTGAAACTGCATAACATTACAAAGTGACGGATACGGATTCTGTCAGAGTATATTAGAGCTCCGTATCAGGATTGAATGTGACAGGGATTGGTGAGGAATGTGGGAAGCGTTTTCTGTGATTAAAACAAAACCATTTAAACCTCCACAAAATTAGAGGATTTTGCCGCCTCGACGGACCAGACTTGCATCCTTTGGATTCACGTGAATTTCACACCTTTCACCAAATTTGTTCCGGATCAGGAAATAAAAGTGATCTTCATTTGGCGTGCCATAAAATATATGAATATTGACAGACTGGTGGATGTTACGCGCCTGACTTTCATGCGATGAATCGGAGAAGCGTCTTGTTGCAGTTGCAACAACTACTGTTGGTGTGTTTACACAATCTTAACTTAACCTCACGTAATCCAGGGTTTTGCAGAATTGGCCAAATTTGGGCGTTCTGTCTAACATTAGCGTTGGGTGGACGCATGCAGACTGAGCGCTTTGTGGGGAAATCTGTGGACATGTTTGTGGGAAACCCTGCTCTCTAACAACAAGAAGTCGATCCGCTATAAAACACCAAGCAGCTTCACCCGTCCACGAGCGCCTCGCCGCCTGTAGCAAACGTGTTCATGCTGCGACCAACTCTGGCAGTGTGTGAAACGCCTTGTGCCGGTTCGTCCTAATCAAGATTTAAGGTTATTCCTGCCATGCATCGAGATGAATGGAGCGCTTCTCGGGTGCAGACATGATGCAACGGCAGACTATTACCTGCTGAATGTGGCCTGAATGGATGATTGATGATTCATTCCGTGTCTCTCCTCTAACAATCACACAGATGGGAGAGCGAAGATTCCCCACCGCGGCCCGTGACAGTGATGCCCAAACCCGGCCCGAGGAACGTGACAGCAGATCTATCTGGTCGAAGCGTTTACATTTTGTACCTTCGCCCCGAGATCGATACTCTGAAAATAAGGTCTTCTCTCATTCAGAAAGTTCACTGGATGACATTGTAGCACTGTAGGCCATGGAGTGTGAGGAGCTCTCGCACAGAACAAAAAGCCCGTTGCAGGAGTTGCGATCGCCCTCTTGAAAGTGTGCGCTCCTTTTGTGCACTCGGCTCCAGAGTGGAGGAGTTTTGAAAAGATGGCCCCCGGTTGTTTTTGAAGAGGCCTCCGTGATAAATGACCTGATGTGGATCAACCGTTAGTGGCGTTGCGGAGACTTTGGCTCAGTAGCAGTAGCATCTCTCTCTCTCAGTCTCTGGGTAGACGAACAGAACCTGAGCGATTTCAATCGAAGCCTTTTCAAACCCAGAAAACATTTGCAGCAGGCTGGTTTTATAAAAAGGAAGAAAAAAAGAAAAAAGAAAGCTGCAGGACTTTCAGCTGCAGAAGGATTGTCGTGACAAGGTGGAGAGAAATATGAATTCCAGCAGTTTCCTTGCGCAGTGGGGCAGTTAAACTGTATTAATGAACACCTCCTTTTGTCTTCCATTGCTGGAAACAAAAGCCTGTCATGTTGGCCTCACCGGTGATGTATTGTAAAAAGATAAAGTCAGCGCGAGGATGAGGGAGGCTTCCGTTTCAGGATTTATCTGCATCATTATAGTCAAACATAAAGCTCCTTAGGATGTAAAAGTTCAGTGAATTAGTATCGTATAGAATATCAGCCAAGCAGCTATGAAGTCGATTATGACATTGTACTCATAGCCTTTATTCTTGGGTTCAATAATATTTCAGGTTCCAGCTTGTTTCAGTTTTTTATGTGGATTTTAAAAGCAAAATGCATTCAAATAAATGTATATATATATATATATATATTTTATTAATGTTAATACAACAGCTAATTTAAAGGAGACATATCGTGCTGATTTTAAGGGTTCATACTTTAGTATCTTGGGTCACTACTAGAACATGCTTACATGATATTTCTCATACTGTTTATCTGAATATACATGGATTCATTTTCTTCCATGTATCACGAACACTGCAACCGTAAATGAACTGGAACATGTTTGGGACGTTTTGCTGTATCGTTGTGTCGTCATGACCACACGTTGACCTTAACGGCTCTTTTTAAAAGCATGGATGCTGAATAAGGGTTGTGTGGATTTCTCAATGGATTACGTACTTTGATACTTTTACTATATTCATAAATCACTTAGACCTGCTTTATAATCATAATAAAAACGAACAAACAAGTGAAGGTTTTGGTTAAATGGATTTCTAACACTTGATCCCTTGAGAGTTGAGACAATTCAGTTTTAGATTATTTGCAATAATCGTCTACATTATCTTTGACCCCCTAATCCAGACTGTAAGCCCTAATTCATTTTCATGAATTTTTCTATTCTGAGCTGTGAAAAGACTGAGAAGTCTCTAACGATCAAATGAAATATAATTTTCATCGTGCAGTAATTACTGATGCTTCTCAGTAACCGGGTTTGAGTCTCAACGGAGTCCTGAAACCAGATCGAGGGATATTATAAAACTGCTTTGAGCTGGTTTAAGTGACTGTCAGGCTAATTAGTGACTGTGTGTGTGTGTGTGTGTGTGTGTGTGTGTGTGTGTGTAACATGTCAAAATAGTAAAATAGTATTTTCTAAACAATTCAGATCAGAGGGGATTTAAGACTCCAGAAGTTTTATCATTTTGCTTTCAGGAAATTAGATTGCCTCCAACGGTGTGTTTTTGAAAAGCGCCGTCATTTTCTGCGACTTCATGTTATGAATAATTTTGTAGGAGAAGATGTCACTGGATTTCTTCACTATTTCCTTCCCGGATGATCTGAAGTGCGTGCCCAGTCGTCATCAGACCCAAAGTCCTTGTTGTTGTGGAGGGAACTCGCTCTGTTGTCACCGGCGCTCTGAATGGTCCCAAACTGTGACACGCAATTAGCTTTCATCCAAAGCACCTGACAGTCTCTGGATTAGAGCACTCAGAGGCACATTCACAGAGACCCCACTTCACGGATTAGAGTCCAACCTGTAATCCAGCCCGGGGAGATTAGGCAGATCAGAGGCAGTCCTGACTAAAGCAAGGTTTATATCCAGAACACCCCGACTGACTGCACCAACACTCAGAGGGCCAAGATTTACCTCTCGCCGGCTTCAAAAACATGCAACCCCGGCACAAAGAGAGAGAGTGTTTGTGTGTGTTAGATGCATGAATGTGCCTGAAAGAGATACTGCAGAGAGAGAAGAGGGGAAAGTGCTGCTGGATAAAGGACAGGAGAAAAACAAACATGGCAGCGTAAAGGTCAACAGTCACACTGTGATGACTTTGGGTGAAACATATATTGGTTTTTCAATAATGGGTTTTGTTAAATATCAAACTATATCTTCCACAGCTTCAAGCTAGATTCCTTTTTGCACTTGGATAGCTTTATTTAACTGTATATATTTAATTATTTTTTTATTTCTCTTGTTATTCCAGTCGTTGTCGTTAGTGCAGCGCTCCACATGCTTTTTTGGTTTGTGGCCCTTTAAAGCGACGTGAAACCTTTTGACCGTTTGTCTCAGGTTGTATGGGATGTGAGGGATCACATTTCACAAGATTAGAGGAAAAATCTCTAGATTTCAATCTGATGCATCACCCTCAGGTTAGCCAATACCGGACAGTCGTTCACTACAAATTGTTAATATTTTTTATCTGTGCACTGGACTTAATAAGTTAAATTGAAGTGCTGATGTTTCCCTCTAAACGAGATCTGCATCAGACATGACATGTAGCTGAAACAAAAAACTTGATTATTGGATCAGGCGGAAATTAATCTCCAACTATGTGTGTTGGATGCTGCTCTTCTCATCTGATAGCAGCTTAAATATCTTTGATTTTTCAAACTGGGCCAAATCTTGAGTCTATGGACCAAACGATAAAACTATTAATCGACAAAATGATCTGCAGGTAAATTGAATAAAGACACAATCTCAGCCATCACTCATGGATTGGGATCTGCATGATTAATAGTTCATTTCTTTGCTAGATGTGTCCACAAGGAGAACAATGTATATAAAAGCATTTATACCTCTGATATTCCTCCAGAGTTTTGGTTATTTCATGAGAGATTCTTTTGGGATTTGTTTGAGCTCTGCTCACAGGATTAAAGTGGGAAGAGCCATGTTGGAAAATGTCAGTTGTTCGCTCGTGTTGCAAAAAGCCAAAGCCACACAGTCCTGATGTAGCAGATTAGTTGAGTCTTTGACTGTTACACTCATATTATAATACCTTGATCACAATAATGTTATATTTATAAGACTTCATTTTATGGAGGCGCTACTTGTTTTTAGGGAGTGTTAAAGATATTTGTTTAAAATTACACTTCCATACAGTTACATAAATACAGGGGACTCATGAGAAAGATCAAATAAATGGTGAAAATCAAAGCATCACAGGCTGAGATAACCAGATTTAGTTTTCTCCATAGTATTGCTCGAGCTCCTATATTTCCCATAATTCCAACAAAAGCATCTTTAGCACCTACCTGGCAAATGTCTTTTCAAACGCAGGCTTAAAATCTGTGCAGTGTCACTTTTATACAGAAAATACACCCTAACTTACACAAAGTCTTATCGGTCAAATGCAGCGGAGGAAAAAATAAAATTCAATTTGCAATATATATTAAATATAGCGTCCCATTCAAAGACATTCAAACATATCTCCCAATCATACTGAGAGGCTTTCATTTCATGGCTCCGAGTTATTCCAACTTTTCAACCTGCAGTTTGTTATATTCATGTCCCCCCCCCCCCATTTAACTGTCTGTTAATATTGTTCCCCTGGTTCGGTGTATGAGGCAGAATCCCTGAACAAGATAACACAAACAGCATCGGCATGCAGAAATCCTTTTAGGAAACGACTCTCCAGATTGCCAGATGCAGCGTAGAGGCAGGCTGTTGCACAAACCTAAATGCTATCTCCTCTCGGCGAGGCTGCGATAAGGCGCAGGCGTCCGCTCTTTAAAAAAACAGGAAGATAAACAACCCCCGGCTTCCCTCGGGGAGCTCGGGAGGACATTCTATGGGCCGGACCCCCCGAGCAGCCAACAAATTCCACCTTTTAATAGAACCATCGGAGGAGCCAGATGACTCGGCGGTGGGCCGCACACAAAAACCTTGCGAGGAAGAATGAAAGTGTGTGTCAGTTTTCATTTACCTGAACGCTGCTGCGGCGTGGGGAGGATTTGTGAGTGCGACAGATTCTAGTTTAAAAAAGAGAAGCGGGCCGAGAGCTGGATTTGGGCTGCCACTTTTGCAATCTTGATTGGATGGTGTGTGTGTGTGTGTGTGTGTGTGTGTGTGTGTGTGTGTGTATGTGTTCAGCTGCAACATTCAGATATCAATAGTCGTCGTCCTTTTCTAATGGTTTGTGTGTGTGAACCACCAAGTTTTCGGATTTATTTACTCCTTTTTAAAATGTCCCTTTTTTTTTTTTTTTAACTGATGCTCTTATCCAGAGAGGCTCAACGCGTGAGGAGCTATTAAGGGTTAGGGTTTTGGCTCAAGGACACGAGTCGGTTGCAGGATCAAACCTGCTGTGACCTTTTTTCGGGGCATGCAGATAGTCCGTCTTAACGTCTCACGCCACCTCATTAGTTTTAATCTAATTTATGACCTTTTGACGCCACGTACTTCTACCGCAGCACTCGATTCAAGAAGAAAAAGTACACTTACATATTGGTTTGTGGATTATCGGCTCTAAGTCGGAAAAAAATGTTCCCTCCAGACAGGAAGGTAGTTTAAGAGTCCCTCGTGTGTTAAAGCCGTCTTTTAGAGTATTTCTCCAACTGTGCACATGGGATGTGATTGTCGTCATAGTCGTTTATAGGATCTCAGCTTGTCTCGCCTTGTGAGGTCCCCCCGTAGTTGAGCTGATGGATCAACTAAGCGCATTTGACGCCCGCTAAGAGTTTAGGTCCACACTCTCCCAGTGATATCAAAGTGCTACCTGAGGGGGGGTCAGAGATGATGACAAATCACAAAGTGTGTCAAGACATCACAGGCAGCTTGCGGTCGGAGCCGAGGTCCCATCACCGCTTTGAGAGGCCGGGGCACAATTATTACCGTGACTTCTGAGGAGGATAAATACTAAACGCGGTCAGACTGCAGGATATTAGAGCAGGGGCAGTTTGAAGACTAAGAAGGGAGGGGAGGGGGGGGGAGGGGGGTGAGAGAGAGAGAGAGAGAGAGAGAGAGGGAGAGAGAGAGAGAGAGACTAGCCACCACCACCAGTTTTTACCCAGAGGAAAAATGCATAATCATATTATTTCACACACGACTTGGTTCAAAGGCGGCCAAAATAAGTTTGTGAGGTTCCCATGGGTCTGTCAATCTGTTGAAGGAGCTGCAGGCGAAAGCTTAGGATGCACCGAGTACGAAACAATTATGATCATCCCATTAAAGCATAGCGAAGCAATTTGGAAGCTGAGTCTGGGAAGGCAAAAAAAAAAAAACACAACAAAAAAAAAAACACTCCCATCAAGTGATGCTGTGAGATCCGCTCCTCACTACCGGGATGCTGTTTGTACGAGTAACTCACACACTTGATGATTAATGTTTGTCTTTATATTGAGACGATAAGGGAATCCATGTTTGTTAATGTTATTGCTCCTGGAATCGAGGAATTGTCGTTGTCGCTTCAAAAGCAGGCTTTGTAAAGTAAAAAAAAAAGTGGGGGGAGGAAATGATTAGTGCGCTTAGTCAGCTGTGAAATTGAGTTTATGGTTTTCAAGACGGTGAATTCAATTCGATAATGGGTATTAAGTTGTAGAGAATAATTAATAGTAATTGACTTCTTTCCATCACTATGCAAATTAAACACAGATAACACTACGGGGGCTTTTTAAGGCCAGTCAAGTTTGTGAGGATTAAGTTTATGGAATTTTATTTTTTTTTGTTGGAGAGAGAGGAGTGGCTCCTGTTCTGCTTTGATTGCTTTGTTGACACATTTATCAGTGGGTGAGGGGTTACTGTCTTTCCGAGGATTAAAGGAATTGGGTTGTCACAAACTGTCTGGGAGCATTCTGGTATGTTTGTCATAATGGGCTCAGGCTGTTCTCCGCCGTACTGTCAAATATATTCCTATTGAAGTGTGTCTGTACATGGGAGAGAGGATGGGAGCGCGCCAAGGAAGGGATGGATTGTGCTGGGGGAGAAATATGCAGATTTGGATTTGGGAAGTGTGCGTTCACACTGACATTTTGTTAATTTGTGACGATATTAATGAGTCGATGCTCGGAGCAGTTTGAAATCTGGTTTGTCATCGCAGGGCTCAAAGTCAAGGAAGACATTTGAATGGCAAGCCTCTAATCTGCTATAGCACAATTAAAATGAGTCTGAAATCAACTTACATTTCACTTTCACATTTTTCTGGACTTTCACGTCATCAGACTGCAACTGACATCATGCAGCAACGGATTCTGATTCAGATGTGTCTTGTTTTGGACTCCGTGAGCTCGTCCCTGCACTAAGCGGACTAACTCACTTCAAAAAATTATGTTTGCACACGTTCCTCGATATTGTTGCGACCAGACATTAATCACGTAAACTGTAGAGATATAACATGACAAGAAGAAGGAGGAAAAGAAAAAGGTCAAATCAAAAAGCCATTTAACTCACCAGAGAGACGACTGACAGCAGCAGAGTGGCCGCCCACAGACATGTGGTCTTCATGCCTCTCTGTGGAGCGTCCCCCATCATGTCAAACTGTCCTTGATCTTCTTTAGACGCCAAAATGAAAAAAGAAAAAGAAAAATCTCCCTTTTGACTGAGCCGGGGTCAGCTGCCGAACTGGCAGGAGAAATACAGAGTGAGGAGAGGCGGTCCTGAGGCGGGAGAGGGGAGATGAATCTTCTCGGGCTCATCCAAGGGGGGTCAGATGTCCGCCGCTGGAAAACGCCTCAAGAGTCTTCTGGGGAGATTTCTGTTGCGAGGTTGGGAGGCTCCGTGGCGAGAACCCAGGTGTTTGTACATCTGAGTGTCAGTGTGGAGGGATGTTTTATATAGTGCGCTTTGAGGTTCAGAGAGAGGGAGAGGGAGGGAGGGAGGGATGGAGCGACAAATAGAGTGAGCGAGGGAGAGAGGAGAAAAGGGGGGAGCAGAGAAGGAGGTTCCTATTATTGACTTTTGAGAGGCAACTTTTCCTTCATCGTCGTCGGGGGCTGACATCTAGTGGCCGGCCGCTGCAGTGGCTCCTTCTTCTGTTTCCTGAGACGCCGTCAACATCAGTCATGATGCGTGTTGATCTGATGTTGGGATGCAGGCACTTCGTAAAGCGTCATTACATGCAGTAGTAAGTTACTCATTAAGGTGTTTTATGTTCATAAGCCAAATAACAAAGCTAATTTATTTTGTGATTTGCTTCTTTTTTTTCTCCAAATTAGGTTAATCAGGTTTTTTCAAATTATTCTGAAAATCGGTGTTTCATTTTTGCCACACAAACAAAAAATTAATTACTAAAGCTCAACTTCTAATTAATATTAAATAAAAAAATAAAGTATAACTATTCATAGATAAATGTATTTTGTAGAAATTAAGAACATTTTTCAATTTAACAGATTAAATACAAATTTGAACACAATTGCCAAAAAACAATATGTAAAATGTTAAAGAGTCACCACTCAGCTGCAGACCATTGTTGAATATTTAAAAGCATGATTAATAGTTTAATTTGTGCACAAAGCTGTTTGTTATACCGGACAAGCATCAATAAAGAGGTCGTAGGCGATTTGTTCTCGCTCCTCCTTAGAGCTGCAGGTCTAATGCAACGTGGCAGCATCTTCTGTTCGACCTGCCCGGTTAACGGCCACCTCTTTAAAACGCCATCCCCAGTTTGTTACGTCTGTCTGGTTGAACTTGAGATGTCAGAGTGCGGACAGCCTCTTCTTTTCCTTGTTAATAAATTAACACTGACCGCTGTCGGCACTGTTGCTGTTGTGTGCACTGTTAGCATCGTTAGCACCGTTAGCTGGCGTGTTGGGAGCGGTTGAGGCCGTAGATGTGCTCTGAAGTTCAGATTACAGCAACTTAATTCATGTGTATTCCAAATTAAAGGATGTCTAGTGAGATCCTTCTTTCTCTTATTGTCATCAAATCCCATGAAAAGACTAAAACTAACATTGAATTGATCGCACTAGGAAGTATAATCTGTGTCATTGCTCTGTGCCGCAACAAATGTGTATTAATCCGCTGCTGAAAATAGTCCACCCCAACAAATTCCGTCCATTTAGAACTAAATATCTGTAACTAAATATATGTCTTGAGAAGGAACAAATAGATGCCATCCAATATTTAAGGTAACCTTTTCATGGGATTTGTTGACAATAAAGAAAACACAAAACTTATCCTATAATGACAATTGTAACATTTTTATTTTGGGGTCCCGCTCGCTTGTGAACATATAAATAGAAAAACATGTCTCGAGAACTTTCTTTGTGTGTTTACAACCGTGTTCTTATTTATTTTCAGGAATTCTTCCCACACATATAAACAACCTGTACAAAAAACGGCTGAGCCTTTCGTCATTTTTTTCCTTTCCGTTTTTTTTCATAACATACAACTTGCATCATGATAACAACAGTCAGCAATATCACACACCCACTTCGCAATATTCAAACTAAACATTTTTCTGTGCAATACAAAATAAATGTACACATACTTAGATTTTTTTTCTCCAAAAAAATAAAAAATTGCTGTTATTTACAAATCCCACAACAACAAAAAAAGTAAACATTCTCCACACCAGTTTGCTTTTACGTTGAACTCAGCAGAAGCCTGTTCTCTTATTGTTATTAACATGTTATATATATTTTATTATTATCTATATCTCACCCCATGTTGTGTGACTGAAAAAAGACAGAGCACCTATGATACGGATTACTACATGAGAACCTTTTAAAAACTCAGAAGTGTACTCTGCTAAGTGTCTTCTTTATGTGTACATGTAGTATAATGTGCCCCATTCAAGTATTAAAACTCTATGACAGGACTGTTAGTATTTAGTTATCGTCAGTAAGGCAGAAATGACATTTGCATGACATGAGTGGTTTAAATGTATATCTTTTATATCTATTTAAATCTTTAATGCACAATTTCAGATTTTCCACAATTTTACTGAATGTTAAAAAAAAAGAGTAGAGAATTTGAATATTTATGGTTTAAAAATGACTCTTAAAGCAGCCGATTCATCAAATGAAGTCACCAGCTGGTATCATAGTTAAATCTTTCATTTGATCTGGCAGAAATAAAAAGTGGTAACACCAGACACAAATCTACAAAACCACAGAAGGTACTTTTACTACAACCCAAAAAAAATCCGTTGTGAGAAATAAAATCTATACACATATTCACTTGAGTTTCACGTCTACGGTGACACATCAAAGTATCGCTTCCCGTCGCCGTTGTTAATCTTTGATCGTTCTGGCGTTGGTGGCCGGTCCTCTGCTGCATGGGCTCGTGTGGAAGAGGCAGTGTTTTATGGCAATAGAAGGTAGAAGTCACGTGTGCATATCATGCTGCACTAATATAGTGCAATGTAGAGCCTGAAACAAAGAACGGGTGCAGGCAGTAGTTTCCATAAACAACTGAGTGCAGGCTACTCCTCCGTCAGCATCGTACAGATCTGTTTATCCCACAAACACAGGCAATGTGTGCCTCTAAATCAAGCGGAGAAAAAAAAAGAAAGAAAGCGGAAGAGACGAAATGCCTCCCTTTTGTTCCAGACCGTAGAAGAGATTTGAGTCAAAACCCAGTGGAGGATTGAGGAAAAAGGAATCCAAACCTTTTTATGGAGATTTTCCTCTCCCTCCTCCTCTTCCCCGCGGTGACTTTTGGCAACGTACGAACCGTCAGAGCATCCTAAGCCTCCAGCGACTCAGCATTTTTAGGGACAAGGGGAAAAAGCGTGGGGGGAAAGAGACAGGCTGAGAGCCGGGGTCTGTCTTCTGCACCCAGACTCCTGTAGCTGAATCTTTTCTTTTTAAGTTAAGTGGAGGTGCTGGGGCCAAAAAAAAGTCATTTAATTGAACACGGTGGAGGTCACGAAGGCTCTTGCAAAAGAAAATACGAAAGAAAAAAGGGGTGATTGAATGGAGCTCTACTTGAAATGGATAAACCTCACCACTGTCTCTGCCGTAAGAGGATTTTCTGTGATTTCTCCGCTCTGTGACGTGTCCGTTGACGCCGCTGACGTCCGTGTCCCCTCGTTTGCAAGCGGCGTGGTGAAGTGGGTCTCGGCGACAGGTGAAGGGCTCTGCGAGGCGCCACCCGGAGGACTACATGTCCGTGTCCCCGTCGTAGGCGAGAGTCAGAGGTTTTAGTCGGTTGTTTTGTTGCCTCTGTCTCTGAGGTCTCTTTGGCTTTTTGCTGTGTGGAAAAGACGAGAGCGGAGTCAAGAGTTTAGCATCGGTGAAGTATTCCACACACTTCCTGTGCGGCGACAGCACCTGAACTAGTATTGGTGTTATCCATCAGATAATAGATGTCTATATATAATAGTCTAGAAAGTTGACGACATGTAGTCAACTTTCACTGTATAGCTCCGAGAGTAGAGCGGGTCGCCCTTTAACCTCAAAGCCGCTGGTTTGATCCAAAGTGTCCAGCAGCCCTCTGCTTCTAAATGCTGAGGTCAAAGTGAAGGTCAACGGGCTGTTTTTAAAATGAAATACTTCTGATTTTTCAGATCATGCTAAAGAATATACGACGGGTGATATTGTATTTATATATATATTTTGATTTAAAGCACATTATAGATAGAGTTTTGTCTGGTTTTTAATGCAGTCTAAAAGGAAGAGTGAGTGTGATTTATTTGTAAAAACAATATAGAGAGAAATACTCCTTTGATCATCACTTATGACCTGAGAGAAGTTTGTATGTAGAGTTTTGGACGTCTCTGGGTGCAAAAGACTGAGAAATGCAGTTACACTTAGGTTTGATTGAATCAGCTGCTTAGTTGGAGCATTATGGTTCCACTTAATGGTTAAAAGTTGAGAGTCAAGAACGGATAAATTAATATTCAGAATGATAATCTATTTAGATGAGCTGCTAAATACTTTAAAAACAAAAATGAGAAAAAATAATTGGAAACCAATAACTTACTTAAAAGAAAAAGTATTTCAAACCATCCAAATCTACTTTATTCTCTGTATGTTTTTTTAATGCACTCATGTTTACCTGAAAACCCAGTACACAGGGCTTTCAGCCCTATCCTTCAGAAGCAGTATTGCTTTGAACTGAACAGTCTGAGGCGTTCACAGCCACCTGACCTTCAATGTGTGAAGACAGACTTTACTGTAAAAGAGCTAAAAACTATCCTGCACAATTTCTCTATTAACTTCAGGAAACTATTAAATAACTACACGAGGGAATGGCAGAAACAGGTCTAGACTGATGAGATATGAACCACCCAACTGGTTTGTTATTATGAAGGACACTTCATAATTGAGATCTGAAAGCACTTAAGATATTAGTAAAAGTGTTTCATGCCAACTGGAGCTCCTCCCAGAGGGAGAGGAGCACCTTGAGAGGAAGATGGCATCAAGTCTACCTTTATACTTCTCTGAGCTGTCAGTTTTGGGTTAAATACAAATTGGCTTCTTGTATCAAAGTAATAGGGTGTACAATGAAGACATTCTCACACATTAAATATATGTTTTATCCTCCACTCTAGAGCGTAGTTTGTCAAAGGGATAAGTGCTTCCAACGGCAATTTACTTTTTTATGGCATACTATGACTTTTTATGGCAATCTATCTTCTTCTTTTGGCGGTTCCTGTTGGAGGTCCCAACAGGATCATCTGTTAGTCGGTAACCTTGACAGCTGTGGAAATCTGATTACTTTTTATGCCTCACTATACTGTTACATCTTTATTACCTTTAATGCTATGACTTCATAAGGCTTTTTATGCCAACGTATACATCACAGTTTTATGGTATTTGTACTGACTTTTTTATGCCATACTATGACATTTTTTGCAATAGTATACAATTACTTTTTACGCCACTATACTATGCACTTTATACCTCCTCAGATTCTCCAACAGTCTTCTAACTGGTTGAGCTATTGGATTAAAGAGTTTCACTAACTTCCTAACCCTGTTATGTCTTTTTATTTTTTTAAACCTGCGATGCTGATAACCCCATCTGCACAGCAAATGTATAATATAGAAACCTTGGACCTTGAGTGTCATAATTATGTTTTTTATTAATAATGTATGTATCTCTTTTGGCAAAGTTGACCATGTTCCTAAATACTAATTAGGCTGCTATGGCTGCAGCTGATGGTTGTTTTCATTAGTAGTTAATTTGCCAACTACTTTCTCAATTTAACATTTTGTCTATAACATTTTATAAAAATGGTTCAAAATATTGCCTATTACAATATTCCAGAGTTGAATGTGACATACTATACAACTTGTTTTGTCAGACCTCCACAAAAACTAGTTTAATATCATGCAAGTCAAAGAGAAACAGCAAATCTTCACATTTAAAAAATAAATGTTACTCATTGATTGAATGCTGATCAATAAATAACATTACTAAAGACATGTAAGAATAGGTTCAATTAAGGATAATTATATACACTCTTGGAAGCTGAATACATAGAAAAAAACATAATTTCATTGCATGTGTAAAAAGGATCATGAGCTCTTGAATTTGGCAGGAAATGAAATGGCAGGGAAATGAAGATGGAAGTGTTGCCCTACTTCCCCTCACAGCCACCAGGGGGCAGCATGGCACCGTGAGTTGTACAGAAATGAGTCCCTGCAGTGATATCCACGTCTGTTTTCTTCATTCATCCCCATGTGTCTACTGTTGTAGATTTAGTAGATCTGTACTATACATACTTACCATACTACAGCTTTAACCAATGTATATAGCAATTTGAATAACCAATGGAAACTTGTGTAACTAAACAGCTACAACTTCCTTCTTTGTCTAAATTCACAATGTGAGGTGCTTGTTGTATATTTCCACAGGTTGTGTCTCCTGATGACATTAAGAGTTACACAGTGGAGGAAAGTAACTATGTTCATTTACTCATGTACTGCACTTAAGAACATTTTCAACATACTTGTACTTATAAGCATATACATGTTCTACTACTTTTTACTGCATTCAATTTCTTTACTTTTTTTAAATATAGAAACACATGCCATGCGTATAGGCTGTAACGCAGCACTGTACTACTAATAGTAGTAAACCAAGTACCATAACTTGGCTTCATATTGAGGAACGACACTATTAAAATGTTTTCACATGTATTTCTTAGTTGTGTTACTTAAACGTTTGTTTTGCTGATAAGAATGAATAAATGTACCGTCTATATTATCGGTCCGTGTTTATTTGTTTTGTGTACTGGCTGTGTGGGGAAAACATATTTCCCACAGGGGCAATAAATTTACTTCTTTAAGTAACATTTTGGTGTTTTCTTTAACAACATGTGATTTATTCTTCACTAAAGTAAAGGATCTGGATATTTCTTCTGGTATTACCAAGGGATACTAAGCTGAGCTAATATGCTAATACAGTAAATTCTGTTTACACCCTCTGGTTAAAGGGACCCAAGATTGTTTTTTTTGCTCACATGAGACGCGTATTAAGATATATTTTCTCATATGTTCACTGATAAATATAAAAAGGACCATTCATATGTGGATTCAAATATGTTAGAAATGTTTCACAGTTGGACTTCTCATCTTAACACACCAAAAGTAACTTTTATGGAAACTTATCTGATCTTTGAGATAACGTAGTCCGATATGGGTCACTTTTAAAAGCAGGTATAAACAGAACATGGCTACCGCTCTAAAGATCTACACGCATGTTCCTGGATGGTTTGTCCTCACCTGCATCAGCACCTTCACTCAGCTAGTCAGGCAGGACATGTGACACTTTAGAGAAAGGTCGAGGACTGCAGGTGCTTATACTGGAGGGTGCGTCCACGTCCTCATGAGCTGTTGCTACTGCTTTGAGCCAGCTCTTGGCAATCGGGACAGGTGTAAATCATCTCATGTGCATTTTGGCCCATCCAGACCACCATCCCGTTGGCGTCAGACTCTTGGGCCTTAAGAGAGCGATGCACTCTGGCACAGTGGCTGCTGCTCTCGCACAAGAGGAAGACATGAAGGAAGCGAAAAGGAAATAAAAAAAAAAAAAACGGTGATGGGAGGGGTGGCTGGACGACGAGGGGAGGGGGGGGGGGTAACTCAAAGCGGGTGGGATAATGGCTTTTGGTTTCATGAATGAGGATAATGATAAATAGGGGAAATTAAACTCGTCAACTCACCAAGCTAGGTATATCATAGACACTATGAATATGAGGAGCACAAAGGCTCCGGCTGCTACACCATACACCCACATCTTCAGCTTCCCATCTGTGGAGGAGGAGGCTCGTCAGTTCGTCTGTCTGTTTAAACTTGCAGCCGTTAAAAGCTGCAACAATTCATTCTGTGAAAGCTCAAACATGTCGCTGCTGCTTTTTATTCTCCCAGTGGCACTTCATAAAAATGCAGCACGCAATTCACAGTGTACATTTTTATTGTATGAATCAGGTACCATTAAAATACTCATTCCTATTGGTGCAGTAGGAAGGAACAGTGGAGCGACAACATCACATTTTGTGGTTTCGATTCGGTCCAGACGGGTGCTAACCTCCGGATGTGCTCCATTCTACTGAGCGCTAATAAAAGCGGTGGGGCAAATTACAAAGTAAAAGTTCTATTTTGTATTTTTATTTACTGAAGTCAGTTCTCAGTATCTCCAAGAAGATACACACAAAATGAAGAGGCCTTCTTATTGAATATAATAATAAAAAACTGATCACAGAAAGATGCTCGACAGTATTCAGACTTGGTGTGTAAGATTAGTGTCCCTCAGTAGCGATATACAGGTTTCAAAGATATCTTTTAAGATTTTCTTGATACTTTGCACAGTTAGATAATTTATAGAAAACATAAATCCGCAACTAAATGTATTTTTATTTATCAAGCAATCTGGCAGCTAAAATGTGCTCTTCTTTTTCCAGCTGACACATTAATGAATCAATAGCTATAATCAATAACTATAATCCAGTTGAAACATTAATGAATCAATAACTATAATCCAGCTGACACATTAATGAATCAATAACTATAATCAATAACTATAATCCAGCTGAAACATTAATGAATCAATAACTATAATCCAATGATATATATGAAAACATGTTATTCTTCAAAAAGAGTATTTTTACTTTTGGCTCTTTTAATCTTTTTGTTTCTGTAAAGTTTTGAATGCAGGATTACGTCTTCCACTCCAGCTGGGAACCATAAATGCTGGTCAAAGTTTCTCCTTTATCTTTAATGCCCAGTAGTTCCTAAACTTGTCTTGTTTTCGACTACTGTACCTTCCTGTAAGCATTGTATTGGTACCCGGTTCAAACAGCAAAATTACACTATAGAAGTTATAAGTCTTACCTTTTTTTTTAAATTTTCATCAGGGGAAAAAAAGCCCATTTTAGGTCTTACTCTATGAAGTATACTAGCAAGACGTGTGCTGCAGAAACAAGCAAACATTTGGAAGATAAGCGATACTGCGATGGCGTGTGAATGTGTGGAAGTTCCTGCTCCTGACAGACGTGAACTCAATCTGTTCTGCGCTCTCGCGTCCTAAATGTTTTCGTCATGCACCGCCAGTCGCGGCACAGTGTGCAGACGGCGTCCTCGGGTGTTAACGTAGCAGCGGGTCAGGGCGGGCGGCGACGCTCCTCCGTGCACCAGAGCAGACTGGAACAGGCCGACGACACGTCTGATGCACCTTTTGTGTTTAATGCAAGTGTGTTAAACCTGCCGTTAATGAGACTCTGAGTGTAAAGTGTGTTCTGCTGTTGTCGTGTGAAAACCTCTCAGCTTTAGGCCTCGACTTCACCTCAAGGATTACACGCCGCTTTGCAGGTTGGGAACATTTCGGCAAATGCAGAGTTTTCTAAAACCTTTTTCCCCTAACATAAACCTAAACTTGTCTTTCTTATCGAGTAGCGTAAGTAGAAATATTTTAAATAAAACTTCCTGGAGTTCCGAAAGGGTTTTTGGGGTAAGTTTTCCTTTTCTTTTTTCAAATGTGAGGGCCCAAGGACGGAGGATGTTGCACGTATGTTACAGATTGTATCGCCATCGGAGGCTTTAATGGATATTGGGCTACACAAATTAATCAAATTGAACCTGAACTTAAACTTAAAACGTGCACATACATAAAAGCCCTTCAGGTCATGATTGCAAGTAGTAGCTTTAGAAAGTAAGTGTGATTATTTACCAACATCTATCTCGGTAAAGATACATTTGTAGTCAAACTAACTTTTCTCGCAATATAAACGAAGCCTCTCTGTATCATTTAGACTTCCTCCATATTTCAGACTCGTTTTTATTATTTGGTGGTTTTTGTAACCATGTCTTGACAGCTGGGAGATAGGAGCCTCTGAAGGGTACATTAAGGCAGAGTTAGTTTCCCAAACATGACAGTTAAGAGATTAAAGGTTTTCATTTGACAGCAACAAAACACAATTCTTTACGACTGGATGCGTCTCTTGCATTTTATATAATTAAAATGTTCTAGCGGTGATCTGGACTGATCGTGAGTGTGTCCTTGTGGTCTGACCTGGTCCGTAAGGCTGCAGGTACCAGGTCCGCCCGCTGCGTCCAGGCTGGATGGTGGTGGGCAGGGTGGGGTTAATGGCACGGCTGGTCTTCACATCCCCTTTCTTGTCCCCCGCTGTGGGGATCTCCAGGATCGGGATGGGAGCGCACTGGTCCAGCTGCCCAGTGGGCGACAGCACCTCTGTGAAGGCCTCCTCGCACATGCATATACCGGCCTGCAGGGGGCAGCGCACAATCATGTTGGTTTGAGCTGCAGCTACAGTACATCAAGGAAGCCATGGGAATTAATCTAGAGGGGGTTGTTTTTGGAAGAGGCCCTGGAACTGTTTAGTTTAAAAAAAACATCAGCCTCCAGAAAAACTAAAACCGTTTCCGAGCATGTGTATTTATGACACAGAGAGGTCTTTCTGTTATTTAGCATGATATAAGTGTACAAAATATTAGAAACACCTGCACTATTCAACAGCACCACAAACTGCATCCCCCAAAGTGGCCATACATTTGAATCAACACCTCTCTAAAACGGTTTTAACAAAAGCTGAATACAACATGTATTAAGGACTGTTGTATCAGACTGCATTCGTTTTAGCTAGGTGTACCTAATAAACTGGCAACTGAGTGTATTTGTCATGCTGGTCCGGGGATTGAACCGGTGACCTCGGAGGTCCTACACTGTCAGCTCATCAGATGATTCTGACCTGCTTACTCTGTGGGTTTCAAAATTTGTTTTCAGAAAAACATACATGCTATTAGTTTGGATGAACTTTCAGATTTACCAGCTGCTCTATCTGGTGAACATAGAAATTGTTTTTCCCTGAGCTGAGTGACACTGCGCGAAAATGTGTTTTTTACATCTTCATGCTGCCATCGCTTCATTCCCTGCTGCATTCAAATTCAATTCCCGCAGCAGAGCGTCACCGCGAGTGGAGAGACTGCCGTTCATCCAAGAGAACCTGTGCTTTCGGTTCACGTCTGCATCATTGCTTTTATATATTTCATCTTTGTGTGGAAAACAAAATTGTCCTCGACAAGATTATCTGCTCAGTCTTTTAAAATACTGTGAAAAGAAGAAAGAGCGGCTCACCTCGCTGCAGAAGGACTTGGGCATGAGACAGGGAGGCTCACAGGAGCTGTTGTCCACTGGAGGGTTGAGAGGAGGACAACCCCCTGTGGTGAGAGGACGAGAGACGTCAAGTCATTGTGTTCTTAAAGGATGCAACGAAACATCTGATGCTGCTCTGATGGCTGAGCACACGTAAGAAAATACATGTTTACATTAACAGGTTGTTTTTACACAGACAGACTGTACATCCACGCATTTTTAAAATGACAAAAATTCCTTATGCATCTATAAACTGTATGAAGTGAGCAGCATGTGTTATGCAGAGAGGAATAGCTGCCATCGCCCACCACCTCCGCTTCTTATAGAAATAAGTCCAGAGTATTTTATTTATATATGTATTTTTTTAGAACAGTGTATTATATTCTGACATATTTTGTGTCAATTTCACCTCCCACATAAAACTGACACTTACTGATATAGAGTTAACATTGAGCTGTAGAGCCGCTGTAACATTTCAGTTTCTCACTTTCCAGATCCGTTCAGCTCCACCGCTCATCGTTCCAAATAGTGCCGAGGAATGTGTCCCAAATGATTGCACTGTTTTAAATAAACCAAGATTCACTTACAACCTCTCGCCACAAACTCATACTTCATTTTTTCCCCCTCTTTGTATCATTTTAATGTTTTCAGAGCTGAACCGATTGGTCAACAGAAATGTATTTAATTTTGCAACAGTCTTTTAGATTTAATGGTAATTTTTCACCCAACAATCAGCAGATTACATCTTTAGTGAAACCGGAAAAGGTTAAATCATCCAGTTATTCCAAAGATTTTAGGAAAACAATATATTTGTTTGTATATAAAAGTATATTTGAATCTAATTTTCTAATCTAATGTAAAATATAATCTAATCTAAAAAAACATTTTTCCTTTGCTACATTGCTTTGCTACAAAACGCATTTTTTAACCCCCACAGATTGGGAACCTCCAATGTATGCCATGTAGGGACATTTGTGTTTTTCTTCTGATGATTGACTGAATAAGTGTAATAAGTTGAGCTTTCACAACAACGCCACATCGCTCACCGGTGACGTTGAGTCCATCGGAGCGCTGGCACCAGACCGAGGGCCGGGTGGAGTTCAGACGGCCGCCGCTGAACCATTTGTACTCGTAACATTCGCCCCCTGAGAACAAAATAAAAAGCAATCAATACCTATAGAGACTGTACAGTGGGAGTCTGCAGTGAAGACCATTAATCATGAGAGTGACGGATTAATAAAGCGGCTGCTAAGTTATGGTTGTATAATAGGCTGCTGTCATATAATATCACTATTAGTGTGTCTCCACAGAAGGTCCAGTTCAATGTTTTAATCTTCACTAAGAGCTTTCGCTTAATGACTTTCTATCAATGCTATTATGACTTTATCAATATCTCCATCAGCGCAGTAAATGGCCATATTTCCCTATGGAGTTCTGTGTAACCAATCATCGGTCCGGCTCATTCGGCGAGCGTAAAATTAACAATTTAACCTTGAACAAAAAGAAAGATCTGTTCTCCCCGGCCCGGTACTGTATCACGGCTCTATCTGCAGCGTTCACAGGACCATTTGTCTGCATCTGTGACAACGTCACCCTTTAACGTCCCTCACTCTTCTCCGTTCTCACCCTTTTTCTTGCCTCGGTGCAGCCGAAAAGTGTTACATTATCATTCAATCACTCACTTCAGCCGGCACTTCCCACCATCTTTTACAAGGATATTGGAGTTTCACTAATAGTTACACATTTCTCAGAGAAAAAGCCCGTCTGAAAGCAGACATATTGGACATATATAGTAGAGCCTCGGTAAGGAGACGCTGATTTTCAAGCCGTTTCAATTACAAAAGATGAATTAACACCACACTGACACAAACAACTATGAATGTATTTATAGTTTTTAATGCGACCATGGTTTACTGTGTGCCCATCACACACATTCATGCACAAATGCAGGCTGTAGCTTCCTAAATCATGAATCCACAGTCACTAAAGATTGAAAACAAAATATAGTTTCTATTCTCCTTGTCTGTCGCTGCCTGAGCTCACCGATCACAGTGATCGATCCGTGTACCCTCTCCGTCCATCGAGGTAGACGAACACCAAGTTGTGTTATTCAGCGACAGTAATAACAATTTTCTTTTCATAGGCGATGTTAGCACGCCCACAGCCGAGCTGCACCTACGCAACCACGGTAATTGGCTGCATAATACATATTTAATTTATTTTGTATAGCCGAAGATACATAATTTGCCTCAATCACACTCTTTACAATATCCCTCTATCAGGATGGACAGAAGTGCAACAGATGCCATGTGTACAGAATGAACAGCACAGTCAATGCATATGATATAAAATATTATAGGAGAAATTACAACTATTAATAATAACTTCAGCAGTGGATACAATAGAGTATTAATGATCAGATGATTGTTCGTGTAAAGTTATTATTCTTTTTTTTGCTGTGCAAAGTTATAAAAACATTACCGGCAGAACCACTGGTACAAATCACTCATAAGCTTTCACATTTAAAAGAAGAGAAAAGAAACATATTGGTCCTATTACCAACTAGTTCAATGTGAGCATGTATGACAACATAAAGTCCTGGAGCAGATAACAGGATTCCTGTACTCTGCATGTGGCAAAAAAACAAACCAACGGAGCAGAAAAAAAAGGAGCGACAGAAGAGACAGGAAACATGGGGGGAAGAGACGGCTATCAGATGGAACAAAGATCTCCACAGACAGGACTTGAAGCGGTTATGTGGTTTGTGCCATAACCATTAGGCTGCTGGGGCGCCCCCACAAAATTATTTTTTTATGTAAGTATTTGATCTTCCTCCCTTCCTCCCTTCCTCCCTCTCTAGTCTCCTGCCACCTTTACTGGCCTTGCTGGGCCACTCCTCCCCTCCCCTCCCCTCCCCTTCCCTCGAGGGATGCTGTGAAACCAGGTCAGGCTACAGAAGACTGCTGTGGGGCCTGTGTACAGTAGCCATGAAGGGAGGAGAGGAAGAGTGGGAGGGGGTGGAGGGTGGCTGCTCTTCAGAATGAGCCAGTGGCTACTGTATATGCTGAGCTTTGGTGGTGGTAGTGATTCACAGCCCGCGCTGCACCTAATGGGTGATTAACGCGCCTGGGGAACCGCAGAGATCACAACAGTAAATGAGCACAGGGATGATGGGGAGGGGGGTGATGGGGGGAGAGAGATCTGACTCTCTGACTCGAGGAATCCCATCTGGGAGAGCGCCAATTGACCGAGTGTACAGATGGGAAAACAAAGTGATAGCAGTCGTTAGCGCTGTAGTTTCTTTTTTCCCGTCATGTTTGGATACCAAGGTGGCTAAGTGAAGGGAAACCTTCATCCTCCTGCTAATCCCTTCTCCACACACTCAACATGTTCTCTCTGAGGGGGGTTCTCCTGGTGCTCCACTTGTTCAGAGGGACAGAAGACCAAACCGCCAGCAGGTACGACCCTGGATGCAAGTGTCTTTCCGCGTTAGCCCTCTGATGGGCTGATGAATTCTCCATCATGCTTCCACTGCTCCACTTCTCAACGAGCATGCGCATCGGGCCCGTGTGGGCACAGCAAGATGAATAGATCAATCAAAGTTTGGGGCCGCTGGCTTGCGTGCGAGCTAATTTGCATGAGCCGAAATGCAATCCCACGTAGTCAAAGTGCTCTCACCTGTGCAGGGCTGGGACTCCCACGCCTGGTCGGGGCAGAGCTGCAGGTTTTCGGGCTCCTGAGCCAACACGGCTCGCGAGCGGACCTGAACCGAACCGAAGTCCACGCCGGCGCCCTTGACGCAGATGCTCACGCACGAGCTCCAGTCCGACCACTCCATCAGGTAGCATTCGCCTGCGAGGGGCGAAGAGACAGCGGGCGTCATTGGGACTGTGAGTGGCAGGGAGAGCACGTTACTGATACATGCGCTTGTGAAAGTGATTATTCTTTTAATTATTTTCCAATTATTTTTTTACCAATGTGAAGATTCATGTCTTTTCTTTTGTTTTATGTCATTGTGCACAGATTTTTACCCCACAGATTGAAATACACATAATTCACAGATTAAATTGCATTCATCCATAATGGAGAGAGTCATTAGTTAAATCTCTGTTCACTCACACATTAGTTATTCTACTCATATTTTGCTTTTAATAAACCATTTTATATTTAACATATTTTAATTAAATTTTTTTTTCCTCCACAGATTTGGACAAGTTATTGAGGAAGTGTTATGTCTTACTTTTTAACTCCTTTAAAAAGTAACAATATTACACTTGGTACAATATTATTTGGTATCAAAAGTAATCACATTGCTCATTTTCACATTAGTTTTGCATGGACACCAGTTTAACCACAAAGACCTCCACACACATCAGACTGGTCAGTTAAACTAAATGAAGGAGATGAGGGTGAGCAGGATGCAGCAGAGACTCTTGTGCAACAATAAAGCAGAGATGAAGGTTTTTAATGACCACCACACCTACGGATCAATATTCACCTTCAATCACCTTGCGGTGCAAAATATTAAAGTGAGGGTGCAATGCAAACTCGTCCTCAGCGCAAGGGCACACCTCAATCGATGAAATGTAAGATAACATAACGGCACATTAAAAAGTCTGAAGCCACTACATCCAAACTACAGTGAGGCATGTAGTGAGGCAATTAGATGTGCAATAACCAAACTTATATATTCAAAATGAAACATCACTTGGGTATCTCTGTGACCTGTACAGAAATTGCTCAGTCTGGCTTTGATCCATATCACAAATCTTTTAATTTCCTGTAAACCCGGGTGCAACCTCAGCCCCTTCCAGCTCCTCCAGAGTTTAACACTGAAATGTGGCCAGTTTTTGCCATCAGGGACCCGATAACTTGGAAAGACCTGCCAGAGGAGCTTCAGCTGACGGAGCCAGTATTACTGCCTAGATTTAACAGATTAGACGTCTTTTAATTAATTTTCACTTTTAAAAAGGTGCTAAATTCCAGCCTACCGACATAAACCAAGCACAGAGAAGCTCGAAGCCCAACTCACACAGATGGAGATGGACTCAGGACGCCATCACGATTGAGCTGTTTGCTGACATTTGAATTCAGCACCTTTAATTGACTTCATCCTCAGTCTCTTGTTATATCTTCTCGTTATTACTCATTTTCAATATCTTCATCGCACCGTGTGGGTGTACTGGTGGACATCAGATCTTCCACAGAAAGTGATATTTTATTATTTATCCACTGATGAGAATAATTTAATCTGGGCGAGGTGTTCAGGTACGTGGCAGAGATACAGAATATGTACGTATCGCATCACGGTGGTTGAGATGCTTCGAAGAGTTTTATGAGGAGGAAGGTGTGCGTGCGAGATGGGAGGGCGGGTTTGTTTTTGATCACAGCTGACAAGAGCAGCTCATCAAACAGGAGAAATAGACCATAGGTCAAGGCAGTGCATTAAATTGTGTGTGTGTGCGTGCATGCGTGTGCGTGTGTGTGTGTGTGTGCGCCTGCGTGCATGTGAGGATGCAACCTGCCAGAATTCCCAAGCTGTCCCCGGTCCTGCACAAACACTACACTTCATCCCTGCACAGAACACGCTCCGTGCTTTTGATTGCCGTTTGATACTTCAGCTCTCCTGCCGTTTGGCAAGAAAGGGGGTTGGACTGACTGGTTATCTAGGGCAGCGTTTCTCAGTGTTTTCCATCTCAGGGACCAGCAGACATCTGATGAGCTTCTTTTTTTTCTTTTTCTTCTTTTTACCCCAAAATGAGAAACACGCCACACACTCTTAAAAGTGTAAAATGAATTCAAATCGTGGCAAAGGAGAACATTTTCTCGTCCTCTGTATTTTAAAAAGATTGAATGAACCAAAATAGACACATAACACTTTGGAAGTGAACTCCACATTTGTATTTTGTCTTTTGGCAGAAGCAAGAAACAATAATTCTCCCTTCGGGGACCGCTGACACGGAAAATAAGAGATGTATATTTAAACTCCACTGTGAAAACACTCTTTTTTTTAACAGGCTGAATCATAAATTGGGTGTTTTTTCCCCCTATTTTTTCGCATTGAAATGTTGTATATTTGCCCTATTTACCTAAAAGAAACGCTGATATTCCCATCTTTATGTGCAACACAAAGTCAGGGTGCATCTCTGGGAATCTAAAGAGCTCTGCTGCGGATGTGTGGAGGGCATTAACGCGCCGGAGCGGCCGGCCTGATGGACGGAGTCCAGCTGGCGTTGGGCACGGCTCGCCTGTCTGTCGGCTCTGCTCGACACGGCAAAGCTACACAAACCCAGCAGCTGACAAGCCTCCATCCCAACACCTGACAACAAGTCATCAGATCCGACCTTTGACGTGAAAATCCCATCTGTGAGGTTCTCTCTCACTCTCTCTCTCTCTCTCTCTCTCTTTTTTCAGTCAGGGATGGGAGGAGGAGGAGGAGGAGGAGGAGGAGGAGGTCGGCATCCTCAGTGCAATGCTCATATTGTGCTGCAGGGCGGAGACTGCCAATGTGGAGTCAAGAGGCTACTGTGATGCCATCATACTGATATTTTGTAATCATGGCGGCTTTAGTGGACACAAAGGTTACGGCTGCTTTTGTTATTTTTCCTCCTTTTCTTTGAGAGAAAAAAATTGTATTTTCCAGAAAGGCTGCAAATTCTGAGCATGAAAATGAAATGTTTTGTTGCTATTTTTGTTTATTCATGTTGATGTAAACACTAAGCAACAGTGTGTTACTGTGACATAAAACCGACCAAAAAACTAAAAGGCGCAGTAGAAACGACTAATTCTTTAAAAAGTATTAATAGTATGTTAACCTGACAGCTCAGACCTAATTAACATGGAGATGTTGCACTAAAATAAATAATAATACAAAGAAATAAAATAATACATAGCAGTGGCACATAGCAGTCAACTAACAGGAACAAATATGACACGCTTCTGATTTTTAGATTTCTAATTTATGAGGACAAAGTTACATTAAAACTCAAAAGGCCAGAGGGGTTGGTTCCTTGCTAACCAGACGGCAATAAACCTTCATGTATTTTTACAGTAATGAAGTCATCTGTGTACCGTATAATATTTCACCGCTTCTGCTTTGCATTGTCGTCTATCGTGCAAATCACAGCAGATGCTCTGCACAAAGACCTGATCGCTCACCTAAATAAAAGAAGTCAGGCTGATCGTGCTCTAACCCCGCCAGGTTGGAGGGTTTGTTACCCGCTGGGGTTACCCATGCTGAAA